>OV049924.1:131036743-131636743 GCA_920104205.1 Eupeodes latifasciatus | reverse complement strand
TCCACGAAAAAAGGTGATTGTCAAAAAAGTCGAAAAGGAAGCTGAGAAGGCTTTGACTCCCAAAACTAAGCTAAAGCCAAAGGCGAAAGTAAGTCCTGTTGCTGCTAAAACCGACAAAATTGAAGACAAAGAAATTAAAGTTGGCAGCAAGGAGAAAGAAGATGAAAAGCCCTCAGTAAACAAGAAAATCGACGAATCCGTTGACGCGGATATTACAAACACTCCACCTTCATCTTCGACGAGGCTCCTCATTAAACAAATAAAAAAGCCACATCCTGTGGAGCGAAACGATGAATCCGACGAAGAAATTCCTAAAAAGAAGCAACCTCAAGAACAGACCATTCCTGTTATAAAAGTCCAAGAGCCAAAAAGTCCACCAGTAGAGGCAGAGAAGGCGAAAACACCAGAAGCAAAGAAACAAGAAACAATAGTTGAAGAAGAGCAATCTACATCGGATAAACAAAGAAAACGTCGAAGCAGTGAAGACGATGCAAAGGAAACTACACCCGTTCCGCCTGTTGTAGTGAAAACAACTCGATCAAGTCGAAGAAGTGGTGTCCTCGAGCCTGCGATAGAACTTCCACAGATCAAACGAACTCGGGTTAAAGCCGCGGCAAAGGCGGATGTGAAGAATGATATGAAGATCCAAGCAAAACCCGCGGAAAACCCCCCCGAGACAAAGGAAGACGAATCAAAAAAGAAAATCAAGCAGGAAAAGAAGGATGAGAAAGAGAAGAATGACGAAAGGGAAAAGGAGAAGAAAGAAATCGAAGAAAAGTCAAAAGCTGCGTCGGTAAAGGTAGAGAAAGTAAAAGAGGAGAAAAAGGATGATGACGATGCGCCGAAGGAGATTAAAAGGGAGATCAAAAAGGAAAAGGAGGATGTTGTTCCTGCTGCAAAAAATCAATTTGTATCAACACGTCCGAGGCAGCAGAAAGCCGCCCAAAAGCAACCCGCCACATCGACGGGACAGAGACGTAAGTGCCACGATGATGTGGATACGAAGAACATAATCGACCTCGATGCGGATGGGGCCCCTGTGAGAATGTCCCGAAGAATCGCCCAGCTGAAAATCCGTGAAGAGGCTGATCGTAGAAAAATGGAAGAAATCGCCTTGCGTAATATGAAAGCCGAGCTGAAGAAAAAGAAGAAGGCTGAATGTAAGCTAGAAGACCCGCCAATAAGTGAACCTTCCCTGCATTCCTCAGAACAGGAAGACAGTGAAGTTGAAGTAAAGAAAAAGGCCGAAAAGAAGAAGAAACTCCCAGGTAAAGATGGCTGGAGTTCTGGTTCGGAAGAGCTCGACGAAGAGGAGGTCGAAGAGCATCCCTATGAGATAGATCATGGTAGTCCACTATTCAAATCAGATCATGAATTTTCACCAGAATCCGACCTAGAAGACGATTCACAAGTGGTTCCTCTGAAGCGGGCCCGAACGGCGAAGAAAGAAGGGGACGATGATGAGTTGGAAGCGCACAGTCCCGATGAATCATGCCAAAAGTGTGGTAAATCAGATCATCCTGAATGGATATTGTTGTGCGACAAGTGCAACAAAGGCTATCATTGCTCTTGCCTGTCGCCGGTTATTTTCTACATTCCCGAGGGCGATTGGTTCTGCCCGCCGTGTCAGCAAGAGGTGCTGATAGTTGCTCTGGAGAATCACCTAATTGAATTCGATAGTTTGGTCCAACGGAAGAAGGACGAAGAGGAGGAGAAGATTCGAATTGAGCAAGAGCAGCGTTTGGAGATGGAAAAAGCCACTCTGGATAGAGCGGAAAAGAAAATCGACAGGAAAATGGCAAAAAAGCAAAAAGCTTCCACCAAGAAGGCAAAAGCTGGTGGATCATCCTCGAGGAAGAAGAAAAACAATACAGATGACGATGGTAGTGATGAAGAGGAGAATGAATCGGAGACTGATGGGAACAGCAATTCGTCTGGTTCAAGCTCGTCAGGCAGTGGATCGAGTAAGAGCAAGAGTAGTTCCGCAACGGATACCGACGATGAACCAATTTACAAGCTGCGCAAGCGGCGGCAGATAAATGTGAGCTATCGCCTGAATGAGTATGATGAGATGATTAAGTCAGCACTTAAGAAGGAGGAAGACGCAGTAGCTGGGGCGGGTAATTTGGGTCGAGGCAAAGACATATCCAACGTGTATGAGGACATAGAAGAAGAACCGCTGATTGAGGAGTCCAGAGTTGAAGAAAATGGAGGCATGGGGAAGACATCGACAGGAAAGACTGTAGGTGGAGAAGATTCTGGGAGTGATTTTGAGCCTATCAAGAGAAAACCAAAGACCGGACGCAATGGCAAAAAGAAGCACAGAAAGTTGACAAAGTTGGACATTAGTTCCGAGGGAGACAACGATTCGGATGAGGATTTCAGAACAAGTTCCATGGACGATGACGAGGAGGAGGACGAAGATGAGGAGGATGTATCTCAATCGTCGGACAGTAGCTTGGAGGTGTATCGACGTCGTCGGGGCAGTCGAAAGGGCAAGAAAAAGAAGTCAAGGCGAGCAGCTCGACGGTCGGCACGAGAACGCCGCAAGGATAGGAAATTCATCGTCGAAGATTCCGATTGCGATGGATCGGAGGCCGAAGTTCGTCCGCGATCCAAGAAGAAACGAAAGAAGGATTCGGATTACACTGAGACTGAGACTAACGACGATGACGATGAGGAACTGTCAGAGAATATTGACAGCGAGGATTTGTGTGATGATTCGACAGACAGTGAGGCGAGTGATGGCGCTTGGGCGCCATCTAAGCGAAAGAAGCAGCGATCGAACGCAATTGCAAGGAAATCTCCAAAATTGAAGCCCAAGATGGCATCGAAAGCGAAGAAGACTAAGCGATACGACAGTGACAGCGACAGTTTCAAGGGGTCCAAATCAAAGAATCGAGTAATAAGAGATGACAGTGATGAGGACGATGACAGCGACGATACTGTAGACAGTTCGAGGAAAACCCGGGGCAAGAGGTGTATCTACATGGAGTCCTATGACGATGATAGTTCCGATGGTGGCATAAAGCCAGGAGTCAAACGGCCTGACACCCCGCCAGAGGAGCGTGAGAAATTCATAAAGAAGCAGGAGGAGATCAAACGGATGCTGGCTGAGAAAAATGCCGAGGGTGCTAAGTTGGCAGCCACACCGAGGTTGATTCCTATTAAGTCCGGAACGCAGAGATCGCCGGCAAAGCTGGACTCGTTGTCGACTGTGCCTCTGGCGGTAATCCGTCAGGCAAAAGTGCTGGACATTGATTATTTACAACGCAAAGGTGAGTCCATCAGTGAGGGTGACCTGGACGAGTCGGAATTCGATGACGACGATTTGCCAGACGACTTCAATCCAGAGGATATGGATGAGGAAGCGATTGCCCGAATGGTGGAGGAGGATTTCGCTCAGCAACAGCAGTTGAAGCTGCCACTTCCAAGTGAAGTCTTGCGGAAGAAACCGGCGAAGGAGAGCGAACCAACTGTGAGACCTGTTTCGACTTACATGCCACCGTACGTTTCGCAACAACAACAATCAAGTTCCACTTCGGGTCTGCAAGAGCCCGTCCGAAAGAAGCTTCCAATGCCAACCATACATCCCCCACTGCTGAGACACGGCTATGGGCAGCCAATGATGCATCAAAATCGACAGCCTCACTTACCTCTGCTGCAGAATGCTCTTAGTGCGCCACTCAATCATCCCATGTCTCGTCAGTTCCCACCAACCTCTCAGGCAATTCCAGCAACTAATCAAGTTTCCCAGCAGCAAGGTGGCATGCCGTCTGTTGGAGGTGATCCCAATAAACCACGGGGAAGGCGAAAAAAGATAACCCCACTGAGGGATCCGTTGCAGAAACAGCAAGCAGCAGCTGCAGCCTCTGCTGCTTCGGCGGCTGCAGTAGCCGCAGCTACTAAGCCAAGGACCGATACTAGTCCTCAGCCAAAACCAGAGGTGAGACAGCAACCACAGCCACCAGCGCCTGCCATTGTACAAAGCGCTACTCCGGGAGTGATAAAGTCGGCGCTGTCTATAGCCCAACCACCGCAGCTGTACAAGCCGCCAGCGGCAAATGCACAGCCGTCTGTTATAACTCGAATGCCCCATCTGCAGGCAAGGCCAATGATGCATATGGGAGGAGGTCCAGGTGGTGGTCCAGGAGGTGGACCACCATTCCCCGATCAAGGTAAGTTTTTGTATTTTAAGCAAAAAAAACATTTTCAAACTCTTAAATTTTTGATTTCGTTTTAGGACCCCGGTTCTATCGGCCGCAGCATCCACAGTCGCATCTGCGTCCACAGGCTCAGCATCAGCAACAACAACCGCAGCGTCAACCGCCGCCACAGCATCAACAGCGTCCCCCGCCTCCACAGCACCAGCAGCAGTCACAACAGCGTCCTCCACACCCGCAGCATCAACAGCGCCCACCACCACAACATCAGCAGAGGCCACCGCAGCATCAGCAGCGTCAACCGCCACCACAGCAATCTCAGACCCAACAGCATCGTCAGCAACCGCCGACATCGCAACCAAATTCCTTGATTGCAGGCAATAGGCCACCGATGCGACATCGTGGTCCTCCTCAAATGCCTCCAATGACATCGCATCACACAATGCGGCCGTCATTTGTTGGAGGCCCACCACCTCTGCGAACATCCTCATCCGGTGGTCCTCCTCCCCCCATAAGCATAGCGAACAACATTGTCCGTGACCAAGGACCTCCCAGGCAGTCTTCTCCATATTCTGGGTCCGAACAATATACAGGACCACCACCGCCATCACGGCATGCGGCACCTCCGCCACCACCACATCTAAGTCCTTACAGGTAAACTATATCCATATCAATTTTTGAAGGTTTTTGCATACAACTTTTTCTTTCCTAGGCCTCAAATGTTTAACAGTCCTGGCTTTCCGCATCGAGGACCGCCGGTCAATTCCTCACAACCAAGCCTAATACGACCAGTTGGGGCTCCCCCACCAGAGTATTCATCACGTAAGTTAAAAGTCACCAACAAAATGTTTTGTTTTTAATAATCCCCGTTTCGTTTCAATCAAAACTTAAAGCTGGTTCGTTTGGTGGAGGTTATGGCTATTATCCGCCACCGCTTTCAGTTCCTCATTCAGCACCCCCACCTCCAACAGCCTCGGCAGTGCCTAGCTCTGTGATTGTATCAGCATCGTCGTTGGGTGCCACCACATCAGTTGTTGTTGCTCCTCCATCGCAGCCAGTTGCAGCAATCCAACAACCACCATCCCGACCTCCAGCCTCATCACCATCTCTTCTTGAAAAGCCATGCGCACCAGCACAAGTACCAGCACTAGCACCATCTGCAGCTGTAGTTGCAGGAGCAGCTACTGCTGCTGCTGCTGCTGCTGCTGCTGCTGTTGCACCTCCATTACCACCATCTAAGTCGACCACAATTCCAACATCTGTGATTGAGCTATCAAGAAAAAAACTCACCACTTTGGAGACATTCAACACAACCAAGAACTCCACACCTCCTCCATTGCGAGAGTCTTCCGAATCGCGAAGTCCATACTCATCTAATCCCCCAACAATTGGAGGTGTTGAGGATGCTCCTGACGATCTTAGTGGCTCCCCCCAAACATCGTCGCAATCAACAAGCGAATTCAGTGGTCTGGTGAGCTATTTCAGTTCTCAACACGATGATCTTAACACATAACGAACGAATTTAATTATTAAAAACAACAACAACAAAAAGTATTTTCGTGTATTCTTTAAGAATATTTTACACTTTACCCTAAAAACAAACACACAACAAAAACTCAAACACATTTACACTCAATTAAAAACTCAAGTTTTAATTTAATATTTAAGTTTAATTTATCAAAACATAAACAAAAGCAGAAAAAACAAAGCAACTAAATATATATTTAATAACATAAATAACTAAATATACAAAATATTATATTCAGGCTTTATGAAGAGAGAGCGCTTATTGTACATATAAATAAATTACAAAGAAAAATTATGCAAAGAACATAAAACAAACAAAAACAAAACAAAAAAACTATTTGCTGAGAGCTGGAATAGAAAACACACCCCTCTAGACCTAGCAATTTTATTGTTTCCTTAATTCTTGTTGTTTTTATCCTTAATAATATTAAAAAAAAGAATCCTAAAAGTAATAAAGAAAATGTTGTAGCAAAAAGTAAAACTATATTATGGGAAAATAATCACATTTTAGGCATAAATTATTGCAAAATTATCAAGAAAAAAGCAAAACTACAAAAAAAAATACTTACAAAGTTTTTAGACTTCAAATTAAACAAAATTATATAAACAAACAAAAATTAGTAAAAAACGAAAGAGCCACACACTAGAGAAAAAAAAGGATTCATGTATTAATTTTTCTTAATTCTCTATTTAGTATTTCTTCCTTCCCTCACACTTTATTTGTATGTATCATGTTTTTCGTTTTTTCCTTTTGTTTAGCACCGATTAAGTAAGATTTTAATAAAATAACAAACTTTATAATTATAAATTATAGTTAAACAAAAAAAAGAGGAAAATTTAAATCATAGGTAAATTATTTTGTAAGGCGAAACTAATATTATTGTAATTTTGTTTAAGTTTTTTAATTCTTATTTGTTTTATTTAATTTTTATTTCAATATAAAAACAAATATGACGAAAATGATGATGATGATGATTATTTTAATATTAAATTTGTACTATTATTTGAATGATATTCGTATCGTGTAAGACCTTCGAGATGCAATAAGAAAATATAAAAAAATATTTTAATTATCATGTAAAAGCAAAATTTATAAATACAACATAAGCAAACAAAAAAAAAAAGATTATAAAATGATATACTATATGGAAAATATATATTGTTTATATATAAATAACTGTAAAAACCAAAGAAATACGTCTTTTTATTTATTTATGGAAAGAGAGCAGCAGAAAAGGTAAGCTTGGTTATTTTTTGGACAATATTGTTTTTTTACTCACAGTAGCGCCATCTGTTGGGATATGGCATAATTAAAAGTGTTTTTTTTTAAAGTTTCTACTAGCGCCATCTATCTGTAACTAGTGTTACTAGGTGCTATCCAATATATGTGACATCCGAAACATCCATGATCACTATGATCGTTCATTTATCAAAGACACGAACCATATAAATAACCATACCGAACAAAAATTCCTCGAATTTCTTAAAACTTTCATTTCGAAAATCTTTAAAACGGTTTTCTGAAGCTTCTAGTTGACGTATAAAGATGTTTTATACACCAAAATGACCGTTAATTGGTGCTGAATATGATTAAATGGACATTTTGAAAATCGGTTGGAAAACGGTTTTGAAAATCGACATTTTCTAAAAAAATTGATTTTTTTCTTTCTTTAGCCTCTAAAACGGTTTAATTATATGATTTTCAAAATTGTTTATACATCAAAATATTCGTAACCAATTTTCCTTTCCAATGACACCTACATTTTGAAAATTGACCCAGTATTTTCCGACTTATAACGTCTTTTGTGCTGACTGAAAGAAAAAAAATTATTTTTTCACACATTTACCTGTAAAAATTTTCAAATTCGAAAAGTTTTTCAAATTTGCAACAAAAGTCATTTTAGGGGTAATTTTTTGTGCTGAATTCAATTCCGTTAACCATTTTTTGTTTCGAGCTTCCATTTCGAAGATATGGCCGTTAGAACAAAATTTAAACGAAGAAGTCGTTTTTCATCGTTGTAACTTGACAGAATGTTCTAGATACAAATACAATCATACATAGATGCTATTTATATTCACTTTTTCTAGCAATTTACACTTTTGTATGTTTTGTTAAATCTCCATTTGGCCCAAAATGTAGTTTTTCAAACTCAAACGGGAGACAAAAATTCTAATAAGCACGGCTGGAATTTGGTTAAATTTGTATTTCAAAAAACTTTAAAATGGTTTTTAGAAGCTTCTAGTTGGCGTACATACCAAACTGACCGTTGATTGGAGTTAGATATCACAATTTTGAAAATCGATTGGAACACGGTTTCGAAAATCGAAATTTAAAAAAAAAGCTTGATTTTTTCATTTTAGGCTCCTTAAACCGGTTAAATTGTACGATTTTTTTCTGAAAAATTGCATTTTCACCATCTTCTTATGCATTACAAATTTAATGGAATTAATAAGTATCAGAAAACAAAAAGGGATGTTTCACTGTACTTGAATTAGATTTGTGTGAAAATTCATTCTAAAAAGATATAAATAATATTCTTGTAGTCCTGATAGGCAGGGCCGAAGTAAGATTATGTGCAAGATGTATAAATGCACCGGTCCCTTAATTCTGGGGCCATACTACCAGAAGTAACTTAATTCTTAAACTCAAACAAATGACACTCTTACCTTTGAATTCAAGGAGAATTATCAAATTATTATCAAATATTGTTAAGTTAATTAGATCAATGCACGTTAAATCTTACTTACATCAAAAAGGGTACTACTTTTTACTAATCTTGCACAGGTCGAAAACTTGTTCCAAGTTAAAAATGTGATAAGAATATTTTCATTTTACAAATTTATAAAAACAAAACCTTATTTTTAGCTTGCTATATTTTTAATTTTGTATTTAAAAAACGTATATACATACATATAATATTTGTTTAACATAAAACTCCTTGGAATGAAAATAAAATATAAAAATTTACCAAATTTGTATATAGTGTTGTTGTTGTTGAAATTTAAAGCGTATAGAAAGAGTTTAAAAAAAATTTAATACTTATCAACTATCCACACTTTTTTACTTTTTTTCCATTTTTGTTTTCTCATTAGAGTTGTACTTGAAAATGTATATGTATATTGTACAAACATTTAAATATCTACTTTTCAATCATAAAATTAACATTTCTGTAAAAAAAACTTTATGTTAACATACAGCCTATTACGAGATTTCGTCTCATAAGACATTTCAAATAAAATAAAATAAATAAAAAAAAATAAAATAAGGAAATACAATGCACGACATGCTCATGTATCTAAAGAGTATGTTTACAAATATTTCCTGTATTTTAAGATTTAAAAAATGTACCTGTTAAATAAGTTTTTCTTCAAAAATTTTAATGCCAATTAATTAAACAAAAACCTTGATTTGAGGTTTTTTTAGTTAATTTTTTATTTTTATAATTTTTAAATTTTGTACTTAAAATAATGTTGGTATGCAGTTATATACATTTAACATTTGAATTTCATTAATAAATGTTTCAGAGATATCGGATTTTTAAAAAAATAATATTTGTTTAAAGTTCCAAAAAATATAATGACATTTTTGATTAAATATCAAATATTATTTATTGTATAAGAGCTTGTACAAGAAAAAAATATTGAAATCGGTTAATTAGTTCTTCAGAAAACTTAAGAACAAAATAACTGTTTCTTGGGGGTACTCTTCTGGAGCAATACAAAATTATATTTTTTTTATTCAAAGAAGCCAAATTAAGATAAAAACTTGAGATAATTTAAAAAAAATCTATCGGTTGGTTTTTGAGAAAATTTAGAATTTTTGATTTTTGACCAACAAATATGTACATATTATGTATGTATGTGGTCTGTTATTTTTAGTCTTCAAAAAAATGAAAAAAAAGCCTGACGCAAATCGGCGTTAAATCTTAAGTCAACCTTGCCCAATGTTTCGGCAAGGACAGACTGACAGATAGACGGACGAAATTCGACTTCTTTACCACCGTAATTCGAAATTTTGAACGAATGCAATACTTGCCATATACATATGTAGTTCCTGTGTGTCGCAAGTAAGTAAGACTGAAATGAAGTTGGAGAGGACATATTTCAAAAAATCAAGATCAAAGATGTACGAAGATTAAAACAAAATGGAAACGGGAAAGCAAGAGACCATCAAGGCGACCGAACAAGAGATGGAGTTACGATATATGCCATATCAATTAAGATTGGATTGGACCCATTTATTCCTCCTTGGAAAGCCTTGGAGGAGGTTTACGCTAGGAAAAAACTAAACTAATTCAACTATAACCTACAACTTTTATTAACTTCTCGTAATCGGTGTGATTTGTCAAATTTGTTTTTTTTTACATTTTTCGTCGTTTCAAGGTCCCTAGAATCTAAATCAAAGATTTTTAGAGAGACTTGTGTCATTTCTCCTCGTCCACATCTCAAGAATTAGTACAGATATCGACTTCAAAAAAAATTTGTTGGCAAGAGTACGATAACTCAAGCGAAAAGATATTTAACGGATTTTTTAAGAACAGTTAAAAACAAGCATTTTTTTTTACTACGGGAGGGGGGGTCTATCTCCCCCTTTAGGCGGTAGGGGCAATTTAAAATTATTATTACTTAAAATGAAAACAAATATTTAAAAAATAACGGTAATACTTACAATTAAGTATTATACATTTTTTTAAAACTAACATTCTTTTCTATTAGCCAGTTTTTAAATCAAGTCCAAACTATGTATATAGTTTTTGAAAAATTTAATTTTAAATTTAAAATTTGAGTAAAAAAAGTTAAAAAAACGTTTAAAGTGTAATTTTTCAATACTTCAGGATCATCTACTATTGTTTTTATTTTAGAATTTATTTCCCTTATTTGTTTTTGATCAAAAACTGAAAACTAGATGATTTTATGTCTTTTAGTTTTTGAGAAAATTAAAAAAAAACAACAACTACTATTTTAATTTAATTATTTTTTTTGCTTGAGTGGTCTTATTTTGATAGTAATAATGGTAGATGCGAGTTTGGGTGCATGCAACAGTGGGATGTGTATGGGGGTAATGCTGGGAACACTATAGGATTTGGGGTGGGTGCAAGGTGCGGTGGGTGCAACAAGGGGTGCACGCGAAGTTTCTTTTGCATTTAAATAAGTTGGATTTAAGAAAAATTAATTTACCCTAGGTATCTTAATCCATATTCGATTATTACTATCAAAATATGACTACGTAAATACTCAAGCAAGGAAAAAATAATTTAATTAAAATATTTTTTTTTTGGTAACTTCCAATTTTCTAACGAACTTGAAGACATAAAATCATCTAGTTTTCAGTTTTTGATTTAAAACAAATAAAAGCAATGAATTCTAAAAAAAAAAACAATAGTAGATAATCTTGAAGTTTTGAAAAACTACACTTTAAACCTTTGTTTTGACTTTTTTTTTTGCCCAAATTTTGAGTTTAAAACAATTTTTTTCCAAAAACTATGCATAGTTTTCAATTGATTTAAAAACAAACTAATAGACAAAAGTGTTAGCTTTAAAAAAATGTATAAAACTTAGTTGTAAGTATTACCAATATTTTTTAATTTTTTTTTTTCTATTTGACGTACATATGTACATATTTCTTTAAATTGCCCCTACCGCCTACACGGGGGGAGATAGACCCCCTCCTCCCATTGTAAAAAATGCTTGTTTTTAACTGTTCTATACAAATCCGCCATTAAACTTTGTCGCCTGAGTTATCGTATTCTCCCCATTTTCTTTACAGATAATAACATCGAAAGATGCAAAAGAACTTTCTATTGCAATTTAAAAAAAGTGAATATTTTAAATATCTCACGATTTTTAAATACAAAAAAAAAAAACTGAAAAAAAAACATTTGTCACCTCGAGT
Source organism: Eupeodes latifasciatus (assembly GCA_920104205.1). Classification (NCBI taxonomy): domain Eukaryota; kingdom Metazoa; phylum Arthropoda; class Insecta; order Diptera; family Syrphidae; genus Eupeodes; species Eupeodes latifasciatus. Next base: position 131,625,160 of record OV049924.1, on the reverse strand, counting down.
TTTAATTTACTTTAGAAACAAACATTTTCAGAATAATTTTATGCAATAAAGAATAATGTTTTTGACATCTGGTCAAATTTTTGAGAAAAATCAAAGGAACGGTATCCAACAAAAAATTAATTTTCGACTCGAATATCTTGGCACAAATGATAGATATTGCCTTCAAACTGACTTTAACTTACATATATTTATTAAAACTTTAAAAAGAATCCAACAGTCAGTTTTTTTATAAGAAATAAGACTACAAAAAATACTCCGCAAAATTGGTAAAAACTGATGTTCTATTCTATTTTTATATAAGAAAAGTCGGGAGCAAGAACCGATATTGAAATCAGACTTATTTTATCGTATTCAAAATATTGGGGATAACTTTTGGTTATTTTTTAGAAAAATTCAATTGACAAAACACGAAAACCTACAAAAACAGCAAAAAACTGATAAGAAATGGTTTTCGATTCAAGTATTATGGAAATAAAACCAGATGGTCTTATTTTACTTGGCCTTATTTCAAAATTTTGTATCACAAATTATTATTATGTGTTTTTTCCAAAATGAGGCCGGTCAGGCAGGTACTGGGAATTGTGTTCGTTATCGTGAGAAGATAACAAACTTTTTATGTCCTAAATTGGAAGATATGGATGTGGACGATATGTGGTTTCAACAGAGCATTGCCACTTGCCACACAGCTAACGATACAATGGCTCTTTCGCGCGACAAATTCAACGGCAGTGTTATCTCACGTTGTGGCGATGTCAATTGGCAGCCAAGATCATGTGATTTAACACAGTTGGACTTCTTTCTTTTGGGTTTTTTGAAAGGTGTACCTGGATTAGCCAGCAACAATTCAAGAGTTGAAGGATGAGATCATTTCGCACATTAAAAGTATATAACCTCAATTAGATGAAGGTAATTGTATCATACCATTATTATTATAATAAAAAGAAATCACAATAATTTCATAAATAACAACTTGTGTTTTATTCAAAATCAACACCGGCCCTTAGAATTTAACCACCCTTTAATAATAATACTAATCTAACGCCTAAAATAATCTAATCCTTAATTTTGAAAAGAGGCTGATAACTTCCCATCCCGTCTGTCGATTTGTCTTGCTGAAAAGGTTTGTAGGTTTTCGTGTTTTGTTAAAAAAGTTATCAGTTAAATTATTCTAAAAAAAAAAATTTAAAATAACCAACAATATTTTGCATATGATAAAAGAGTTTGATTTCAAAATCTATTTTGGTTAACGAGATTTTTATTCGAAAACCAATTTTTACCAATTTTAGTAGCATTTTTTAAAAGTTTTTATTTCTAATATAAACAAATACAAATTGGATGAATGAAATTATTTAAAAGCCAATGTTTTCTATTATTCACGAAATATAGAGAACCGAACATCAATTTTTACCAATTTTGCGTACTATATTTTGTAGATTTTAATTTTTTATGAAAAAACTGACTGTTAGATTTTTATAAAAAAAAGAGGCTGGGATGCGACCCACACTGATAACTTCCCATCCCGTCTATCGATTTGTCTTGCTTAAAAGTTTGTCTAAATGTATCAATTCTTGCCAAATTTGCGTTCTATTTTTTGTAGATTTTATTTTTTTTATGAAAAAACGGACTGTTGGATTTTTATAAAAAAATTACTGAATATAAAAAACAATATTTTCTGTGAAATAAAATAAGTTTGAAGCCAATATTTTTAATTTTTGAAAAGCTATTTGAGCCGAAAATCAATTTTTACCAACTTTTATTAATTTTTTTGTTTAGGTTTTTATTTTTTGTAAAAAAACTGTCAATTCGATTTTTCTCAAAATTTTTCCTAATGTTGAAAACAATATTTCTTATAAGTTAAAATTAGTTAGAAGCCATAATCTCAAATTTTTGAAAAGATATTTAAGTCGAAAATCAATTTTTACCAACTTTTGTTAAATTTTTTTTTCGGTTTTTAATTTTTTGTAAAAAAAACTGTCCATTCTATTTTTTTCAAAATTTTACTGAATGTTGAAAACAACATTTTTTGAAAGATAAAAGTAGTTTAAAGCCAATATCTCAAAGTCTTGAAAAGATATTTGAGTCAAAACTCAATTTTTACCAATTTTTTTTTTATTTTTTTTTAGGTTATTATTTTTTGTAAAAAAACTGTCAATTCGATTTTTCTCAAAATTTTATCAGATGTCAAAAATATTATTCTTCATTGCACAAAATTGTTTTGGAGATGAAATCATATTTTAGTCGTAAAATTTTCGAAGTGACAAATTTTTTTTTTCAGTTTTTTTGATTTATAAAAAAACCGTTAATTGAATTTTTTTCCAAAAATATAGTTGTTTTGTATCACGTTACAATATATAACATAAAATTTAATTCAAGTCTCTAGCGTCATTGGTTCATGAGATATTTAGGGTTAACCAAAATGTTCACCTTTTTTTTAAACTGCTATGGTAAAAAAATCACCCACGCAATTTTCTTGAGAGCCCTTTCTGCATCTTTCTGCCTTATTATCTGTATAACAAAATTTATTTGAAGTCGATACCTCTTCTGGTTCTTGAGCTATGGACAACGAAAAAAACGTCGCGAACGTACGGACGTACGGACGTACGGACATACGGACGTACGGACGTACGTACACACGCACGCACAGACATCTTTCTAAAAATCTTTTATTTTGACTCTAGGGGCCTTGAAACGTCGAGAAATGTCAACATTTTCAATTTGACAAATCGGACCCATTACAATAACTTCCTATGGGAAGTTAAAAATAACTCAATGTTGAAAACAATATTTTTTATAAAATGAAATTAATTTGAAGCCTATATCTTAAATTTTTGAAAAGATATTGAGGTCGAAAATCAATTTTTATGAACTTTTATTAATTTTTTTTAGGTAGATATTTATTTTTTGTTATGAAACTGTCAATTCGATTTTTCTCAAAATTTTAACGAATGTTCAAAACAATATTTCTTATAAGATAAAATTAGTCTAAAGCCTATGTATATCTCAAAGTTTTAAAAAGATATTTAAGTCGAAAATCAATTTTTACCAACTTTTGTTAATTTTTTGTAAAAAAAACTGTCAATTCGATTCTTCTCAAAATGTTACTGAATGTTGACAACAATATTTTTTTATTTTATGAACTTTTATTATTTCTTATAAGATAAAATTAGTCTAAAGCCTATGTATATCTCAAAGTTTTGAAAAGTTATTTAAGTCGAAAATCAATTTTTACTAACTTTTTTTTTAGGTTTTTATTTTTTGTAAAAAAACTGTCTGTAAAAAACTGTTCGATTTTTCTCAAAAATTTACCGAATGTTGATAACAATATTTCTTATAAGATAAAATTAGTCTAAAGCCATAGGGTGTATTCATAAACGTCAGCCTAACTAAGAACTGCGTTATCTGCATTCATAAAGTCAGATCTTCGATCAAACTAACCTAGTCGAACTGTAGTACCTACCGTTCATAAACGTCAGACTGTGTCGTCAGCGTCGTGCGGATTGTGCAGCTGAATTTGTTTGGCTGCAGAAAGAGCGGGAATTATTAAAATAATTTTTACAACAACAAGAAGGACGAAGCGGCACTGACTCGTAAAGAATGTAAGTAATGGCAAATATTTTGTTAATTTTTTGATAAAAATAATTCAAATTATTGTTTTTCAAGGGATGATGAAAGTACTGTAGGTATTGTGTGGACAACTAACAAGTAACATTAAACATTTAATTACAATGCAAATAAGCCATTTTGTTTTGACAGCCATTTTGCTCTGACGTTTAAGAACTCTGTTTACATAGAAATCGGACTAAGTCAGACCTTTTTGTTTACTGCAGACATTCTGCATTGGGAGTGTTCACAAATGCATCAGAAAAGAAATGCGATTGTACTAGCGCAGATTTTCTGCGTTTATGAATACACCCATAATCTCAAAGTTTTGAAAAGATATTTGAGTCGAAATTCAATTTTTACCAACTTTGAGTAATGTTTTTTTTTTTAGGTTTTATTTTTTATAAGAAAAACTGTCAATTCGATTTTTTTCAAAATTTTACCTGATATCAAAAACGCTATTTTTGTTGCAAAAAATTGTTTTGGAGATAAAACCATTTTTTATTCGTAAAATTTTCGAGGTGACAAATTTTTTTGATTTATATTATTATATGTATTATTATTTTTTTCCAAAAAATATACTTGTTTGGTATCACGTGATAATACATATCTATAATAGGTATACAATTTAATTCAAGTCTCTAGCGTTATTTTTTTGTGAGATATTTAGAGTTAACCGAAATATTTACCTTTATTTAAAATTGCTATGGTAAAAAAACCACCCACGAAATTTTTTTGAGAGCCCTTTCTGCATCTTTCTGCACTATTATCTGTATAACAAAATTTATTTGAAGTCGATATCTCTTCTGGTTCTTGAGCTTTGGACGACGAAAAAAAAAGTCGCGAACGTACGGACATACAAACGTACGTTTGTTTTTGTATTTTGTTTTCCAAATAAGAAAAACAATTTCCTAAAATTGTCTGATAGGTAAAGTAAACGCAATTCCGTTAAACAGCTTATGCTACGAGTATGTATTAAAAAACACTTTTCTATAATTATTTCTTATTTTGAAAACCAATAGAATCCTGAACTCAATCAACTGCCTTGATCGTTAGTCATAAATGCGAGATTAATTACTTAATAATTGAAAAATAAAAACACCATTCAAACCGGCCAGGCGCTATCTGCATAAAGTGGTAAAGCCTGTCTCTATACCTTATAATAATGAATATAACCTACTTTCGAACTTGTATAAAAATATACAACCTATTACATATAATTTCCTGACAGGAAAACAAAAATTCCCCACTCATAAACTTTTCGTCCCGTCCCGTCCTATCCCGTGATGATGTGCAATAGAAATGCAGAGTGGATTCAAAATAACAACAACAACAACAAGAACCATGAATAAATGGGTCAACAGGTAGAACCCAAAGGTGGTTCGTTGGCAATATACAATGTTTATTAACCGTTCGTGTCGTCTGACACTGTCTATAGAGCACCTCTTCTGCTTCTTTTTCTTCAGCTTATAGACTCAATCAAAAGAATCCAATTCCAGGTTGTAGCAAAAATGGGTGTGCGATGAGTTGTGCATCTAATTATAAGAATACCTTGCTCTTGTACCTTGGACATAAAAAGAAACACATACCTATACTTCTTCTTGGACTACTCGTCCATGGCGTCTTCCTCCGTGCGTCGTCGTTGGTTTGGTCGTATGTCTTATATCGTCTTCTTTTATAATTTGAAGAATCTAGAATATGATCGATGGACAGCTTGAACAAATAGGTGGTTGATTTAGAGACTCTGATAAGTTTTATTTTGGTATCGTTAATATTGAGGCCTGATAACGGTGGCTAAAGCCTTCGTTTGTTAGCCAATTGAATGGTTCAATGGTTTATTATTTTATTTTTCAATTGTTAGTGACTTCTTTAAGGTTGACTCTGTCGTACGTAAATGGCGGTGGTGGTTCCGGTTAATGAGTTTTGATGATAATGATGATTATTTTTTTTTTTTTTTAATATGTAAGACCTGTTGCAGTAGCAGAAGTTGAAATTGAAGTTGATATAGGGGTTAGGTACATGCAGAAAGGTATTGTGATTGGAACATTTGTGTGTTTTTGGTCAAGAACTGTTCTTTCATTTCTTTATATTTTTCGTTGTTTTGTATTTTTTTTCAGAAAAATAACTTTCTAATGTTAATTGAATTTGAATGTGGGTCAATATAATGACAAACTAAGACATCAATGCAAACGCACAACTGTGAATTTGCCTTATGAACTTAAATATGTTTGTGGGGCAGGAAAGGCCAGTACTCGTGTATGCGGTGTATTTACAATATTGTGAAATTAAGAACTGGTATTGGGCGAGTATAAATCTGTGAAAAAAACAACAATAAATGAATACTTTGACAATGATAAATCAATAAAATGCAACAGAAATTACCTCTAAGACCATAATACGCAGTAAAGTAAAATTTGTTCACTTGGGCGTATACGTAATATCCTTTCAATGATGTTTCAATGATTTTTCATTTTCGTAAGGGAAGGTCCAATTTTTGATGACTATGTTAATATGGAATAGGCTTTAGGATTCTCGTTGCCAATTCAAAAAATGTCCATTCTAGGGCCTTGCAGAAATGTCTCCGTACAAAAAAATTTGCTTTATTCTTTTTAAGTTCGCAGTATAGCCCAGATCCCAAAGCAATGTCTCCAAAAATAGATCACATCTCTAAAGACGATCCAAAACCACGCCTATTCGTAATGGTTTACAATGTTACTTTGCATATTGATCTGTCAAACTGGAAAATTAATATAAGATTTTAGTCAAAAACTGTACAAATATATTTGAAAATACCTTACACGAGCGGGTTTTTATGGTCTAGTTTAGAATTTTTATAAGTTTTCATTTCCCCCCAGGAAATCAAAATATTATATAAAATTACTTTCAATTATATTTTTTCCAGAAAATATAGGTAGCCCCTGAAAAAAACAACCAACATGACAAGCCATGGTTTGCATTATAAATTCTTCTAAAATATTACCTCAGTCAAGCCTTGAAGTAGAAATGAAGTACTGATGGTAAATGCATTTAAAACAGGCTTAACCTGGGTAAACTTTTCTATAAACTCTCGCTTATTCGTCACATCGAGTCTGTCTATAGAAACATATATGTAGTATGTACGTACGATCTTACAATCTCATCTCAATGCTACAAGTGATTGAATCCAGCGAACCACTCCTTGACCCTGCTGGTGCACTTTTTCTTTAGAAGCATCGTCGCGTCGGAGCTGAAACGAAAAGATCAATAAATTTACCAAGTTTATTGTAATCAAGAATTCTTTCCTCTATAAAAATATTTTAAAAAAATATTCAATATGAATTAATGCCACCACCACCACCAATACCATTTTCTGCATCATCTACTTGTAAGAAATCCAGAAACTACATTAAAGAAACAAAACCTTGCAACTTACGAGAAATTGTATGAAGTATAAAAACAAGTTTTGTTTTTATTTGTAATTTTTTTTTGGGTGGATTTATGTATCTTTCGGGGTCTAAAAAAGCTTCTTTTGCCAAAGGCAAGACAAGATATAAGTAATATCTCAAGTCTCAATGAAACTACCAACAACAATGACAAAAAATATATAGGTGCCTAAGCTATTGTATTATTATTGTTATGATGGCAGTGGATTTTGATTAAAATAAAACTTGTAGAATGCACACCATATCCCTACTACATACTCTTTTGTATTGTACAGTCTATAGCTTTGAACTTATTGAATACGAATGGTATGTGTGCCAGCTTCGGAATCCAAAGTTTGTTACGGGCGTGGCGGGTGTGGGGTGATGTGCAAATAATAATAAATTGTGTCAGTTATTTGTTTTCATTTTTCAAAACTTCTTTCGAATGCGGACTTAATCGCAGGAATTCTTTACCTACTGCTTTAAAAAAAGAAATGAGAAATTCATAAATCAGGGGTGACCAGTAGTTTAATAAATAAATCGATTTTCTTATATTGGGCTTATTTCATTATTCTGACTAAAGGTTTGACACGAAATCTCAAAACCATAATCTAAAATAAAAATAAATTAGGTAGAGCAACAGCTCTTTCAGTACTGTGTGCGAGAAATTTCAGGAACGGGTGGATCTTCAGTTGTTATGCCGAATCCGAACGGCTAATTTGAGAAAGCACTTTTCATGACTAGAATAACTCTTGGAGGATCAGCCATTTCCTCACAAAAGGAAGTACCCATGAAAGAAACTTAAGTTGGCGTAGACAAAAAAAAAAAACAAAAAAACAAAAATATAGAATGCTAAAAATCTAGAAATACGAAAAAGGAATGAAACGAATGTAACTTTATTCTCAAAACTTAATATATTTATTCTAAATTTTTGCATTTATGCTCGCAATTATTAAATTAATCTTATTACCAAAACGTTACAGTGAAAAATAAATAATTCTTGATTATATGCAATTATATAGGTACTCTCTTTGCCAAGCCAAAAAATTTCGTGAATATATTAATTCAATTTTTCGTAAGTAGTCAAATATACAAAATGTTTCCATTGGTTCCACATAATTTACCGGCTTGGTTTTACCTTGGTTTGTTGTTTTACCTTTACATGGCTAAGAAATTAGTACATTTTTTTTTAAATACAAAAAAGGGAAGAAACTTGGACCAGTCGGGTGTACATTCAAACAGAAAAACAGATTTTATGGGCAATTTAAAAGCCCTGCCTAAAACTTCAATTTGTAGATTTGTTTGCTTTGAGCGTTATAAGTTTGGTTTTTAAATACTTACATCCTCTTCAACTGAATTCGTACAAACATTTTTGAAAATACTTGTAACATTTTTTCTAATTATTGATGGTTATTGTGCCATCTGTTGGTGCTAACTGCTACTTTAAGATGTAAAGAAAAGATTTTCAAATAAGTACCAGTTTTTCTTTCGAAAAATTCCAAGGCTTTCTACTAGTAAAAATTGAATATTTGTTTGAGTCAAAAATTGTTATTGGATTGTACTAAAACCAATTTTTGTTAAGTTTGGTAGTGGGAACTGCCACCTTAACTTTTGATAATTTCGTAAATAAGTTCCGATATGAATCCTACAGCCTTTTCATATAGTTCAACGAAATTCATCTCCACGCTGACTTAATTGCAGAAATTAAGAATTGCTTGTCTTCAAACTGATGACCACCCTCATTAAGTGTGGGAACTAACTATTCCTTAGTATATTTAATAATGCTTAGATCAGATAAGTACGTCAGTCAACGAAGGAAGTGCAAATTTTGCGACTCTGTCAAGCTTTTATTATGCCCACCGAGCGAATAGGCGCGTTATCATGTTGGTTGCCAATTGTATGGGTCAAAAAATGTAACAATATTTATTAAAAATTCTTTCTAAGACTCAATTATACCCAGCTGCAGTAATTTTTGATGTAACGAAACGACCTGAATGTCAACCGTTCCATAATAACTGACAGCTCTTCATATCACAACACATCCTTCACGGGAATGATGAAGCTTTAAAAAAACATTTTATTTTCTCATATAGTGAAAATAAAAGCTTGCCCCATAGGGCTATTTTTTTTGTATAGTATAATAAGCGCACACTCAAGGGGATAATACTACCCTTATTATGTAGACACAGTGTGAGCACTAGAAAAGGGAGAGAGGGGTTGAAAGGAGATGTCAGTGCACATTGGTTTTGAATTCCTGAATATTGCAATGGCTGGGAAAGACAGAGTGTGGCAAGGCATTCCACATTCGCTTAGTACGGTTAAAGAACGAATTTCTCTACTTTACAGTACGACCGAAGTTGGGCTCGAGGGTATATTGATGAGCATTCCTAGAAGCACGAGTATTACGGTTGAACTGTTTAAGGGGAGGAATGCAACTGGCTATTTCTCTAGAGCATAAACCATTAAAACAACGGTAAAAGAGGGTGAGACAAGAAGCATTTCGACGATGTTCAAGCGACGTAAATGATCTTATGATGGTAATATCACCAATCAATTTAAATGCTCTACGTTCAATACTGTCCAAGAGGCTTAAGTAAGTTGCAGGAGCACCAGCCCAGATATGGGAGTTATACTCAAGCTTTGGACGTATATAAGCCTTGTAGATAACAGCCAGATCAGAGGGGGAGAAAAACTTCTTGCATCGCCGTAGAAAACCCGAACATCTTGCGACATTTTTGGCGACATCGCGTATGTGATCGTTCCACAAAAGGTGGTTGGTGATACACATACCGAGAATATCGAGATGTCCAGTCTCCTCGATGCAAGTGCCATCCATGGATAATGGCAAGGGGGATGTATCTCGCTTTAACGATACAAGACAGCATTGTGTTTTCGAAGCATTAAATTCCACGCGGTTTTTTAATCCCCATTGTAGAATGCTGTTTAGGTCGGAATTTAATGAGCTTATCATATTTTGTCGTTCCACATCCGAAGAAGAGGGATATGAGTCTGAAAACGAATATGAAAAGCTAAGAGTACTATCGTCAGCGAAACAATGTATTGGATTAGATGTTGCAGACAGGAGATCATTAATAAAAATGAGAAAGAGTGTTGGAGATAGAACAGAGCCCTGGGGCACAACAGCATTTATTTTGTGGTTTTCAGACTTGAACCCATCCAATACTACTTGTATTGAACGATCCGAAAGGTAATTACTAATCCAATGAAGCAGGGATTCGTGAAAACCGAAAGCACGCATTTTCGATAAAAGAGCCTGATGCCAAACCCTATCAAATGCTTTTGAAATATCAAGTGCAATAATCTTACTTTCTCCAAAACGATGTAAAGATTTGTTCCACTGTTCGTTGAGATGAAATTAAATAGTTTTTCGTCTGAGAATAAAAACAAGTGATCCGATTCTTTTTCCAGCTTATTTAAGTTTTTAAAAACTCAAATAAGCACATCTTAAAATTGCTTTTCTTGAATCTGCTGTTTTTTGCAGTTTTTTTTACCTCCCTTTATGTTTTTTCTTTACGAATCTTTATTTTGTATTTAAGAATAAAAACCATTAAAACTTCGGTCCATTTTATCAGCTGCTAAAAGCCCAGTTGGGTCTTGGTGAGTAACAAAGTCGATTTAAGCTTTGGAAACACTTCTAAGGCATGTATATTTAACCATTGGTCTTAAAATTTTAGATAAGATTTCACTGAAAACACTAAAAGTGTTGATTGAAAATATCCAGTACTTAAAAATACTCATAAACAACGATAAAATTACTTATTACTTTTGACTTAAAAAAAATTCTACTAACATTTTTTCTTGACATCTTAAGATTAGTTAGGATCAACAGATGGCACAAGAACCCGCAATACTTGGAAAAAAAAATTTCAAGGAATTTTTAAAAATTTTTGTGTGATATTCAGTGGAAATGGAGTGTACATAGAAAATTATATATTTTCATATGTTCTATGCGTTTAATTATTGAAAATGTAATCTTCTTCAACTGAGAAAATAAATTGTTTGACTACCTACATTAAATGCTGTGTTTTTTGTTTTTGAAACTCTTTAAAAGGGTAAAAACAAAACCTCGAATTAACAAATTTTTCGAGATTTTGTCATTCGCAAATTTTGAGTATTTAAAACTTTTGTGCGTTCGAGATTTTTGTCGTTTAATAAAATACAAGAACTAGAGTTTACCCATTAAAAATATATTGGAAAAACAATTTCATCAAAAATACAAAACAAAACCCGAAATATTATCGATAGGGCCTTAACCACATTAGAGGCAGTATTTAAATGGAACTATTATAATCTATACGCAACAAAATAAAAATAGCCTAAAAACAAGTATTTGAGGTCAAAGTTGATCAGCAGTTGATGTTTACAAAATAAAAAATGAATATTGTCGTAGGGGTCATGAACCCCTCCCCCCTGGGAGATAATTTGTTTGTTTTTTCGAAGGAATTCCCTTTAATTCAAAACTAATCGTATTGCGTTAATGGATTATATTTTGAATTATTAATTTTTTGTATACATAAAACAAAATTTGTATTTTACTTCTTTAAACTTTGTTGCTAAAAGTACTTCTTTTAACTGAAGACTGGACCAAGAACATAATATGAATCGGATATTCAGCCCAATTCCAAAAACACAGCACAAATTCATCAACTTTTGACCAGTGGACGATCCAGGGGGGGTCATATGAGCCATAAAGCTTATACAGTGAAGTTGCAAGTAAAGATTTCATCTAAAGATTTGTTAGTAATTTAACGACATTCACCAAAAAGCGGTTTGATGTCAAAAAAAACTCAAATTTTTGTTCTCATTCCATTTAGAATTTGAAAAAACTTTAGTCATGCTGTAAATTATTTTCATAAAATTTGTTTCTAAGAAAAAGAGCAAAGATTCAGGTTCTTAAGAAGAAACCTTGAATAAGAAATCGTCAATTTAAAAATATTTTATTTTTTTAAAAACTTTCTCTAAATTTTGTATTCTTAATATGGGTTCTTTCTAAAAACATATTTTGGTATTGCCTTAGAAGGGTACCCCTTATATAATCACCATTTTTTTAAGGTCTCTCAAGAACTAATGGACCGATTTCAATAATCTTGATCATCAAATAAGATGATCAAAAATGTCATATTTTTTTTTTGATTTTTTTTAAATATTAATTGTGTTTACAAAACTCGATAACGAAATTTAAATGTAAAATGTATATCTATAAGCACTTTATTTAGTGCTTACAAAAAATATTTTTAAAACAAAATTTAAAATTTAAATGATTTTCGAAAAAAATAAGTTACATTTTTAAATCTTAAAATATAGACAATATTTTTCAACAGATTTTTTGGAAGACATTAGCAAGTTCTAGCGACCCAAAAGTGCATTTTATTTCTTTAAAAACATCTTAAGAAATTAAATAAATCTACTTTTGAAGTGAATTTGCTTTGGATGCTCTAGAACTGATATTAAAATACGAATTTCAATAATATAAATGTCCCAACAACAGCAAAAGTGACACTTTTGTTAAACAATGGCTAATTGAAAAACATAATAAACGTTTCATATTTATTGATATAAAAGCTTTGAATCTCTTGAGATTTAAAGTGAGAGATTAAGAGATTCTGAAACGTGTAATTTGTGAGTGCCACACAAACGTTTCTTCCCAACTTATTTGTTTACCTTAATTTGTTTTCATTTAATTTTTTAGAGAAATTATGTACCTACTTAAATGCACCAAAATCCTCAAATTCAAGAACCAAGCATTTTCCTTTCTACCATTTTTAAGTTTTGTTTGGATTCCTTTAAGGTCAAAATACGAGTAAGCAGACTGATAGCGATAGTAATAATAGACTCCCGAAAATTGAGTCCGAAAAAACTACGTCAATAAAAGCCCGAACGTTCTTTATATCAGATCGTCTCTCTTGAATTTTTGTAGCGTTATTTGCATTAATAGAAATGGAAACAAGAAAAGTTAATTTTATTTTTCGAAAAAAAATCTACGTTTCAAAACAATTTCTTGCATTTCTGCGTGAAATGCAACAAAAACCCTCTAAACTGTTGGAAACTTGGAATGCTTTCTATGTAGGGAGTCATCCAAATTAAATAGTTAGACCATACCTTGCTGGACAACAGTGTTCTAAAATAATTTGATAACCAAAGTTGCCACTTTAGCAATGAAAATCTGTAAATGTAAGGTTAAGATACACATTATGTTATTTAAATTTTGTTAGCCTCCTTTACAAAACATTAAAGGACATTTTTAAGCGGTGAGTAAAAACTCATATAAGTGTGTGACCCCCCTGATTAAAAGTCTGGATTCGCCCTTGTGGGTTGGTGACGTTTTCCCTCAGGCATAACCTCCAAACTTAAATTCTTAAACCTCAAATATCTCTAACAGAAATCCCCAGCGTCGTCATCACAAATTTGAGTATAAAAAAACTACCTCATTATTTTCATAATCTCCAAAAGTTTCCAATCATACGAGGCAATATCTCAAAAATCGTTATCATGCAGTCACGTTAAAGAATGTCACGCTCGTGTCACAAGAGAAATGTCAGTAGATGCACCTAGAAATTGGAGATTTGGTGATTTTTTTGGAAATTATAGCAATAAAATTGATTCTTTGGAAATTTTAGATTTTCTTTTTAGAAATAATACAAGTTGGATATATTTTTGTAGGTTATTTTAATTTTGTATGATTTAGTATGCCTTAGATTTTGCATGCATCGATTTCATCATTAAAAAAAAACTTTATTTCAAATAAAATGTTTGCCAGCCCTGTTTAAAACAGCTAATCAACAACTAGATTTGCTTTCTTGATTTATTTTTGTTCAATAGTACTCGATATGCTCGGTAATTTATTTTAAAAATGCTAAATTAATAGCAAATAAAATTGAAAAATAATAAGTACCTAGGTGGGTAGACAATATTTTGCGAGTTAAGAGAAAATATCTTTACACAAAAATAAATATATTAGGTGCCTACTTCATTTCATACGTGAAAAGTTTGTTGTTAAAAAATATTAAAATTAATAGGTCTTGTTAAATGGTGAGAAATTCATAGCATACAAATTTAAAATGGTATTGACCAAGAAACAAATTCAAATTTTGTTGCTTTTTCAGTTTGATACAAGAAAAAAGAAGCAGTATCTCTTACCTACTACATGTATTTCCATAGGTTTATATTCAAACTATCAAAACATGGAAGTTCTCTTTTAGAAACCGAAGAAGCATAGAAGAAAACTTGGTTTGAACAAGAAGTTGAAAAAATAAAATAAATGGTAGCGTAGCAAAAATTGTATAGAACAGCTTGCAGATAGATTTAAATTCGCCTATAAGACCAAAACCAAAACCAAAAACAAGACGATAAGACCTCAACGAAAGAGTGTGCATGAATACACATTAGGGTGGGTCAGATGTTCTTTTTTTTTTGGATTTTTAAAAAAGCTCAGTGATAAAAAGGGGCTAAATGGTATGGTTAACTTATACGTAAAGTTTTATTACAGTATTTTAATTTTAATTGCTTCCAGATTGTGGTCCCTTTATTTATTTAATTCGTTAAAATCTAACGTTAACAATATTTAAAAAAAAAAAAAAAAACAAAGAATTCTTATAATCTAATAGTATCTAATATCATAATTTATATTTATTATTCAATATTGTTAAATAACATAAGTTTAAATTGTTTACATTTTATATTATCATTTACAGATTCTAAACAAAAATGAAATTCGTTATAAATTGTTATTAACTGATTGAGAGGGCTACATACGCCATAGTTTGATCTGCTAAATATTTGAATAATAGGTTGCTGTCGCCTTAAACTTGCACGACTGAAACTGAAATTTAATTTACTTAGAACTGATGGTAATGATATCGAACCATTAATAATCCCAACAATAAAACAAAATTGTATATACTTTCTGTGGTTAGTCAAAGAAGGGAGGCTGATCAAAGCTAGTCTTTGAGAATAAGGCGGAAATAGATTTTCCCTTGCCCATGGAAGAGACCGAAGACAGAAACGCAGAAACCTTTTTTGGATCGCTTCAATTCTTAAAACATGTATTGAGTAATAAGGTGACCATACCACACAGCCGTATTCTAAAATTGGTCTAACAAACGAAATAAATAGAAGTTTAAGAACATAAGGATCCCGAAAATCACGACCGAATCTTTTAATGAATCCAAGAACCCTATTGACTTTTTTAATTATATAACTTAAATAATCATTAAATGATAATTTGGGATCTAGAATAATACCTAAGTCAGAAAACATAGAAACTTTACATAACGGACAAGAATCAAACGTATAGTTGTACAAAAACGGAATTTTTTTACGTGTAAAACTCATAGTTTTACATTTTTCAACATTTAAAACAAGTCGGTTTTTATTGTACCATTCCCTAAATATTGTTAAGTCTTCTTGTAATAATAAACAGTCAGAGGAGGATTTTATACTTTTGAAAAGCTTAATGTCATCGGCATAAACCAAGTCGTTAATAAATAAAACAAATAAAATAGGACCTAGGTGGCTGCCCTGAGGGACGCCAGAATTGACAACAAATTGAATTGAACTTTCATTACGAAACAAGACAGAATAACGACGATTTTTTAAGTATGAAGAAATCCAATTTATAAAATTGTTGTTAAATCCTAGATGGTATAATTTTAGAATTAGTGTATTGTGACATAACTTGTCAAAGGCTTTACTAAAGTCAGTAAATACGCAATCAACTTGCCCGCGTTTTTCAAATACATCTAGACAAAAGGACACGAAGTTAAATAAATTAGTTACAGGGGATCTCTTTTTGACAAAGCCATGCTGGCTATCACAAATAATAGAACTACAATGAAAAGAAAGAACATTACTCACAATTGACTCAAACAGTTTAGGTATCACAGATAGTTTCGCAATGGGCCTATAGTTCATTATTTCATTCTTTGGGCCTTTTTTATGTATGGGAATAATAAAGAACTTTTCCAGATAACAGGAAAAATTGAACTTTTTAAGGATGCATTGAAGAGAACACATAACGGATATGACAGATAAGAAGCACATTTTTTTAATATATAAGATGGAACACCATCGGGGCCTGGAGTAAAGCACTCATCGAGTTTTAATATATATTGAGCAACTGTGTCTTCACTTATTTCAAAATTAATTGCGTTTAAATGAGTAAAACTGTCAGAAGAAGAAGAAAAAGAAGAGGAATTATTAAAGTCTGATTCTTCAAATGCTACTTTGAATTGATTAGCAAACATGTTTGCAATAATCTTTGGGTCATGACTAGTTGACGAATTATTTGACATCGAATTCGGATAGCCACACGTTTTCCTTTTATTATTAACGAAATTCCAGAAACAATCTGGATTAGATTTAATACCATGTTCAATTTTACAAATGTAATCGTCATATAGAGTGTTAGAATAATCAGAAAAGAGTTGTTTTAGAATTAAGAAAGTTCTGTAATCATCGTCAGTTCTAGTTATGTTATATTTTACCCAAGCTTTGTTCTTTTTATTTTTTAAGTTTTTAATACGCGTATCAAACCATGGTGGTGCATTTGAAGCAAAACGTGATCTTTTTAAAGGAATAGTTTCGTAAAAGCAGTTAAAAAGATTTCTATAAAAATTCTTACACATATCCTCAATATTACAATTACAAAATAATTGATTCCAATTTACAGTTATTAACATATCAAAAAGATCTACAAAATTACATTTAGAAAAGTCAAATTCAAGTTTGTTGTTATTATCGTTATTGTAAGAAGAAGACATGTTTAAACCTAATGAAATATCTAATGCAGGATGATGTCGATCTTCGTCTATTAGTTTTACAGTAGCAGTTAAAACAGCAATTTCGTTGTTAATTGTATCGGCAAAAAACACTAAGTCAAGAATTTTTCCAAAACGATTTCCCAATCCATTGAATTGACTTAAACCACACGATGACATACCATCTATACATGTTAGTTCTATAAGGCTGGACGCATTTATTGGAACATGGAAGTTGTCGTCATCAATTTTTGTCCAGTTAAGGTTTGGTAGATTAAAGTCACCTACGATCAAAATTTCATCTTCGGGTTCCATAAGTACATAAATATTTTCTATGCAGTCATTAATCTTTTCATAAGCCTCATTGTTTGAACTTGGAGGAATATACGCGGAGATAATAAATAAATGGCCAGATTTCAACTTGATTTTGATACATAGAGCTTCGACACCTGTGGCTCGAAAGTCATATATCAGGTAGCACGTAAGTGAGGTCTTGATCGCAAAAAGAATTCCTCCTCCGACAACTATGAGTCTTCTTCATCATGTCGATCACGCCTGAAAATTTGATAAGATGCATCAAAAAGCTCCGAGTCAAGAATAGAAAAGTTGAGCCAAGTTTCTGTTAGTATAATGACATCGTGGGGAAGGTTGTTTACATTTTTATAGACCATATTAGTCTTTGTCCGAAGTCCATTTACATTTTGGTAGTAGACTAATATTTGTTTAAGCTGCTCAGATGTTGATTCCGCATTGTCCGAATTTGACGAAAAGGGTTCTAGGGTATTCCTTGACTATTCTGTTTATGAACAAATTCGTGTATTATTACACCAATTGGCCAGAACGAAGGCGAGTTTAGTACATGGAAAACTGAATCCGGAACACGAATTTTAAAAGATGAATATTTAGTGTAGTTTCTGTGAATAATTTTTTCCACATTAAAGAACAATGTTCCCACTTTTTCTTTAAGATAATTTTTGATATCAAGGGCATTAGTTGACGGTGATAGTTTAGATTGTGGTTAAACTTTTGAAAATAAGCCGATTTTTGCCTTCATATTACGAATGGTTTTCTTTGAAAGGTATTGACATGTCTTTCCTCAAATTCAACATGTTGAAGGGGTAAAACTGGAGGCAGAAGATAAAGTCTGACAAGAATTACTGTTGTAGGATTTGTCAATTCCTCGCAAGAGGCAGTACCCGTTAAAAAAAAACCTTTGATGGCCCTAGCAGGGTTTGAACCAAAGGCCAACGCACTAACCACCACACCACGGGTACTTCATCCGTGACAGCAATACTCGCACACATAATTGGTTGAGAGTTGTAAGTCACTAGGCCCTAGTTCTCAAAGGAATGTTGCGCCACCTTATTTATTTATTTTTAGTACCAGTTTAGTAGCATTTTATCACTCTGACCGTAAGAAAATTTTCTTTATACCCACCCTAATGCACATTGCTTATTTTGATTTGAAAACTTATACAGAAGTAAGTATAACTAAGACTCGCGCGCACACTCTGTATAATTGTTTGCCACATATAACGTGTTATTATGGTGGCAGCGAGTTTATAACGAATAAGTATAGATAGTTGTTGAATAGATAAAGCTAGAAATTGGTCAGTATGTGCATTAGAGTCTTATGGAGCTTTACTTGAGAGCTCAGATTAAAAGGTTATGATTTGAAATTCAACGCATTATAAAAAAAATTGTAAACTTCAAAACTTTCATAAACTTTATAAAAAAAGGATTAAAAAAAAGAAGCAATAAAATTAAAGAAAGTGGAAAATGTTTTTTTTTTTTTTAATGTTAAGTATCATTTTTTCTGACTTGTAACAAAGAAACGTCAAAACATCTAGCTCAGATGTATATTTATGATTTGAATGAATGTTGAGCCTCTGTAGGTTGTACGATTGGACTCGTAAAAGTAATTACGAGTTATTAAGCTTTATAAGTACTGATTTTTTCAAAATTTGTTCGATTTCCACAAAATTCGATATATAGAAAGCCAATTGGATTGTTTGTGTAGTATAAATGACTCCTTCACGGAAATGTTAATTTTTGACACTATGTACGAATATGTTTGAAAGGCTTTATGTGTCAGCAGTGCCAAAGGCCATCTATCATTTCATATTTATCTTTATTGTAGCATCAATGTTATAATATTTTTTCTTAAACTAAATTGCACAATTTACAGAGACATGGTATAAAGCCACCTTACTACTGTCAATATAATAATTATTACATCAATCAACCAAGAATACAAAAAGAATTAATATTGAAGGAAAAGCTACATAAAAACCTTCATATAAAACAATAAGAAAATAGAATGAAAGAAAGGTGGGCGGTGAAAAAAAAAAGATTCAAACCAAGCTTTGAGTCTTACAACAAGTACCTATAGATATAGAACAGAAAAGAATAAATTAATTAAAATAATTAAAATAAATACATCAAAAAAATAAATAAATAAATAAATAAATGGATAAATAAATAAATAAAGAAAATAACTAAGTAATTAAATAAATATTAACAATAACAATAGAACAGAAAAGAATAAATAAAAAAAAATAATTTTAAAGAAATACATCAATACATAAATAGACAAACAAATAAATATATATTTAAATAAACAAATAGGTAAATAAATAAACAACTAGACAAGTAAATTAAATAAATAATAATAAATAAATATAGTAAAAAGTCATTGTGAAGCTAGGTTTGAAATCAAGGTATTATATCATACATAGTACATGATGCATAGCTAAAATGGAATGAAGTTCATTAGTTGAAAATGTCCATGGAAGCTTCAGAATCGTTTTCAGAATCTTATTTTGAGCTATCTGCAACCGTCGTATATTAGAGATTGCACAATTACCCCATACTGGTGAACCATAGTACATGATAGCTTGGAAAACAACTTTGTATATTAGAAGCTTATTATCGGTGCTAAGCATTGACTTGCAATTAATGAAAGGATAAAGAATTTTAACTGTATGATTTATTTTCAGAATCGTTTTTTTGTATATGTAAGCCAAATGTTAATGTTTTATCTAAATGCACTCCGAGATATTTTGTATCAGATTTCCATTCTATACTTGTGCCATCCATAAGAAGATTATTACTTGGTAAAAAGCAGGCTTTTCTTTTTCGAGTGAAAAAGATTGCCTGCGTTTTTGAAGCATTGATTCTTATTTTTCAGTCATGGAAGTAGCTTTGTATAACATTTAGACTAGATTGCAGATTAGTTTTGATCATGAAACCAACTGAATCCGAAGAGAAAATGCAAGTATCATCAGCGAAAATTGCTGTTTTACAAAAAGGAAGTAATGGAAAATCGGAAGTAAATATTGAGTATAGAATAGGGCCTAAAACTGATTCTTGTGGCACACCGGTCGTTATATCATATTTTTTAGAAAATCAGTTATTAACTGAAACCTTAAATTTCCTCTGAAGTAAAAATGATTGAATTATTTTTATTAAAAACACTGGGAAGTTGAGTATCAACAACTTGTGTAAAAGCGCATTATGCCAGACCGTGTCGAATGCGTTTTCGACATCAAAAAGTACTATACCTGTACTTTTACCAGACCTTAAGTTACTTTTTATGTGTTTAGTAATCCTATGTACTTGATGGATTGTACTGTGATGCAATCTGAAGCCAAACTGCTCGTTTGGTAAAATGTTATTATTGGTTAAGTGTGAATTTATTCTAGCTTTAATAACTTGTTCAAAACATTTACTAATTGAACTCAACAAACTAATGGGTCTGTAACTACGAGTATTAGGTATATTCGCATTTTTACCAGGTTTCAAAATCGGCATTATCTTGGCAGTTTTCCATCTTATTCTGATGCGACATAATATATTAAGTAGAGGGAGGGTAAGTGGAGATTTAGGTTGTGGGTGCCTTCTTGAACCAACTTGTTTCTTGGGAGGATTGAAAAAAAAAGTTGCAAAGACGAGACATCGCAGAGATAATTCAAAAAGTATTTTTCGAAGGTTTTCATTCAGTTTCTAGCTAGGATTAGAAATTCCCAGGTGAAGTGAGAAGTGTTCAATGTATCTAACATTTAATTTCCTGAACTAAAATCATGTGCGTTTAAACCGATCGCTTTGCTGAAAAAAAAAACAACTTTCTACAGCAATATTTTGATTTTTAGCAATATATCAATAATTTCCCGAAAGATTGAACCAAGAACATGTGTCAAATTATATCCAAGAAAACCCTGTGAAATAACACAGTAAACTCTTGGTAAAAAATATGAAATTTAAAAACTCCTTCTTATTTGCCATTACACAAAAAAAGGACGAAGTTAAACCCACCATCATCAGTGAAAATCATAAAAGGCCTATTTTTGAAATGAGCAATAAATTCCAATCCAAACAAATATCAACAAGTGAATTTCGAAAACTAAAGGTTTGACACTACAGCTCCCAAGCAATACTCAACACACCAACTTATACACTTCTTACGGTTTTCTCCAATACTCTATACCTTCTACTTACTACCTCTGGTCTCTGTCTCTGACTCTGCTGCTTCTGTTGCTGTTACTTCTGGTGGCTTTTTCCGTACCTGTATTTTATTTTACTCTTTTTTGTGTTGATGTTGATGTTGTTGTTGGTTTTTTGGTTTTTCAGCACAGGTAAAAGAAAACTTGTTACGTTACTTTGCATTTTTCAGTATCTTATACCTCGCGTATACCTAACCTAAAAGACATACCAACCAACAGCAAACACATATTATACATCTATAAACCTCAACGACTACGACGACGACGACATAGAGGCTTATTTGTCGTCGAGTTTTGTGTCCGTCCGGTAACTTCAACAACGACGACGACGTCGACTACGGCGGCAATATCTATACGAATACGACAACGTTGAGCGACGACGACGTCTGGTTTGAAAAAATATCTTAAGCAAGTTTAGTGAGTGTTTGGCCTTCGAGTGGGAATGGTGTTAAACGTAAATTTATCTTTTTTTATTTTTTTTCCTAAATTTCAATAATTCAATAGTATTCTTTCCATTGGTTCTTTTCTTTTTTTCAACAATATAAAGAAAAAGAAAATTCGGTACAACTCATGAAGAAGTGAAAGGATACGAAATTTATTTTATATCTCGCTAAGAAAAAAATTCTTTGCCGCAGTGATGTGAATTGAAAACCTATATGAATATAAATTAATAAAAGAAGAAAATATAATTCATGAGTTCTAGTTCTTTGCAATTGAATGGATTCGTGTGTGCAACAAGAAGAATGGATATTTAAAAAAAAAATCATAATAATTAATAAGAAGAATAAGAAAGAAAGATTCTTTAAAGTCGCGCTCCCTTAACCGCACTAACTTTATATAAATTTATACTTCTTGCTCTTAGATTTTTTATTTTATGTTTTACGTTACTTCATGGCTGAAATAACAATCCGTTTTATGAGGAGAAACACCTTCCATCAATATTCTATTTATATATAAGAGATAAAAAAAATATCTTTCCTTTTTTAATAATAATTTTTGCGGTTAAAAAAAACACCACACGTTCATTGGAGTTGCGACGATGATGATGATGATACGATGATGAAGAAGTTTTAACCGCAATGTACACGCAATTTTTTTATATTCACCTGCTGTGCTATCGATAGGGATGTTAATTTTCATATATGTATATATATAATTTTTTTGTTCAAATAAGATGTTCTGTTTTCTTATTTGTGTTCCATTTTATCAAATACCAAACGTGATGTGTTTTTTTTCGTTATATCTGATGAAGAAAAAAAACAAAAACCAACCGATCGAGTTTGCACCTCAACTCTTTCGTTTCGTTTCGTTTACAAAGCGAGTAGTGTCATGAAAAATGTTCAATAGTAGTTCAATAGCCACATATGCCACATATTTTTTTATCTTCTCTTCAAACATGGATAGCACAGGAATGGAATGTTGAATATCCAACTTTATACATGCGATGGAAATTTTACCAAAACCAAAAACTCTGCCTATGTCGAAGATATATTGAGAGTTCAAAAAAAAAAGTTCTTTTATTGATTTCATGATAATTTCGTTTATGAATAATTCAAGACTTGTCCCAATTTGAATGGTTCCACAATGAAAAAATAAAATTTTAAAATATCTATGAATCTTTTTGTACACACGAATTTATTTAAAATTATAATTAATTTGCAGTTAAGAAAAATATAATAAGAATGGCCTTATTGTAAAACTAAAGTGCACCACCTATTTTTTAAAGTTGCCATAAGTGAAAGAGTAAAAAAAGTAGAGAAAAATAACCAAAACAGTGACTAGAAGAAAAAAAAGCGGCTTGAGAAAATATAAAGGAATACCTCAACGAACATTTACATACACATAAATCTAAATACGTGTGGATTCATAAGAAAAAGGATACAATATATCTTCTTTTTTCTTCATTTTCGTTTTGTTTGGATTTACCTTAATACAAAACCAAAAAGGAACAAAAACATAGGTATATTCATACGTATTTTGGGATTACAAATAATTCAGAAAAAAGAGGGATTACATTATAACACCGTCCGTCATTAAAAATAAAGGTAAGTTCGAAAATGTTCAATTCAATTGTATTTTCTTTACTTAAGGTAAGTTTTAGTGTCTTAGGGCGTGGGTGAGAAGAAGAAGCGATTTTTCGGAAGAATTTAGAAGAAGAAGAAGAAGAATAATGAATTTCCATTTATTCTGTCAGATATAGTGTATCCTTTTATTTTATTTTTCGGTGAGGATGGAAAACAACCTGTTTGATTTATGATTTCCATTAGATTTTCCCAACAATTATCATGAACATTTTTAGGGGTTGGTCTTTTATTGACTTCAGAAATGTAGTGATTGTTTGTGTTTATGTAGCGAACAAAGAACCAGGACTTTTAACAAAAATGCATTGATAGAGGTCTAAGAAATGATTTTGAGCTGGGCAAATTTTTTTGAAAATTTCAATAGAGAAACAAAAATCTTTGAAATCACGAACAAATTTGTCTTGAATGTTTAGTATGTATTATTCACTATTTCCTTTCTTATTTCTCTTCAACTTAAATTTAGATAGAATAAATAGAACGTGCTCATTGGTTTCAATGTTTAATAATTTATTTACATTTTATTGCCGAATTTATTCTGAATCCGCACGAACAATTTGAAAATCACTTTTCTTAATTATCTTATTTCAACTAATTCTAATGCTTACTTATATAAATAATTGCTACTTTTTCTTTTCAATAGAAAACTTAAAACAATTTGTATGTGACCAGGTTTTATAATTAAATCGCAATTTCATTTTTAATTAGTTCTAAATCTTTTTTCTATTATTTCCATTATCAATTTCTAATTAAGTCTGAATTTATTGTTTTTTTGCATTGCAAAGAAATTCTAAACAAAGGCATTAGACAGATTTGTTTTTAAGTGGTTTCATTCTTTCAAATATTTGTCAATTTCTCTAGTTTGAGGTTAGAGTTAGAGCCTGAGTTAACTTTAGTGAGCTTAGAGTTGGATGCATTTGAGGATTTATCGTTCTTCAATTTTTGTGAACAAAAATTCGGTCAACATGGCCCGATAACTCCTTGCTTATTTTCGAAGAAAAATAGCCCAATTATGCCTTTGGACCAAAATACGCAGCAAACAGTGACTCGTTTTGGGTGTATCGGCTTTTCAATGTATGCGTGCGGTTTTTCTGTGCCCCAAATGCGACAATTTTGCTTGTTTACATACCCGCCAAGATCAAAATGAGCTTCATCTAAAAAGATGATTTTTTTGGCAAAATCGGCATCTTCTTTAAGTGTTGTTCCCAGCATTGTTCAAGCGTATACACAATCATATTTATTCAGCAGAAGGATAAAACTAATTATCTGTCAAATCAGACATGAGCTAAGTGAAATAAGCACTCGTTAAAAAAGAAAAAACGTTAGATGACGGACCCTTTATTAACTAAAAACTTGGTTTTGAGTTAATGTACTTTGTTTAACTTGCTTTTATTTAAGCAATCTAAATTGAAAAACTGAAATCTATTTAGTCCGCTATTGCATTTGAATTCAAACTTTTTGGATTTTTAAAATGTAAATAAATGAATGCGTTATCCTAAGTTTAGGAGGAATTTATCATTTTTATTTGAAACTTAATATTTTTGTATTCTTATTCAAACTCAAAGCTTTTCATTCCAAAAAATTACTCATTTTCGTATTCTTATTATGTTGTTAATAAAATATGTATATTATTACATAATATGGCTTTCCAATAAGAGATTTCGATTGGATATTAAAAAATCAGTGGATATTTATTTCATATTTCATGACCAATTCGCATATTTTGAGCTGTATGTCTTTGATAACTTTACGAATTCATCGATTGATTTTTGTATGTGGCCCTAAATTTTAAAGGTGTTATATCACAAGATCTTGGTGGCCAAGTATGATTGATTATAATGGCATAGATCAACGTGCTTTAAAAATGGAATTGCACAAATAGCGGTCTACTCAAAATAAAACCACTTATTGGAAAACCCTATTTATTCAGTAAGTTGATTACTTTAAAATAAAATTCAAGACTGTATTTTTAATTTTATTAAGATGGAGTTCGCAATTTTATATTTTCATGTGTAACAAAGTATTTACAAATAATTCTGTCGCTATATTTTTTAAAACAAGTACGTTAAATAATTAAAAATGGAGCAAATGGAACATTTGCACAAGTTCAAAGTTTTAAATCTTGAAAAACTTTTTGAAAGTAAAACAACACTGGGCAAAAATCTTAAAACAAAAACATTAAATTTAAAGATTGACATGATTTTTATTTCCTGACTTCTGATCTCTTTTTTTTTGTAGTTGCTATGTTTCATACAAAGGTTGGGAATTTTCCTTGAATACAAATTTGTATTAAACAAAAGAATAAAGGTATGAGCTCATCCTTTGCGATTGCATCACGGATGTTAAAATTCTTTGACCTACCTGCTAAGTTCTAATTCTTTTAATAGTTTTTTTTTTTTTTTTTTTAATTTAAGTTGTCGAAAGCGAACAAAATAAATCGAATACAAAAATTCAATAAGATTTAAGATACTAAGAATGAGAAGGTTAGGTAGCTAAAGGTAGCACAGGTTGTAAATATTTTTGTTTTATTATCTATTATCTGAAATTGTTTGACACATACATTAGATTGGAATTCCACATCATCAATGAACAAAAAAAAAAAAAAAAAAACAAGGAAACAGGTACCTACCTATTTACTTACTTACACAGATTATAAAGGAATGTGAGGTTTAGGATTGTCTTCCCTATCCTGACCTTCTTTAACTACACATTTATGTAGTTTTAATAATGATACAGCAATCATCTAATGTCTTGAATAGCACTCTACAGGGAAAAGGTGTTTTTTTTTTACTTTGTTATTTGAAACTTCAATGAATGAAATGGGTTTATAGTTCATATGAAATGCGTAAAACTTTCCATATTGAAAGATAAAGAAACATTACTTGTTTTGCATAAAGTGCAAATATTTTTCATACATTTTTAAAAATTATTAGAGTTAACTTGGTAAATATTTAAACTAACAATTGAAAATACATTTAAAAAGTAAATGTAAACTCCACACCTTTATTTGGGTATATAAAATATGTTACTTTCACTCAACCTAACCTACTTAAGCTTTTCGCAGTGCTGTAGTGTAAATTAAGGTATACTTTTCATTGTATACATCAAAATTAAACAAAATTTAGGAGTATTAGCTTTAAGTATCTATTAATTTTGTCATTTAACGTAAAGATGAAAATCAGTATAGACAATTAACTTACAGCAATTGAGTCCAAAATAGGGTCTGTTTTTTACTATACTTTAACTCACTTTCACAATTTAAGTAAAATAAATGTTTCTTCAAACTTACAACTTCAGCTAAGAAAAACTGATTGCTTTTTCTTTAAAACTTAGTGCTCAAGAGGTAAAGGCTCTTAAGTGGTTTTAGCTGTTTACCCCTTTTTTCCATTTTTCTTTTTTATCCTTGTTGATAAGCCTTTTAAAATAAAAAAGTTACGACTTTTTGTAAAATAGCTTAAGCTAAATTCGTAGGGTTTCGTAAAAAATAAAACAACTTAAGTTAAGAATAATTCAACTAATGTATCAATTTCTTTTATTTATCAGATAGTAGGCAGAAATGATTTCGGTAAAATATCTTAAGTTGTTTTCATGTTCAATATTAATCAAAAAACTAAAATCGCATATGTCAACTTAAGATATTTTACCACAAAACTTTTCTTGCATTTATATTTCTTATATTGACTCAAGATGTTTTACCATATTTGGTAAATAAATAAACGAATTAAAATAAAACACAATTACAGTTTAACCGATCTAAGAACCTCTTGGGAAACTCAGTATGTGAAAAAAAACATCAATAAATGTATTAAATACTTCACTTATCAAAATTTAATTTTACTATTTATGTATATATAAAAAATAAATAAATTAGGTGGCGCAACAGTTCGTCGAGAACTAGAGCCTAGTGACTTACAACTCTCAACCATTTCTGTGTGCGAGTACTGATCTCAGGGATTTATTTATTTGTACATATAAAAGCCACATTACTGAAAACTGTATCTTCATATCTTTTTTTTTATTTTTTTAAAGCAAAGACTCCAAGTTTTAAATCAACTTTCTGAAAAACTATAAAAATAGACTTAAAAGCTTTTACCTTTTAAACACAAAAGTAAGCATTGAAAAATGATTCAAATGATTTTGATAGAATTTTTTTGTGAAAGTAAAAAATTGTGTTTACAGCTCAATACAAAAATATATAAAAACGTTTAAAATTCGAAAAATTCAATATTTCAAGAAGAAGTCTCATGACAAAGGTTAACAAATAACAAAAATGGAAAATCATAACGTAATGCTAGCTTTTTGAATTACCTTAATTGTAAAACACTAATCTGTCCCAAATCTCTATATCTGAATGTAAGTCAAGCACAGAGGCACTCATATCGTTACTATAAAAGTAGGTATGTTTCAATTTTTCATTATTTTTGTATTCATTGTTTGTTATTTATTCTTTTTTTTTGTATGTATGAATGTATTACATTCAATTTCGCGCTTGATTAAGAAAACAAAAAATAGCATTAATTTGTGTTGAATAACTGCAAAAAGGCATACAAAATAACAACAGCCCTAGATGGAAAACCCGCAAACAAAAATTGAAGCTGTCGACCAACGAACCAACCAAACATATCTATGTATCTAGGTACTGAAGTAAGCCTAAAAATGACGCAACTTAACTTCACAGCAAAATTCAAAACAAAAGTTTTAGGTTTTTGTTTGTTTTGTTTTTGATTGAGGGGATTAGAGAGATGCAAATAATGGGAATAGGTACAGCTAAGTTGAAAACAAAAAATGCAACCCACATCCCACGAGTACCATAAAGCAGAGTTGTTATACATACATAGATATTTATACTATACAGGGTTATCAATTTTGTAGTTTCAAAAGTAAACGTAAATAAAACACATATAAAATATTTATTTTCGTGATATTTTTCTTACATTATAAAGTTTGAACGTTGAAATATTGGGCGGTATCTCAACCATAACTTGACGAATATTGTTTTTTAAGGTTTATCTGCATAAACACGTAGCCCCACAAAAAAGTCCAGCGGTGTCAAATCGCATGATTTTGGTGGCCAGTTGATATCGCAAGGAAGAGAAATTACGCGCCCAGGAAATGTCTCTTGCAATAAAGCCATAATCGCTCAAGTTGTGTTGCATGTGGCACCGTCTTGTTGAAACCACATATTCTCCAAGTGTTATTCTTCAATAGCAGGTAAAAAAAAGTCGGTAAAAGTTGTAAATGTCAGATTTTCAACTGAAAAACAAAATTGGTTTAACAACTTAGTTTGACAGATGTCAAATTCCAGCCTTATACTTTCGAAACCGCAAAATGGACAACCCGTTGTATTTTGTTTTTGGTAAAACTTGTTGATTGTTTCCAAATAGGGAAAGCTTAAAAGCAAATATAATAAATTAATATTATTTAAGCCAATTAAGGCAACAAATTTTAACATCTCAAAATCTTATACGTAGAATTAAACAAAATCAAGGCAGACACATTTATTAGCAAATTATAAACTCCGAAATAAAATTTTAAAAAATAAAAAAGAAAGAATATTTGATTGTTGATGTAAGCTTTAAATTAAAAAAAAATAAAAGTAAGTTGCTGATTATTGAGCACGACAGTGATCGTATAACAACTCTGTGTTCCCAGGTGGTGGTGCGACTATATGGAAATTAACACAAGTTGTTAGTGAAAAAACAACAACAACAAAAAATATTCATCTTAGTAACTATGTTGCAATCAATTCCT
Source organism: Eupeodes latifasciatus (assembly GCA_920104205.1). Lineage (NCBI taxonomy): Eukaryota > Metazoa > Arthropoda > Insecta > Diptera > Syrphidae > Eupeodes > Eupeodes latifasciatus. The sequence goes on along the minus strand of OV049924.1, from coordinate 131,596,053 downwards.
CTCAGCAGAACCTACCTTTACCATATCTGCTCTAACCACCTCTACATTGGATTATGATTCAAATGCAAAGAAAAACTCAGACATCCAAGTGCCATCAGTGGTAATAAATTAAAACCACAATCTGCATTTTTTCAATTTTTGTTAGTTTTTTTTTTTCTATTTATACAGTCAAGTATATTTTTGTTAATTTATTTTCTTTCTACTTTTATTTGTTATCTCACTTTGAATTGGCCTCGTAGCATTTGGTTGGGATTGTTATATTATTACGTTATGTAGAGGGATCTTCCTCTTTGTTGCATTTGAACTTGATCCATAATTTTATAACAATTTAACGGTAAAGTTGTTGTTTTTTTTTTTTTGTGCAACCATCCAATGGGTGGTGGTGGTGTGCTGTGGACTGAGAGTGCATGCGGTTTCCTTTACTGCATAAAGATACTTTTAATGTGATGCTTTATTTTTGTTTTATTCATCACTATCATCTTCATGATGGGAGATGCTCTGTATTCAAAATTAAAATTTCATAACATTTTATGCAAAATACGAGAATATATTTAAAAAAAATGTATGTACAATGAAAATGAACCCACTTAAAAGTTGGAAATGGGTCTCTATTTAAATTAATTGTGGTATCTTTACATAATAATTGGTTAAATGGTTGAAATGTCGTTAAGAGTTATTTTTTTAATTATTTTTATTAACACCGATGAGATGATGATTAGAGGTATAAAATGTGTACAATTTTATTCAATGTGGGTTGAATGATACTTATTAATGTACATACATATAAGGGCAGGTGGGAAATTATACAGGAAATAAGTGTGACATTGAGTTTTTACACACATCAATAAGGTTTCAAAATTGAAAAAATTAGAGTTCAAAATTTGTTTATCTTAATATTTAAAAATCCAGTGTCATATGTATGTTCCCAGTGAACTCTTCACCAAGTCAACCGATTTTGATGAAAGTTGGCGTTTTATGTGTAATTTGGTCTAACTTGAGATATAGGATAGTTTATATTTCGATTAATGGTCTTAATAATTTATAATTAACAATAATCTGATTGTCAATGTTGATGTTTGTTATTAATCGTAAGTTTCATAAGTCTTAGGCTATATTAAGTACTAGATTACTATAGAAATCTTTAGAAATTCCTATTAAAACCAACCGAAGGTGTAAAAAAATTAACCATAAAACGTCTTTTATCTAATACGCTGCGAAGAGTATTAATGACAGGACAAAAAAATGTTTTCTAATTTAGTGATTCATGATCGTTTTAATTAGCATGCTTATAACTTAAATATCTGTACCTATTTATGTCTACCCGTGCGAAGCCGGGACGGGCCGCTAGTATGCATATAAAGAATTATAAAAAACATCTTGTAAATGTTGCGACCCGGGCCCTTTTTCACCAAACACTTTTAACTTTGCACTTTTACTTTGCAAATTATCAACGCAAATTTGAAAAGAGGAAATTATTGAATTTAAAAGTTTTCCCCCTTGCAAAATACGTTTCACCAAACTCAAATTTGAAAAGTGCAAAATCTTTTCTGAAAAATAAAAGTTTTGTTATTTTGCAAAGTATTTTTTCTTTTTATTTCACCTAACAATAGACTTTGCAAATTATATTTAGAATTTAGAAAAGCTTTTTAGTTATATGCAAATAGAAATTTTCAATTGCAAATAATAGTATGTTTTAAAAAGTTATCGAAAACTTATAAAAAAATATATGAACCGTTTTGAAAACGAAGAAGTAAATAATAGTTAACAAGACAATGGACATAGGTTATTTTTTTTTTTAGTTTTGACGAATTTATCAAAGAAAATCAATTTTTAATTTTAGGGTTAACGTTTGGATTCATCTGAATTTTAAAAATGTCTGATTTTGTAAAGGGTTTGTAATCCATCGGCTTCGAAACTCCTTCTATGGAATTTGATAGTTTATACCAGAAAAACGTTTCTTTTGAAAAGGTGTTGTAAGATAATTTAAAAAAAAAATAATCGTTTTGAAGAATATTTTGAATACGAAGAAGTTCGTATTAGCGACCAAAGAGTACTGAAACTAGGAATTAACTTCGATATCGGAAATGATTTTTCAACAAAAGAGAGTTTTCGATTAACGAAAAGTACCCTCAAATTTGTGTTGTTCAAAATTGGAAATATAATACAATTCAGGAATATGTGTTTAAGACCCTTGCAACAACTTTTGTGTACACAAAATTGGGCTAGGAATGGAGCCCAATGGAGCAACGGCGGTGTTGCATTTAAGCACGGAATACGCAAAGCAACCGTCTGCAGAGTAGTTTATCGAATGTCGAATATTATCATTGATGAAATTTTCTCTAAAACCATTTGCTGGGCATAAAATAGTTCAGACATAGTTAACTAATTAATTGTACAGTTGTATTTTAAATTAGTGGAACACTTTTACTTTTCACTTTTCAAATCAATTCTGAGAAATTGAAAAGTAAAAAGTCTTTTAACTTTGCAAATTTTGTAAAACACTTTGCATCTTTTACTTTGTAGGATATTATTTGTTTGCAAAGTTGCAAAGTGAAAAGTGTTAAGTAAAAGAGGCTTAATCTTTTTGAAAATATTTAGATATTAGAGATGAATTGAATATTTTGATATTCTATAATTCGTGCAAAGCTTGAATATAACTCGCATATCTGGGCAGGTGCCCTAAAAACAAGTTTAAATTTCTTGGATAGAATTAAAAAAAGGGCTTTGAAAATGATAGGCGATAGAACTATAACCGAAACATTTACATACCTTGAACGCCGACGTAATGTTTTATGCTTTTCGTTGTTTTATCGATATTTTTACAAAGAAAGTTCTGTCAAATTAGCCAGCTGCAATACCAGCTTTTCCAGGAATGCTCTTTCAATTACTCTTGAGCTCAATTTCGGAAACGTGGAATGCTGTGGAACTCTGTTTTCCTCCCCATTTTGATATTCACCACTTTAAAACCAATGTGTACCGGTATCTCCGCTTTAATCCTTCCATATTTTCCAAACGCTCGCACAGTGTTTCAATTTAAACATATAAATGGTACTAAAACTCCTTGGGTGCCTGTAAATTATATTAAAAAAAGTTGGTCAAAATTTAACAAATTTGAGTACAAATTATTATGAATTTGATAAAAACAAAAAACTGAATAGGTTTTCTTTTAATGATGTGCCCTAAATAGTGAAGAAAGTAAGATCATTTTAATATTTAATTACTAATTACTTGTTTTTGTTCATTACTAAGAGAGAACTTTTTTGAGGTTTGATTTTGTATACGATCGCCCAAAAATTCGCATCATAATAAACAAAAATTGGACTTTTTTCTAAAAACCTAAAATAAGTTGTCTTATTATTTTAAATCTTACAATTTTAATAATATCTCATTGCCACTTTTATTTTCTGTGGACCAAAAATAAAATAAAATTGCGTCTCATAATTTACCTCCTATTATAATAATAAAATATAAAGAGCCAGACGACACCAGTCACAACACAACATCGTATTATTTATAAGTTATCTTTTTGTTTAACATCTCAACTTATAACTAGCGGTACATTGTTACACTCTGCTGATTTTTAGGATTTCAGGGAATTCCCGGAACTTGTGAAGTGACGACACGGACGGACGACACAAACATAATCTTTTTAGTGTCGCAAAATAGAAATACTCTGTGGCGGGGGCGGCCGGCGGCGGGCGTACGGTGCCAGAGATGTTGGAATTAAATTTTAATAATTTTTTTCATAACTTGAGGTTTTGTATAATTTTTATTGCGGTGTGCCCGGCATTCGTGCGTGCCATTATTTTCATCATTATAATTTGTTTGGTTTTTGCAAAAGAAGAAAAACCTTTCAGGAAGGTACATGTTTTTGCATAATGGTTTTAATGCCATTTCCAAAACTGTTAAATTTTCTTTGAAAAAAAAAGTCTGTATTATTTTATTTTAAATTAAAGGAAAAAATCAGGGAAATAAGATTTAAACTAGTGTCTTTCATTTTACTCTGATTATCCTATGATTATTTTCTAAATAATTTAATCCAATGTTTTCTCAACTAAAAAAATCAAATTGAACTTGAGATTAGAAATCAGAGAAAATAAAAGAAATTAAAATCATTTGATTGGGTCAAAAAAAAAATTAGAATAAAAGATCAAAAGCCTATAAAAAAAGTAATAACTCAAGTCTACTGTCTGGCAGTGTGCTACTCTAAATAAAATATTGCTTCTTGTACGAAGAGTTAACATAAGAAATTGCAAAACCCAACCCATAATCGAATACATATTATTTGTCGGTGCTTTAATTTTGGGTTTGTCTTTATTCATCAGTTATAAAAATAGCTATGTAGTTATGTATTCTCATAAATATACAAAAAACCACTATTAAACGCATGAATATTTTAAACTCAAAAATAACAATCAGTCTGCCAAAGGAAAAAATTCAAAAAATATCAACCAATTCACACACAAAAACAAAAATAATTCAAAAACCAGTTCGATATGGAATTTTGGTGAAATAAATATTTCTGGTTTATTAACATATATTTTAATAAAATTCCAATTATCCTCCTTTTTCACATTTTTCTTTTCATCTTAGTTTTACTTTTATTAATCGAGATGAAAAAGAGAGTTAAACAATCAATATACCTACATATTTTTTTTTGTCGAGGTTTTGATGTCAGCTCTTTCATATTTGGATATACAAAAAACTATACTATGCCATGATGATGATGATGAATAATCGAGGTCAAATGTTTAGAAAAAAAAAGTGAAAAATAACCTAAACTTAGCGGGAGATTATTAATTAAATTTATTTTTAAACAAATTACAAACAAAAGAGGAATGCATGAATAGTAGACATGTGATATGATATCATTTCATTGTTTGATAGATTGATAATAATGAGTGCTTAAATCATAATTTTTATTTTATTGAGTGTGTCATTAAAATTGTTAGTCAACTGTGAAGATTTCTAGATTTTATTTGTGTGTACTTTTTCCGTGAATAGATGTTGTCAGTCATATAATTTGAGAGTCCGTGATAAAGTAATAAGCTTAGACATTTTTGAGAGGTTTTAAATTTGATGAACAACAACTTTGAACATTTTTTTCTGTTATACGAGTATACAAACAATTGTTTCTTATAAAATTACTTAAAACCGAGTGTTTGAACTTAAAACTTTAAAAAATGTTTATGTTTATTTTTTGTCAAACTGCCTCAAATTTGGTTTTCTTATGAGAGGTATACTTAAATGATTGATGGACTAAATAGGTCGTTATTGCTTAGCAATAGAGGCCAGCAGCCATATTTTTCCAGGGAGAAAACCAATAGTAAATAAAAGATTTTAAAGAAATGAGGTAAAGCTGGACTAGACTCAATAGAAATAGATTTCAAGAGGAAAAATTAGGGTATAAAACCCTTATATTTGACAAAAATCCATGCTTAACAATAAATTTGTAAAACGAGCTGTTGCACTTTAACCTCCTTCCATCTGAAGTCTATAAATTTAGTAGATTTTTGTTTGCTATTTAAAATTAATGGCAGCATTGTTCCTTTGGAAATTTAATGCCTGATTCCAAAGTCTCTAAATTTTAAAACTTCACATTGATGAAGAATCATTTCAGACAAAATTTGCGAGAATTGAATTATATAAAAGGCACATATTTCAAAAAATTTCAAAACATTATACAATAGAATAAATAACTCCAAGTGATAAGTATAAGTTTTAAACATTCATGAATATATTACTTCAAGATGATCAATTGGCTTTTAGATCACTTTGTATAAGGGTTTTTTTTTTACTTTATAAGACTTGTAGTGATCTGACTATAATACTATTTTTGGATGCAATTTGGCAGAAGTAAGAAAATAAAGATTTATTCTTGAGAGAAACTGCGTTTAAATTTCTTGAACACAATTAACCACGTTCACATTAACCACTTGATAAAACACTTTTTATGCCTTTTGGAGAGTTAAAAAAGTATAGGCCTAAGTGTGTACTCCGGTGGTATTTCAAAGTGAGTAATGAAATCAACTCCCTACTTTTATGCATAACAAATGATGTGCCAAAAGAATATTTTTACATCTAGTTTAAAGTCTTTATCCTTGTGACTTAGGCAGTTGACAGTATAAATTGTCTGAAAGTTACCAACTAGAAGAGAAAGCAGTGGTTTTCAACAGTTTCTGAATTATTTTAAAGAAAGTTAGAAAACATTCTAGGGATTTCGTAGAACTAAGCCTCAAATGTCCATCACAAGTGAATCATTCATATATTATCTTCACAAACTTAAATTTAAAATTACTTTTAATGTATATTGTGTATCCTCTTTAAACTTGCTTTGTACATATAATCGCCATGTGATATGCATATAAGTGCCACTCGATGTCTACAACACAAAAAAAGTGTATGATCATCATTTTCGATGAGATATTATTACCTTGTGGTTTTTAGCTTCCGCGAATATATTTCAATTAAAATACCATATTTCTGATGTATATTTTCCATTTTTAAATCATTAAACAATAACCAGTTAGAAAATAAGTATATATTTTTAAATGTGTAAAACAAAATACAACATTATCCAATAAATCATTAATAATTCCTTTTTTGTTTCATTGAATGATGAAATCATCAATTCTATCAGCTATATACCTTGGCTTTTATATGGTCCTTATCTCTTTCAATTGAATTCATCACCATCACTTATGCTAATTTTGTACATATAGAAATAAGTTCGTTAGCATTCACAAAATGTGTCTTATTCATAGTAGATTCTTCTTCTCTTGTTTTTTTTTATTCTCAAGCATTTCAAAGACCGACTCAAAAATAATGTCTGTAACTTTGTTAACATTTTCTTCTTGCTTTTGTGAACTTTAAGAATAGGAAAAGAAAAAAACAAATAAAAAAAAAAAAAACAAATTGATGCCTTTAAAGAAGACCGGTATTTTCAAATTCGACCCGCATTTACGTTTTTATCGGCATAAAATAGATTCATCCATAACCATAATCCAACCATATATACAAATAATAATCTTTTAACCAACCTTCGACATTTAACGACTGAATCTGAATCATCATCAAAACTTCATTGAAAGCTTGAATTTACTGCAGATTGACTTTTAGGAGAACGACGACGTGAAGACGCCAACAGTGATGATGATGAGAATGTTGCCGGTTTTGGTGATGGCATTTCGAGGAAAAAAAACACAAGAAGATGATGATGGTCGACCTACCTTAAACTTTCACTAGCTTAATCAGCAACAACAAAATTTGAAGATGTTAACTTAACACGCAAACTAAACTTCTGCGATCATATTCATTCAAGCGCGAAAAAGATGCGGTACTTGTGATAATGTCACAATCTCACCTCACCTGTCTCATCACCTATAGACTTCCAGGCTTGTTTACCTAGTTTTACCACCAAACGAACACAAATAACGCACACAGTTTACGTACGACTTGAGTACGAGTGTATTGCGAATGCGGGAAGATTTTGAAATTCCGCTGACAACATGAAGAAAACATAATAAAAAAAAAAACATTTTGAGCTCTCATCATCAGATTCGGGTTTCGGGTGATGGGTGATGGGGCACGGATGTAGACGAATGGCGATGGGATCGCGAAGCAGCAAGATATTTCTCGCCCGAATGGAGAAACTTCGAATATTTGTGTTCCCTCCAGAGATGCACATTGTTTATATGCGAGTCTCTTTGGTGCTCCGTGCAGCTTTAGCTTTTCGACCGACAACCAAAAGTCGATGATATATGGTGGTGGCGTGGTACCACTCCTTGTATCTGGCTGCCACGATGGCTGCTTTTGGGCCAAGAACTGGAAATCCAAAACCAATCATTTGTTGGTTTCGTTGGTTGGTTGGTAAATATTCCAAACAGGCATTGCCAGTCTTGGTTGTTGGTTGTTGAATGTTGAATGTTGTGTTTGTGGTATTGTTGTTTCAGCACATTTTCTTTACGCTCATTTAGCCATATTTGTTGTGTACTGAAGAAGTCTTGAAATGCGCATTTTTTAATAGACACGAACTCTATGGTGGTAACTGGTTATATTGGAATTCTTCAGCTGTTTAGTGGTATCTAGTGGTAACTTTCAACGATGCACTTTTTTCTTTTTATTTGAACATAACATTTGTAAGCATAAGTATAAATGTATGTGTGTTGTTATTTAGGGACTTTCATATTCATTTGTGTCCAATGCGTGATATTAACTGTATTTGCCGCAATTTCTGATCCACATCAAGTTTTAAACGTGAACGCATACTCAACTTAAGTGAATGATATAAAAATGCTATGCGAGTAAGCTTGTTATGTACGTTTTTAGCCTTAATAAGTGGTCAACTCAAATAGGTATACATATTGTAAGTGAAGTGGTATATTCATATAGCAAATAAAAATTATACAGAAGGTCTATATCTATGTATAGTAACTTTATTGGAGAGAGAGAAACTGTTTAATTGCTATTTAAGAAAATAAAAACGAAAATCGATCGAATTGATCGATCATAAGCATTTTTTAATATGAAATCGATTTGGTTTTGTATTAGTACCATGTTTCTCTTTCTTTGAATATGTTAAGGAATTTGTCATTCAATTGGTTTATATATGGAGAGAAAAAGACAAACAAGAAAAGAAAACTGAAAGTTACAATCAATATCAGAAACTTTAACGGATTGGCGAGTTGACTGTTAAATAGTTTGATTGATATTTTCTATGGACAGAAGAAAAAAATTCCAATGATCATTGATATTGGTCTTTGATTGAATGAAATTTGTGGAAAAAGTTTGCCATTACCTTTTCAAATGATTTATATGATGAAATAGCTTCATTATTTTTGACGTTAATTGCTTTTAACGTGTTAAATATTCTATTTGGAAAAACTTGACATCAAATTGAGCCCAATAATTTAAATTAAGAAAATTAAAGTTACCGAAGCAATATTTTCCGTAAATTTTTGTGTTCTTTGTATTCTTTCGATCTATTCTTGTACTTAAAACCATTTTTTTGAAGTTTATTTTCTTTTTCGAAAACTCAAGCCCGATTAAACTTCATCACAACACATAATAAACTAAACTTATTTTAAATTAATCCCATACTATTTGCTTAAATTTGTTTAACATGTTAAACCTACGTTTTTATTTATTTCTTAAAAAACTTAGTGTCCAAATAAAATAATTTCCAAACGTATATTTTTACTTTCTCTTAATTATTGAGTTTTTAGATTTTTCCATTTTCTATAAAAAAGAATTATAAAGATTTTAATTAAACTTCCAAAGCAAATATTGTCTTCTTTGTCTTGTCTTCTTTTAAGATATTTGTAGGTTATTATTTTGACAAATTCATTTTATGTTTTTTAAACTTATTTAAAAAATGTCATTAAACTTTAAATAGTCCAAATTTCCTTATACAAATTTTAACTTAAATTAAAATTCAATCAGCAAGTTCGTGCATCAGCTCTTTCATTTAAAAAATTCTAATTTATATTTTATCGTTTATTTGTTACATTTACTCAAGTAAACTAATATATTAGCCTGCTTATATACATATGTATGTCTTTTTAAAATTTGCACTTAAAGTACAAACTGAAATTTATATGTTCTGATTTCCTTATGGCAATGAACTATACCCACAATACAAGCTATCTTATATCACAACAAAAAACTTCATCATATTGTGCTTAGTTTTATATTTTCTTTCGTTTGCACATTTTTAAATGTATGAACAAGTTCAAAAGTTGTATATAAGTGTAGATATAATATTCATATTCCAACACTGGTAACCTTCATTGTAACGGGTTGAAATTACTTTTACTGTGTGAAGATAGAAAAAAAAAATTAAGACTACTCGTATTTCCTTCATTTATTATAAATAAATGTATGTCTGATTTTGAGAGGCACATAAAATACAAAATATAATGTCATTTGTCATCAAGTGGTGGAGTTTACAACAAAAAACATTTTTATGTATGTACTAATGAAATTTTATATGAAATTTCAATGTTAATTTAAATAATTTTATCAAATATAATTGTGTGTGTATAAATATGTATGTAGTTGTGGATGCTTTTAAGAATTGAATTTGATTGAAAGTTAGATAATCTTCTCAAACATTTGTATTAGCAACAAAGTGTTTCCAATATTTACCTATGATAATAATTTGTTATATTTTGAAATATAAAACTTTTGAATTTGTTTCGGATTTGAGTAGCTTACTAAAAGTAAATATTGTATAATTTAATAAATTACCATGAAGAAAATAAATATAAGCAAAGGCTAATGCACAAACATAATAGATGAAATTTTAAAATCAATGAATTAAAAAAAATAGTTGCATATTCAAGAGATTGACGTTACAGTTTATTTTTTTTTCTCATCTGTGTCATTTTGTTGATCTTCTTTAATTATTTAGCGTGAATTTGAATTAATCACGATAACTTTAAGAAAATAGTTTAGATCGATTTGTATAATCATCAATAAAATATTCGTTTAGCTATCAGGGGGAATCAAAAAGGCAGAAAAGAAAATTTAAAGTAAACAAAAACGAGATTTTCTAACAAGGCAACACAAAATATTTTTACTATTATAAGTTTATTATTGATTAGGAGAATAGTTTATTTGTTTGAAATTAATTCTATTTATTACCAAATTTATCAATTTTTTAAAACGCCCTATAATTAATCAAAAATTGAACAGACTCAAAAGCAAAAAATGAATAAAATTGTATTCAAACTTAATATAACCTCGGTAAAAAAAGTTAAACAACAATTTCGAAATTTTATTAATAAATTAAGAAAATATAAATCAAGGTTTATTTAAAATTAAATTTTGCGTATTCATTATAATTTAAAAAGGCCTAAAAATAAAAACTTGACTGTAAGCCTATAGGTTAATGGATTTTTATCTTAAAAAAGCTAAACAAAATTAGTTGTATGAAAAAGTTAAGCCTTCGAAAAGATTTGAATGAAAGTATTTTGACAATTTATTCATTCAATTGAAAATGTTCGAAAGCAGTTATTTCTTCATTCTTTTCAAATGAAAAATAAAAAAACTTGTTTTTAAAAAACAATACGAGTATATACAGGAATTTCATGTTGATTGATCCACATAAACAATTACTGTTATGGTCTTATAAAATTAAAAATATTTTTTTTTTGATATTTGCTTTAATTTTGAAGCTACAGTATACAAAGAGTTTAGCTTCCCAAAATTATATTTTAACTTTCAGACGTCGAAGCTTAGCCAAACTTTAAAAACAAATCGGAATTGAAATATAGTTTGTTAGTCATTATAATTACATAGAAAAGGAAAATAAAAATAATGTTACTATGAAAATTTGTAATGCCCTCAAAATTGCGTTTTATAATTTAAGAGATAACATCACGTCTGCAGTTGAAACATTTGAAATTAGGTACAATTTAAGAAATTCAAGCCATATAGAATCGATACAGTAATAATAACTTACGCGATTTTATTTTGCGTTTTCTTTTTAAAAGTTCGGCTTAAATTCGACGCCTGAAAGTTGTAATGTGATTTTCGGTAGTCAAACTCTTTGTATTGAAAAAGGATTCAAGGCATTAGATACCTGTACATATTAGTATTTTGGTTGAATTTAAACGTCTGTCAGTTATAATTTTATATGTAAAAGTGAAACCCTTTTTAATTTACACTCCTTTGAAGAAATTACCTTTACAATTCAATTGATAAAAAATACTATAAAGCATTCGCGACTTTTATTTCAGTATTGTATGGTGTGGTTTGGTTACAGCTTCCACTAGTTAAGCTTTTATTTGTTGGGATTTAAAACCATTTCAAAAAAGAGGATGGGATGCGACCCACACTGATAACTTCCCATTCCGTCTGTCGATTTGTCTAGCTTAAGAGTTTGTAGATTTTCGTGTTTTGTTAAAAAAGTTATCATTTAAATTATTCTAAAAAATTTAAAAATAACCTACAATATTTTGCATATAATGAAATAGTTTGATTTCGAAATCTATTTTTGTTAGCGAGATTTTTAGTCGAAAACCAATTTTTACCAATTTTAGCAGCATTTCTTAAAAAAAAATTTTTATATAAACAAATATAAATTGGATGATTGAAATTAATTTGAAGTCAATATCTCAAATTTTTGAAAAGATATTTGAGTCGAAAATCAATTTTTTTTAGGTTTTTAATTTTTTGTAAAAAATTGTCATTTTGATTTTTCTCAAAATATTACTGAATGTTGACAAAAATATTTTTTTAAAGATTAAATTAGTTTAAAGCCTTTATCTCAAATTTTAAAAAAGATAATTGAGTTGAAAATCAATTTTTACCAACTTTTATTAATGTTTTTTTTTAGGTTTTTATTTTTCAATTCGATTTTTCTCAAAATTTTACCAGATGCAAAAAACGTTATTCTTCGTTGCACAAAATTGTTTTGAAGATAAAATCATTTTTGAACGTAAAATTTTCGAGGTGACAACATTTTTTTTCAGTTTTTTTGATATACATATAAGAAAACCGTTTGTTAGAATTTTTTCCAAAAATATATTTGTTTAGTATCGCTTTACAATAAAATAAAATTTAATTCAAGTCTCTAGCGTTATTGGTTCGTGAGATATTTAGGGTTAACCAAAATTTTCACCTTTATTTAAAATTGCTATTCATCATATTGTGCTTAGTTTTATATTTTCTTTCGTTTGCACATTTTTAAATGTATGAACAAGTTCAAAAGTTGTATATAAGTGTAGATATAATATTCATATTCCAACACTGGTAACCTTCATTGTAACGGGTTGAAATTACTTTTACTGTGTGAAGATAGAAAAAAAAAATTAAGACTACTCGTATTTCCTTCATTTATTATAAATAAATGTATGTCTGATTTTGAGAGGCACATAAAATACAAAATATAATGTCATTTGTCATCAAGTGGTGGAGTTTACAACAAAAAACATTTTTATGTATGTACTAATGAAATTTTATATGAAATTTCAATGTTAATTTAAATAATTTTATCAAATATAATTGTGTGTGTATAAATATGTATGTAGTTGTGGATGCTTTTAAGAATTGAATTTGATTGAAAGTTAGATAATCTTCTCAAACATTTGTATTAGCAACAAAGTGTTTCCAATATTTACCTATGATAATAATTTGTTATATTTTGAAATATAAAACTTTTGAATTTGTTTCGGATTTGAGTAGCTTACTAAAAGTAAATATTGTATAATTTAATAAATTACCATGAAGAAAATAAATATAAGCAAAGGCTAATGCACAAACATAATAGATGAAATTTTAAAATCAATGAATTAAAAAAAATAGTTGCATATTCAAGAGATTGACGTTACAGTTTATTTTTTTTTCTCATCTGTGTCATTTTGTTGATCTTCTTTAATTATTTAGCGTGAATTTGAATTAATCACGATAACTTTAAGAAAATAGTTTAGATCGATTTGTATAATCATCAATAAAATATTCGTTTAGCTATCAGGGGGAATCAAAAAGGCAGAAAAGAAAATTTAAAGTAAACAAAAACGAGATTTTCTAACAAGGCAACACAAAATATTTTTACTATTATAAGTTTATTATTGATTAGGAGAATAGTTTATTTGTTTGAAATTAATTCTATTTATTACCAAATTTATCAATTTTTTAAAACGCCCTATAATTAATCAAAAATTGAACAGACTCAAAAGCAAAAAATGAATAATTGAAAATTTAGAATGAAACAACAACAACTTGTGTGTGCTACCACCAAGTTTGGCTGGAGTTATAGCTATTTCACGGGGGCCAACCCGATCATCAGACTCCTTTAGTGGTGCTTAATCGCTTTATGTTCAATTTAATTTTTGAAAGAACTTTGCCCGAGCTGGGCTTGAACAAGCGACCTAGCGTGTGAGGAGCTAGTGCACTACGCACTACGCCACCGCACCCACATGAAAGTTGTAAGCCAATCACAGGTTTTTTCGTTCTATCGAACTATACTGAACCGATTAGCATTTTTCTAAGTACACACAAGTAATTGTTGTTGTTTTATCCAGGTTCTTTCTATTATGAAAAAATGAAATAAAATAAAATGAATAAAATTGTATTCAAACTTAATATAACCTCGGTAAAAAAAGTTAAACAACAATTTCGAAATTTTATTAATAAATTAAGAAAATATAAATCAAGGTTTATTTAAAATTAAATTTTGCGTATTCATTATAATTTAAAAAGGCCTAAAAATAAAAACTTGACTGTAAGCCTATAGGTTAATGGATTTTTATCTTAAAAAAGCTAAACAAAATTAGTTGTATGAAAAAGTTAAGCCTTCGAAAAGATTTGAATGAAAGTATTTTGACAATTTATTCATTCAATTGAAAATGTTCGAAAGCAGTTATTTCTTCATTCTTTTCAAATGAAAAATAAAAAAACTTGTTTTTAAAAAACAATACGAGTATATACAGGAATTTCATGTTGATTGATCCACATAAACAATTACTGTTATGGTCTTATAAAATTAAAAATATTTTTTTTTGATATTTGCTTTAATTTTGAAGCTACAGTATACAAAGAGTTTAGCTTCCCAAAATTATATTTTAACTTTCAGACGTCGAAGCTTAGCCAAACTTTAAAAACAAATCGGAATTGAAATATAGTTTGTTAGTCATTATAATTACATAGAAAAGGAAAATAAAAATAATGTTACTATGAAAATTTGTAATGCCCTCAAAATTGCGTTTTATAATTTAAGAGATAACATCACGTCTGCAGTTGAAACATTTGAAATTAGGTACAATTTAAGAAATTCAAGCCATATAGAATCGATACAGTAATAATAACTTACGCGATTTTATTTTGCGTTTTCTTTTTAAAAGTTCGGCTTAAATTCGACGCCTGAAAGTTGTAATGTGATTTTCGGTAGTCAAACTCTTTGTATTGAAAAAGGATTCAAGGCATTAGATACCTGTACATATTAGTATTTTGGTTGAATTTAAACGTCTGTCAGTTATAATTTTATATGTAAAAGTGAAACCCTTTTTAATTTACACTCATTTGAAGAAATTACCTTTACAATTCAATTGATAAAAAATACTATAAAGCATTCGCGACTTTTATTTCAGTATTGTATGGTGTGGTTTGGTTACAGCTTCCACTAGTTAAGCTTTTATTTGTTGGGATTTAAAACCATTTCAAAAAAGAGGATGGGATGCGACCCACACTGATAACTTCCCATTCCGTCTGTCGATTTGTCTAGCTTAAGAGTTTGTAGATTTTCGTGTTTTGTTAAAAAAGTTATCATTTAAATTATTCTAAAAAATTTAAAAATAACCTACAATATTTTGCATATAATGAAATAGTTTGATTTCGAAATCTATTTTTGTTAGCGAGATTTTTAGTCGAAAACCAATTTTTACCAATTTTAGCAGCATTTCTTAAAAAAAAATTTTTATATAAACAAATATAAATTGGATGATTGAAATTAATTTGAAGTCAATATCTCAAATTTTTGAAAAGATATTTGAGTCGAAAATCAATTTTTTTTAGGTTTTTAATTTTTTGTAAAAAATTGTCATTTTGATTTTTCTCAAAATATTACTGAATGTTGACAAAAATATTTTTTTAAAGATTAAATTAGTTTAAAGCCTTTATCTCAAATTTTAAAAAAGATAATTGAGTTGAAAATCAATTTTTACCAACTTTTATTAATGTTTTTTTTTAGGTTTTTATTTTTCAATTCGATTTTTCTCAAAATTTTACCAGATGCAAAAAACGTTATTCTTCGTTGCACAAAATTGTTTTGAAGATAAAATCATTTTTGAACGTAAAATTTTCGAGGTGACAACATTTTTTTTCAGTTTTTTTGATATACATATAAGAAAACCGTTTGTTAGAATTTTTTCCAAAAATATATTTGTTTAGTATCGCTTTACAATAAAATAAAATTTAATTCAAGTCTCTAGCGTTATTGGTTCGTGAGATATTTAGGGTTAACCAAAATTTTCACCTTTATTTAAAATTGCTATGGTAAAAAAACCACCAACGCAATTTTCTTGATAGCCCTTTCTGCATCTTTCTGCACTATTATCTGTATAACAATATTTATTTGAAGTCGATATCTCTACTGGTTCTTGAGCTATTGACGACGAAAAAAACGTCGCGAACGTACAGACGTACGGATGTACTTACACACGCACGCACAGACATCTTTCTAAAAATCTTTTATTTCGACTCTAAGAAGAAGAACTTTCGGTTGCGATATATTTCATTGGGCTTTGTTAAAAACCCTCGATTTTAATCGCGTGTGTCTGGAGAATGCGGCCACCTACACATCTGTCATGTACATATTCAAACTCACGAAGCCAAGGGCTTTCGAATCTCAAGTGTTTTCATCAAAAGTCCAAGCCTGTCGGGAAAATGCGGTCACCTCGACGTCTGTTAGATTCTCAATCAGGGAGTCGAGGGCTTCCAGATGAGACTAATTTTAAGTGGTTCCTCAAAAGTCTAAAACCGAGTTTTCGGCGAAATCTGCAGGACAAATGCGTACACGTATTTGTGATCAGTGAGCCGTAGGCGTCAAGATGCAATGTATTTGAAGTAGTTCCTATTCCGATTTTTAATTTTCGGGAAAGTTGTACTTTTGATGCACTTTTTCTCAGAAACGCAGCCATTACGTGCTGGGAGACGAACGTTTCTGTTATCACCTTTATTTAAGACTACCTCCAACTTTAATATAAACTACTTTCTTTTCACGCCAAAAATTTGCAATTAGCTCTCGGTCTATATTTATTAGTGGTTTAATGGTCTTAAAAGGTGTTTCGTAAATTTTCAATAGGGTATCTTAATACCATTCAGGAAATCTCATTCTCTGGCACCTAATTGCCTAAAATAAATAAATTGGGTGGCGCAACAGTCCGTTGGGAACTAGGGCCTAGTGACTTACAACTCTCAACCATTCCTGTGTGCGAGTACAGTTGTCAGGGATGGAGGGGACCTACAGTTTATATGCCGAATCCGAACGGCAAATTTTGAGAAAGCACTTTTCATGACAAGAATTACTCTTGGAGAATTTGTCAATTCCTCGCAAGAGGCAGTACCCGTGAAACTTAAGATGGCATAGGCAGGAATCGAACCCAAGACCTCTGGTACTACCTAATTGCCTAGAAAATCCTTATTCATTACAAAATCAATGTGCTCCACATATAGATGATTTATTATTCTATGTAGACAAAAATTAAGGTATTTAATGAACAAGAAATTCGTGTTTTTAAAATTCATATAACATTTTATTGTAGCAAACACACTTAAAAAATTTAAAATCTATTTAGGGCCTCTATGCTTAAAATGGATCATTTCAACATACTTCAAAATATTCCTCAAATTCGATAGGTTTTGTATTCTCACTTCAATAACATTTCTTATCAACCTAGAATATTTGTACTCATTACTATTTTAACATATTTAATTAATAATATTTTTTTTTTTTCAGGGTACTTTGATCAAAACACAATCATAGTGATTCGAAAAATATAACCAAGATGGGGAGGTTAACGGCGGCCAGTATAATTTGGCTGTCCGCTTGTATTACATTAGTTATATCAGAGGTAAGTTATCATGCAAACACTCTAAAATTTAACATTCTTTATTTTTGTTAATTTTATCAAGCATATTATTTAACATGTATTTATTTCTTCTTTATAGGATTTATTTTCATGCCCGAATGGTAAGTGTGCAAAATTTTAATCCATCACATCGTCACTTTTATATGGCGTTAAAATGTTTTTTATTGTTTAACTTCCGGGGGGGTTTCCTAGCCTTCCTTCCTATATAGTTTTTCAAGTGTTCCGTCTGAGGAAAAAACAAAAATGTTTTATAGTAAAACAAAATAATTAACAAATTTCCACCTAAAGCCCAACTTAGCGAAACTAATAACTCCACACATAACACCACCCATAAGTTACTTGGTGCTCTTCAAAGAAGAACATCTTGTTTGTGTTTAGTTTATTTTTTAATTTTTTAAAACAATTAACTTACCGCATATTTATAAGTTCAGTAACCTGGAAGCTCATTGAAGCGAAAATGAATGCATAGCTAGTTTAAAAAAAGTGATGATTTATAAAGCCTTTGGTGTGATGGTTAAGAATTAAGTCTGACCGTTTTTCTTTATGGCAATCGCACATTTGTGTCCGCATTTGAAGACGTTATGAAGAATGTTCTTCAATAACGGTTTTAACACTGTTTGTGGCCTATATTATTTTTAATTCTACTTAGCTCTAGCTTAGCTACTGGACTGGAAGTCCCATTGATCATATAGTAACGTCAGGCCTATAGCTATATTAATATTTAGGGTGCGTTTTTCTATCTTTTTCGATTTTTGTTTTGTTGAATTCTTAAAGATTGTGTGTTTATTTATGTTCCATGTGTGGCAATGAATGTTAATGACATAATTTGTTGCAAATAAAAGAAAAAACAAACAAACAGTAGTTGGTTGTGTCAGTCTTGAGAATAGAATGTTGTTGATTCATCCAATTAGAGAAACGATAATTGTAATTCCTGTCTTATGGTTGAAGTGATTGAAGTTTTGTATAATATGAATGTCATTCAGCCATTAGCACGACATTCCATACGGTACTTATGTATATTTTCTATCCATCCCGTTCATGATGACCAAGAAGCTGGTGGTGGTTGTACGAACAACTGTTTATATAATTACTATAAATAATATTTGTATTGGTATTTTTGTGTTCATTAAAAGTTTATGTTAATTTTTTGAAATTATTTATGGTATGACTGTTAATAAGTGATCATTGATCGGACGGACTACAGCGACTATCTCCTCCAACAGTGGAAAGGTATGTACATTACATGTATCTGCTGTTGGCCGTCGCGTTCGCGTCGCGTCGTCGTCGTCATGGTGGTATTCATTGGATTCGAATCTTTTGTGTTGCAGATTCAAGGACAACAAGTTCAGCCTTTTGTATATCTAAAAAAAATAGTTGCAGATCAACTTTAACATATATAATTGATGAATCGAATAAATAACTTTTTTCTTAAGAGACGTTTGATATGTTTGTTTGGTCTTATGACACACAAAGACCCGAAGGTATACATTAATACGTGTATTTGTGGAGCTACAAAGGCTATAAGTACCAATGATCGTAAACTTGTTTAATTACAATTTGTTGCAGAAAGATTATTCTTTTTTTATCGATTGTAATTAAAAAAACTACAAAAATGTACATACATATTTGCTGTATTTTCAAATAATGGATAGGTTCAAGTAATGGTTCAGTATGAATTTGAAGAATTATCTCAATAGTGTTAGGCATAAAGAAGTTACGTAACTTTTTCATTTTTAGATTAAAGCAGACATTTTTTTTAATGAAAATAATGAAATAATCAATCAAAAGGTATTGTGAGTAAAATGCAATTTAAACAAAATCTATTATTTTTTTTTCGATAGATGGAAACTTTGAAAGTTCCTAAATCGAACAAAAAGCCCATCAGATGTATTTATAAAAGTGAAATAATTGTAAAAGACTTATGTTGCAATGCATTTATGAAAGAAGGAAATGTTTAATTTCAGACTCTGGTTCAGTATCTTGAAATTTTTGATTGACTTATATTCGAGTAAAGGCAAATCGGTTTAAACGGCGTTACACACCTTGGTACGAATACTCCCTCCATCATAGAGAATACACTATGGTGGCTTTCTGCTAGAAGTTTTGTCAGCAGAGGGACACCGCAAAGTGGTGTTCTATCCCCTCTCCTCTGGAACTTGGAAGTAAATGAAATCCTAACTGGTTTGGATGGGGAGGGTTTCAGAGTGATTGCCTATGCGGATGACGTTGCTATAGCGGTTTTAGGAAAGCATCTTAACACCCTAAAAGAACTCTTACAAAATTCTCTAGACAAACTAATACTTTGGGCTGATCAGTGTGGACTGGGTGTCAATTCACACAAAACCGATTAAGTCCTATTTTCGAGGAAATACTTACATCAAAGGTATCACATTTAAGTTCTCAGACGAGGCTTAGTATCTGGGTCTTATTTTAGTCGAAAACCTAAATTGGAAAGATAATATACAAGAAAGAGTCAAAAAAGCTACTGTAGCTCTCTTCTCTTGCAAAAAAGCTATTGGGAATAAATGGGACTTACAACCCCGAACTACGCATTGGTTGTACATCGTTAGTCAGACCGATTTTACTGTACGGTGTGACAGTATTGTGGATTGCTTTAGAAAAAGCTATAAGCCGCGACAAACTAATTAAAGTCCAACATTCAGCTTGATCAGCGGATTCAGCGGATCGCTTTGCACGACCCCATCTGCCGAAGTGGACACCCTACTTTATAGCTAACACGTTTTGATTTACTTAGCAAACAAATAGCTGCAAGTTTTGCTATTTGTCTTAAAGTTTCATAGCAGTGGGTTAATAATAAGCACTCCGTGGTTCGACATAAACTTCCAGATTTTTCTGGGAGAATAGGGTATTCCTAGAAGTCAGCGTGATATCAACATCAGATATCCGTATTTCCTCAGATAGCCAGGCTAATCTCTGGATTCCTTCTCTACAAATTCTATAACAGTCCATCACTGCCGATCATCTCTAATGAAGATGGAAAGACAGTTTAACATTCACCGTTGGTGGGTGCCGGGCCATAGAGACATTCCAGGAAATTGTAAGGCGCATGAACTTACTAGAAATGGTACAGTACAACCCATCTAACCAGGTTTGTCTAATGCTGGCATACCAGCATGTAAACTGTTGCTAATGCAAGACGTTATTAAGAATGCAAACATCAGGCGAAGTGGTCTATACTAGATTCAAAGCGCTGATATCTCTAGAAGATCAGATATAACCTCAATAATCGGTGTTATAATCGGGCACTGTCCAATAGGAAAGCATGTCTCGTGGCTTGGCGTATTCTCAAATGACTTTTTCAGAAGCTTTATGGATGAGGGAGAGGAGGAAACAGTTCTTCACCATTTTTGTACATGCCCTGCTCTATCGCAAAAACGCAAGATTTACTTAGGAGAATTATTCTTTATTAACGATCCAAATCCAAACTATCTCAATCATATTATCATAATCAGTCTTTAACGTTTCGTAAGGGATTCAAACTGGTTTCATTGAACTCAGAAGAAAACCTCCTGATCACATGGGGCCATAAAACTGGCCTAAGTGCGTCCTACCCACAGCCACTTTAATTAACAACTAAGACATATTGAAAATATTTGAAATCTTAGAATTAAAAAAAAAACGAGACAAAAAATACAAAAACTAAAATTTAGTCTTTACTTGACGATTACTTATAGTAGTTGCAAAATTAGTTCTTTTCCAGAAATACCTTAAAACAATAACATTTCATTTTCATCGGACCGAACAAATTTTGAATAACCTTTGATTTATGTGTTCAAATTTTAAACTTGAAAGTGTAAAATGCTGTCGCATTTTAGACACCCCGTCACTCCCACAAGTCATTGAAATTTGTCAAAAACAAAATACAAAATTGAGATCACTGCCGGAAGCTTTAAAATAATACAAAACTTTAAAAAACAATCGTTTTCCCACATTAACAACAACAAAAAAAAAACATTCTAATCACTTGAGCATGATGATTTTCTGTTCAAAAACAAATGAAACAAAAATAAAAATTGAAGAAATCGTATTAGGAAAAGCTAAAGGTCTTCTGTATTGTACAGACAGATAGACTCTATTTCCCTAACAGATTGTTAAAAGAGATTACGTCTCTGTTAAACCTTTCACACCAAGCTGTAGGTATTCCCATTATGAGCGCACATAATTCAGCTAAAGTTGATAAAATAGGAGAAACACCATTTAACTGTGGGAATCTTAAGCAAGTTTTTCTCAAGCTTCTCATAGACGACATATAGGTGTATGTTGTTTGTCAAGCCATGGTATAATAGGCCCTATACCTACCTAAAAGCCTATGGTTATATTTGCATTTTTATTAAAGATCACCTTGCATGATGTTGATGATGGGTTGGGTATATATTAACTAATGCAATATGTTCAGAAAACTAAGATTGCTCAGTCTGTGTGTCACAACCTAATAATTAAGACCAAAGTCGTACAAGAAACACACCTCAATTAATTCCTGATGACATCTCTGACCTAGATTATGCGACTTCAAATGCAAAAGACGACGACAACGCCAAGCGACGACGTAAATCTATGACGTCGATCGAACGATCGATGTTAAGTAATAGGTAATCTTTTTCCTGACATAAAACTAGAGATTCCTGATGGTTCTGTGATTATAACTACATTCCTGCAATTATTTCTGTTCGGGAATTCAGTTAACACAACAAAAAAAAAAAAAACAGCCAAAAGAAACCACAACATCTAAGCATTCGGTCGATATTGAAATTAGCACAATTACGCCAACCCGTGGGCACTAGCAGCAGCCTGCAGCTGCTTTAGGCCGAGTAGGCAGTAGTTCTGCATGTTGACTGCAACAGCGCAGAACAGTGGCATTTTTGCACTTTTTTCATTATACGTCTTATAAATCCATTATTAAGACTTTAGAGTAAGTGGTGAAAAATGGAAATATACCTACTTCCTCCTACTTATAAACGCTTCTACTGCTACCAATAGCTTATAGTTATACATAAACGAAAGGCGCGCAAGTGCACCAGAGAGCTAATTTTAAATTCTAGCCATGCGTGGTGGCAAAGAAACAAACCAAGGTAGGTATATTATTGTAGCGAGAAATGGATTTCCATTTGCCGAATTCAAAAGAAATCATAAAAAAGAAGTATCTAGACGAACCAAATCCGTGCGTTGTCGTCGCTCGTCGCACCACCGTTTGCCGTCGTGCCTTTGCGCTGCTGTGTTGCTGTCAGCATTGTGCTTTAATAAGTCCGAAAATATGGGGAAGACAAAACAGAATAACAATAACGAAACCGTTGAAAAATGTCTGTTCAAAATGGGCGCAATGCTTTAACGTAACGGTACGTCAACTATAAGAGCCATCGTCGTCGTCGCAAGTCCCAACTATAACTTGATTTTCACCAAAGTCTATTTCTTGTTGTTCTTTTCCTTTACATCACACACATCAGGTTCTTGTATTTCACTTCTGATTCTTTTCAATATTTTTCTTTTACAATTTTCTTTTAAGAGATTTTCTATTCTTCTTTTCCGGAATTGTTTTTCATTAAGAGTCAGGAGCGGAATTGGTTATTCAGGTTATTGATTTTGACAAGGAACATTTTAAAAATTGGTCAAATATCAAACACTGCGTTTATTTAAACAGTATGCTCTTAATTTTATGGTATACTGAATAGTTTAAGCATTGTATTTATCACAAGTTTTTTTTTTGATATTTTACAAAACTCTTTACACTGATATGTTAAGATGAAAAAACGGTTTCTAAGTAATGCATATCATGCAAAACAAATCAATAGTTTTAAATTTTGTACTATAATAAGCTGTTTAAAAAACGAATTGCGCAATATCAAAACAATTAATACAGGGTCCGGCAGCGAGGTATGGGAGATTTGAAAAAAATGTTACATTCATTTTTTTTTACCAAAAGTAAAATTTTATTTATTAATGTATGTTTTAGATGTAGCATATACAAAACCAGTCCAAAAATTGAAAAAAAAATACTAATTACGTACGAAAAATCACATTAGTCAACTGATGTTCTGCATAATCTGAATAACCTGAAGTATTTTACATGGAACTGCTCGAATGTCTTGGGTCATTGTCTCACTTAGGGCTTGTACGTAGTTTGTTAATATATATTCGTGCTTTGAGACATTCCCATACAAAATTAGTCACATTTTTTTTTATAATTAACGGGCACTCAGTGGGCTATTAATACCCTTAACATATTTAAAGTTTAAACACAGTGCGAGCTTTAGGAAAATAGTGAAGGATTAAAGAGGAGATACCGATGCACATTGGTCTTAAAGTTTGGTGCAGGGAATTAACTTCACGGGAACTACCTTCACATGGGAAATAACTTCACCACTAGTGAGAATTAATTTAACCTTTTTTTGGTGAAGTTATTTCCCACTGAAGGTGGGAGATAATTTCACTTTTTTGTGGGAATGAATTTCACTTTCATGTGTAACTGTTTCCCACGGAAGGTGGGAACTAACTTCACTCTTCAGTACAGTTAAAATAAATTAACATGTTATGTTATTTTTATTCTCGCATACGCTAATCTAAGAAAATCTTTAATGCATAGGCGGGCGGCGCAGGGACATAGGGGCCAGGGACATAACGCCCAACTTTTTTTTTGGGGCTTATGTCTCACTACGGTGGGACATAAAACCGAAATTGAATTTGGGTATTAAGTCCCAACCAAGTAAGACCGAAGCCCCAAACAAAAATGTTGGGGCTAATGTCCCACTTAATAAGAATCACCAAATGACAAAACTTGGAGCACTTCAATACCACAAGACTTTGTTTTATGGAGTTTAAATCCTGAGATCCCGCGAAGCGGGCCACCCACAGGTGCTTTTATTCAAAAAAGCTGTTGATATTGGCGCCTGCCTGGCGACTTTGCATACCCTAAGCGGAGCAACGGAGTTGCGTGAGCGGGTGTGACCCCGAAAAAGGGAGTTAAAATCCTGAGAACCCGCGAAGCGGGCCACCCAAAGGTGCTTTTATTGAAAGAAGTTGTTGATATAGGCGCCTGCCTGGCGACTTTACATACCCTAAGCGGAGCAATGGAGTTGCGTGAGCGGGTGGACCCCGAAAAAGGGAGTTAAAATCCTGAGAACCCGCGAAGTGGTCCACCTGATATAGGCGCCTGCCTGGCGACTTTACATACCCTAAGCGGAGCAACGGAGTTGCGTGAGCGGGTGTGACCCCAAAAAAGGGAGTTAAAATCCTGAGAACCCGCGAAGCGTGCCACCCACAGGTGCTTTTATTGAAAGAAGTTGTTGATATAGGCGCCTGCCTGGCGACTTTACATACCCTAAGCGGAGCAACGGAGTTGCGTGAGCGGGTGTGACTCCGAAAAAGGGAGTTAAAATCCTGAGAACCCGCGAAGCGGGCCACCCACAGGTGCTTTTATTGCTTAAAACTTACATATTTTTGTTTTGATTTACAATTCAACGCTTGATATTTTTTCAGATATTTCAATCGTAGGTGGGAAGTTACTTCACACAATTTTCTGATGAAATTATCTCCCGCCTTCAGTGGTAGATAACTTCACAAAAAAAAGTGAAATTAATTCCCACTAGTGGTGAAGTTAGTTCCCATGTGAAGGTAGTTCCCGTGAAGTTAATTCCCTGCACCTTAAAGTTTTGAATATGAAAATGATAGGGAAAAACAGAGCTGGGCAAAGCATTCCACATTCTCGATGTGCGGTTAAAAAAAGAATCTCTATACTTCAGAGTACGTCCGAAAGTCGGATACAAAACGAAGCACTGGGGAACACCAGCATTTATTTTATGAATTTCAGACTTGAAACCATCCAATACAACTTGTATTGAACGGTTAGAAAGGTAATTTCTAATCCAACGAAGAAGGGATTCGTCAATACCAAAAGCACGAATTTTCGATTAGAGAGCTTGGTGACAAACTGTATCAAATGTCTTTGAATTATCCACTTGATAATTCAAATCTTACTTTCTTTAAAACGATGTAAAGATTTGCTCCACTGTTCGGTGAGATAAACTATGAGATCACCAGTGGACTTATTGCTACGAAAGTCATACTGCCGGTCATTAATAAGCTTTCGTTCTTCAAGATATTTCTTAAGCTGATAATTAATCAGCGTTTCCATGACCTTAGAAAGTAGGGACGTGAGTGCTTTTGGACGATAGTTAGAGGGGGAGGATGATTCGCCTTTTTTAGGGACAGGCTGTACAAATGCTGTTATCCATCCGCTCCAAAAGAGACATGGTGACAAATCCCGTAATCCAGGCGGTCATTCCACATCATCTTCTGCCAATAAAATCAGACGTTTAGGGAATGTTTCTCTTAAAACATTGTTGTCACTCAGCATCGGTAAGTAACGATCTCTATTGACAGCGACAGTCTGATCATTTTTAAGAAAAAAGTAAGGACCAATAATGAATTTTCGACTAATGCCACACCAAAGAGTTAACTTGAGACTGTGGAGAGGTCGTTCATGGATCTCTTGTAGGTTTTCAGAGCCCCAATAACGGAAGTTTTGTTTATTAACCATTCCTGATAAATGAAAGTGGACTTCCTCGCTCATTATCAAAACAGTGTCATCCGTCATGATTTTTTACATTGCTTCTGCAAACCTCATCTGTCTGCCGTAGTCGTTTTGCTGCAATTCTTGGACAACCAATATTTTGTATGAACGAAAATGCAAATCGAAGTGCAAAAATTGCCGAACTGAGCTCTACATCCGTAGAGCTTGAGCGTGACATAGAACTGATCGACGAGGGTTGGTTTCACAAGCTTGACGCACTTTTTCAATATTTTCCGGAGTTCGTGACCGTTCGAATATCTCCTCGCAGAGTTCAAGGTCTCAAAGAACCAATTTTGTGAAAGCTATTCACACACTTCATAATCGTATCAAACTTTGAAACAGGACCGTGGCGGCCAATATTAAAATGATTTCAGAATCAGCTCTGTGTTTCAATGAACTTACGGCCCGTTTTCATGAACGTGTTGTAAACAAACACGCGATGCGCAATCGACTAAAGCTCCATAGTTTCTGAAATGACATCTCCCAACTAGATACTATCCATACTCATAACAATACGGGTTTCCCCCACCTCCCTTGACGCCTCGTTCAAATCTTCCAAACCTCGCTACCGGACCCTGTATAATGTACTAAATTCTAAAACATGCACTTAGTTCAACTTTTAAGCTAAGAAATTCAGAATTGAATAACATAACATTTTTAGCTTCTTTAGAACAAAAGTTCTGTGTTTTGTGTGTACTAAATTGCATATTTCTAAACTAATACATTTTTGTCTTATTTTAACAATCCTTTCGTAATATTTAGAATTATTATTTTTTCTTCAATTTTGTTTATGTACCAACTGGTTGAATGTATGAAATTGTGTAAAGTTTTGTAACATAAAGTATCAAACTTTCACACAATACTGTTAAATTTTATATCTGAATCAAAATTATTCTCTAAAGAACAATTTTCTGATCAAATATTTTGAGAACTTGTGGGATTTTGTTCAAGAATGTTTAAATCAATATAAATTCAATTCAATAAATATTGAATTCCAAAAGAATTATCAAAAACATATTTTTGAATAAAGTTAATAAAGAATAGATGAATAAATTGTTAAAATTTGTATTAAAAATTATAGAAATTATTAATTCTAACGTTATTTATATTAAAATACACAATCAAATACCGTGGAAACGTACTAAATTTAAATTTTTATAAATGTGAATGCAGCTAAAAATTCTAAACTTTTTTATTTGTTTGATGTTTGTTTCAATTTCTGTTTGTTTACACCTTTCAGATTTGTAAATGGTAAAATATTTTGTACCATAGTTAAAGTTTATGTTTTTGAGGAATTTTTGCACTAACTTCAAAACTGTGTTAAATATTTCAGTTTTTTACCATGGAATATTTGTTTCTTAAATTTCAATATCAGACTCTTTGTTTAGTAAATTTAAAAACTTTCAAACTCCTGCATAAAATGTTTTAAACTTCTGCACCCGCAAATGTACATATATTGCATCCCGTTTTCTACAAAATGATTAAATGTTTGTTGCAAGTTACAAATGCCCGTTGCGGGAATGAATTTTTGGAAAAGAAAACACAGTTTCATATTTTCTTTCTAAAATGTAGGCCATTACCTCTAACCTTGGGGGGAGTAAAATTGGGGAATTCTATATAATCAAATCAATAATAAGAAAGCCAATCAACGCTGGTTTCTAAAACCCATCGAGAACCTGCCTCAAAAAGCATAAAATTAAAGAACAATTGAAATAGAACGATAGCTGATTGTGAATGTGGTTGGAATTTTTAATTTATTTTCTTCCTCAATTTAATTATATTATTGTTCATAGCTTCTCGAGGAGAAAGAACTTCTTAATTTGGTTGCTCAAGAAGACCATTTATTTAATTACATATATAAACAGTCTAACAGTCTTCGCAATTCGAAGTTACCATCTATTATGGATTTTGCCACTTCCCTATTGTTCATTTAAGGTTATGTGCATCCGTTGGATTCTCAAAAACAATCATGTGCTCGTATATTATGTAGTAAGGGAGTGCCACACACATCAAAGAAACGCTATTCAAAATTCAACGATGACTAAGAAATTGATCAGAATTGAATTTCAAAGCAAATTGACCACAAAAAAACTGAAAGAAAAATATAAACTGGATTTTTGTTTGATTGTTAGAATGAACACTTGGTCAGCAGGTATGGTACTTAATACGTTCCTTTAATTTTCTTTGCAAAACCACACAGGTGTGTTTGATTTCAAGAAATACGTTGTCGAATAAAAAAAAGTCACACATAATGTACCAGTTTGATAAAATGAAGTTATTTAGAGCTTAATGAATTTTGACCTGCGGCGCAACGACACGGCTTGTTCAAGAGAAGTTATTCGTCGTAGGTAATAATTGCTCACCGGTATGGTTTATAGAAATGTGACTGGCCGGATATGACGGCATTTTAATCTTTTGTGATATAAAAACCTAAATGTTTTTCAACTAAAAATAATTAGTATACCGACAAGACGCGACCCGACGTTTAAACTGTGCAATTGGAAATTGAAAGGTATACATACCTACTGGCATAGTTGGTAGAGCTGTGTGACTTGCCACCACCTGGTAATTTATTTACTTTCGGAATTTTTTAATGAATGTTCAATTACAACATTAAATTACTGCATCTTTGATGTGCTATTATAAAAGACACAAGTTAATTAGAAAAAAGGGAAAAAAGGTTTTGGCCCAAAACCATATCGCCAAAAAATAAAAAAATTCATTAGCATTTAGTTGTTGTACTATTTGGGCAATATTACAGACCCTTTGGGCTTTAAAACTTTGTTGGGTTTTATGACATTCCAAATAAAAAGAAGCGTTCGCTCTTGTTGTCCAATAAAATAACGAAAAGATATTAAAAATTTCATATCGCTCAAAAATAGTTGTATCGCCTAAAAATCTTTTCAGAAAAAAATATCATATAATAGCCCAAATCAAATATTAATGTATCATAACGCCCAAATTACCATTTGACATATTGCCCAAAAGACTTCATGATTTTCAACATTTGGGCATTCTGACAAAATTTTTGTTTATTTTGGACACTACGACATTTTGAGTTTTAAATTTTACTCCTCAAACACAAACATTAAACGAAAAAAATGTCAAATGGCCCAAAAACTCGGAACGTCAAGAAAGCGTAACAAATCGTCTCATGAATGCAAAACTAGCCTAAGTCACAATATCCAAATTTTTCGGAAGACCGAATTTAAAACTTGAAAATGTGTTTTCCCCCTATGCTCTGCATGCGACGAAAATTGAAAATTTTGGACATAGGATAGTTCTGCATTCATGCGACGAAATATGTTCGGCTTGATTTTACTTTAAAAAAGCGAAATAAGTGAATTAAAATGAAATGGTTTACTTTACTTAAAATGTTTGCTGAATACAAACATTTAGGCTTTATGAAAATTCTAAGTTTCGGTGTTACGACACTGTTAGTTGGTTTGGGTGATACGAAATTTTATTTGGGCTTCTTGACGTTTTCTTATTGATATTTATTTTTGGGCTTTATGTCGTTTTATGATTTGGGATATAGATCGTTGGGTGATAAAGACATAAGAAATGATAGAAATCATAACCGTCGTAATGATGTCCAAACTAAATGTCACAAGGCCCAACCCTATGTCATAAAACACAAATTCAAAATTAATGATTCTTTTGGGCAAAATGAAAACTAAAAATTTGGGCCTTCTTTTATTGAAAATTTATTTGGGCTTTACGACATTCCCTTTGGGTTTTTTTTTGCGATTTTTGTTTAAATTTTTGGGCTTTGTGACCAATTTTGGGCTTTGTGACCAATTTTGGGCTTTGTGACCAATTTTGGGCTTTGTGACCAATTTTGGGCTTTATGACATTTTATGATATAGGGTTTATGGTTTTGCGCGAAAAGACCTACATCAGAATAAAAAGAATTATAGCAACTAAAAGAAATTTGACTCGAAGATTTCTTTCACGTATTTTGTTTAAATCGAAAGAATTACAGATTAGGGTTTTCAAAACTCTTAAGTTAACCTATCATTTTTAAACTGACGCCCTAGCCATTCTTAATTAGTTTCCTTAAAAATATTATTTCATTTGATTATATCTCTCATATACGAATACACTGTCTAATTTACTAAATTATGACTTTCATTTTTAATCCCAAAAACGAAAACGGAAAAAACTCAAAAACCGCTTCGAACAATAATTCCGGCTAATTTAACTTACACTTTTAACGACTTAATCATCTCTAAATTAAGATAAGTAAAGCAATTTCCTAAAAAGAAGCCACTAATTTCCACGGAAAAGAAAATAAATCTTTCCCATTCATCACATCTTAAGATGAAACAAACAAAAGAAAAGCCTAAATATACGAGAAAATGTTTGGATACAAAATATTGTATATTTGTTTTCCCTCTTAGATTTTTGTTTGTTTGTAGATATTTCGTTCCAGCTTAAATGCTCACAACCATTATGGTATTTTGATAAAGACTCAATGATAATGGCCATATTGCTAAAAATGTTTTCCATGTTTCTTTTTTTCTTTAAACCATCGGAAGGAAAGTTGTGTCAACTTTTTGATCTCGCTTTATACGCATAAACCGACCAATTGGCCACCATCATCATCATCATCAATATCGTTTAAATGATGGTCCAAGTCTTGACTGACAGCTTTCCATTAATTCCTCATCATCATCTGCATCATCATGAGATGTTCATCAAGAAATAGTTTTTCGAGAGGCGTACTTACCATTTCATCATAACATCTTTTCGTATATAAATCGATGAGTTGAGTAAGAAAATAAGAAAGAAAGCAAAATAAAGTATATCACAATAAAAAAGTAGTTCGTTTTGAGTTAAATTATAGACGAAAATCTTAAAATACAAAAAGTATCTGTATCTTTTTTTATTCGTACTTTGATTGATGATGAACAACCAACATAGTTTTTTTTGTTTTTGTGACCATTATGGGAATAAAAGATGAGGAACTGCTTTTTAATCGTCTGTCTGTGCTAAAGACAACACGATGGCAATGATGATGATGGTACGATGGACAATCTGAAGTACTTTCTCAGCTTCCCAGAAAAAGAAAAGATACAAAAAAAATATCCAACACATTGTCTGACTGAATCGATTTTGTTTTTAACTTTTAACTTGTGCTTTTTCTTCTCTCTCTTTTTTATGCGTATTTCACTCCCTCTTTCTCTCTCTCTCTC
The DNA here is from genome assembly GCA_920104205.1 of Eupeodes latifasciatus. Lineage (NCBI taxonomy): Eukaryota > Metazoa > Arthropoda > Insecta > Diptera > Syrphidae > Eupeodes > Eupeodes latifasciatus. The sequence goes on along the minus strand of OV049924.1, from coordinate 131,564,680 downwards.
TATACACCTGTTGACCTTTTATGGAATTTTGTATTTTTATCGTTAGGTGGAAAAATACAATAATTTAAAATAAGAAAAAAAAACAAGTATAAAACTCAAACCATCAGAATCAGAGAGAGAGTGGATTTTATAGTTAACGCAGATTGGATTGGATTTTCCGGTTCTCTATCCAAATCATATTTTTCTGGAAAGTTAATCGAGCTATAGCAACTTACCAATAACAACCACCCCACCATCATTTACCAACAACAAAAAAAACAACAACATCATCATTATCAAGCAACTGACACTGAAGAAGTGAAGCTGAGATCTTGGACGAAAAAGTGTTATGGAGAAATTTTTAATTTCATAATTTTTTTTCGTTTGCTTTTCTAGTTCTAAATTTGTTCTGGATCTTTGTTTTTCTAAAGAATAATTAAGCAATTATCTGAGATGAAGTATGTTTTTATTTTCAATTGAACTGCAACTCGAACTTAATTTTACTTTACCAGATTTAGGAGAAAAATTTAGAAAAATATAGTCAGGCACAAAATAAGCTACCCATAGGCTTTGGCATTTTTCTTAAAGTCACATTTACTTGTTTTAAAACATCAAAAACGTTTTTGGCAATTTGAATTGAGCAGAATAACGAAGAGTTGTAAGTATTGCTTCTTCTTTATATAAAAAAGTAAGAGATGTTATGTGCCCCTACAAAATATGTACAGTTTCTCCCAAAAGTTGGGTTTTCGCTCAAGAAAAAAACTCTTTTGGTGTTTTGAATGATTAAATTGCAATGTTTTTAAGAATTCAGTTAGGTTAGTAATAATACAAACAACATACAAATTAAAAAGAATTTGCCAAAAACGTCGAAGCATAATCCTTTGTTTTCTAGTGGCTTTGCTGTGGAACCACAAAATTAATACTTTTCTAAAATGTTCCTGGAGGTTTCATGAAGAAAACCTTTGGGAACAAAAGGTTTAATATTAAAAGTAACTAATAACTTATTTTCATAACTAATAACATATTTTCATATGTGTACGTTCAATTTTGGAAGTAGCTGTACGTATTTTTCATTTAATTTTTGTCTCCATTTTAAATTCTCCAAAGCCTCACAACTGTTTTTTAAGTGTGCTTTTTTGAACGTTATAGGGCCCATACACTACACAAACTGTTTGAGCAAACGAATGTATTTTGTTGTTGTAAAAATGTTTGTGCAAACTATTTGAGTAGTGTGTAGCGATGATGCGTGTTTGTCCAAGCGGTTTGAACAAAATTAAAAAATTTTGAATTTTCCGTGCCTGCACAAACATGTTTGTGTAGTGTGTATTGAATTTTGCTCAAACCGATGCCAATTTTCATAGAGTTAACATGAATAAACAAGAGGAACAAATTTTTTTGACTGAAATAGGTCTTTTGTTGTACCACTCCTTACACCAAATTCTTTTTTTTTTTGTTTTGTCTGTTTTTTTTTTTTTTTAATAGCCAAGGCAATAATCAAAGCTGCATATGCTAAATCACTCGATGAAAAACGTCACGCAACTAATATCTCTCAAACATGTTTGTGTAGTATGTGGCGAAACTATGTTTGCTCAAACACAATAGTTTATAGCAGAAATTAGTTTCTTTGAAAAGCTGTTGTAAATGAAAGGAAGGAGTTAAAAATAGTGAGCAAAGAGTAGTGGAACTAAGAATTAACTTCGATATCAGAAATGATTTTTCGACAAAAGAGAGTTTTCGATTAACGAAAATTACCATTAAATTTAATAAACTACTCGTACAATTCAATAGCCAAACGAATATGTGTTTAAGTCCCTTGCAAAAACTTTTGTGAGCACACCATTGGGCTGGAAATGGAGCCCAGTGCACGGTGTTGCATTTAACCTCGGAATAAGCAAATCAACCGTCTGAGGAGTAGTTTATCGAGTGTCGAACATTATCATTGATGGAATTCTCTCTAACACCATTTACTGGGCACAAAATTGTTCAGTGATAGTCTAGCAATTTTTTCTCAAAGAGGATTCCCTTATGGAGCTGGTGTGTTCACTGTTTCATAATAGATATTGATTCACCAACTTTTTCAATGCATATTTGATTTTAATAAACACAATCTAATCTTTACTTCGCAACTTTTCAAAATACGAAATATGTAATTGTAATGTTGTATTTTAAATTGTTGCAACACTTTTACTTTTAGCTTTTCACATAAAGTCTGAAAAAATGAAAAGTGAAAATTCTTCCCACTTTGCAAATTTTGTGAAACTCTTTGCACTTAACTTTTCAGGGTATTATAAGCTTACAAAGTGAAAAGTTTTTTTTTAAAATAGGCCCAAGATTATACATAAGCTAAGATAAAAAACTTATAAACTTAAACGTATTCTTCTTATGTTTTTCTTAAAAGTCTACAATTTTAAATAATTTCTTCTTTCTGTTTTTGGCAATTATGAGACTGGCTGTTTATTGTAAGCTTTGGGCCTAGGAAGATCATTTGTTTAGTTTTATTTATATACAAAAATCAGTTTCTGAACTAACATATTGTATTTAAGATTTGTAATTTTCAAAAATCAATAAAACGTTTACTCAATTAAATCTTTCGTAACTTTTCAATGCCATCATTAGAAGGTAGGTATTTGATCGTTTTTAAAAATTAGAATGGTCTGGTTTTCACAAAAAAATTAAGTAATATTACGAAATTTTAATAAAACAGATTTTTGAATTTTGTTTATATTTTTTATCTTATCTTTTTTTACAGGTTGGGAACTGAGAGGACTGAATTGTTATAAATATTTCAATATAAAACATTCGTGGGAAAAGAGTGCGGAACTCTGCAGAAGGTGAGTCATTCAAAAAAATAATAATAAAAAACAATAATAACAATAATTAAATTCGATTAATTTCTGCATATTTATCTAAAAAAAGAAAACCAGTAGGTAGATAAATAGATTTGCACGTGTGTGTTCTTTTCTTCTGGACATGGAGCTTTATATGTATTTACCTACATCTCATTCAGATGAAATGGTTTAAACTGCATTCCATTTATGTTTAAAACTTGATATCCTTGAAATGAAATTCTTTAACTTTTTTGTTCAAGAAGTTCTTACCTCATTATAACACGACGACCCGACGCGACGTGACGAGGCAACACATTCAAAATAGCAGGTATCATGACTTCTCAAAATTATGCATAGGCAGTGTATTCGTAGATTGAAGATTCTTCTTATTATTTTTTGTCAGTCTTTACAATTTTTTGACCTAAATTTATGCTAAGTAAAATCTTGTATTGATGTTATAATCTGGAACATAATTTATATCGAGTCAGGTTTAGGATGGGATTAAGAGAAGAAATAAAGTAAGAAAACAAAAAGTAATAAATAATAACTAGAACAACATGCAATTTAAAATTTGTTATTATTTTGTTGTTGTTGTTATTGCTTCTGTTTGATGAAGAGATTAAGGCCAAATGATTGTAGAATAGAAGAACATAGAACAATTATTATTATACTATAACCAAAACGTATTTAGATATTATCTAGATTGAGTTTGGAAAAAGTAAAATATAGACCATTCAATATATACATAGTTGTTTATGATGAGTTCATTAAGACACTACGCTAAAAGAAAGTAGGAAGTTATAGTTGATTGTTGGGAAGATTTATGTCTTAATTTATTTTTTTAATTTGAAAACTTTAAAGTAGATCGGATTTAATTGAAATCTTACAATAAGACAACATAATTTTAATATTAATTAAAACCACACATTTTTATTTAAAGATGCAATTTTTTTTATAACGTCGCTCTGTCATTTAGAAAAAATAAAATGTCTTAAATGAAAAGATAAAACTACAAGATTCAAGCCTTGTGATTCAATTCCTAGAAACTAGATGATTATGAAGGTACATATCAAAACTCTCTAAGTCAAAAAAACAAAAAATTAAAACTTAATTAAAAATCAAAACAAATCAGAAATCTCATGAAATTTTAAAGCTTTGAATTTTACATCCTCCGAAAATTCTGAAAATAGCGTTGCTACGCCGCCGCTGGAGACGCTAGATGGGGACTCTAATTTGTTACGATCTTTTAAATTTATAATTTGTTTATTTATTTTTTCGATAATTTTTCTTGACAGTATGAGCAAAAATTGACAAAATTAAAATCAATAATTTCTGAGTTTCTTTATAATGGAAAGATAATTTGAATTTGTTGCGAACAATTTCTTGACGAAGATCTAATTCTCGGTTTATCTATGAAACTTCATTTTAAAAATATTTAGAACTCGAGCATTTCTTCACATTTAATTATATCTGTAGAACTTGGTTTAAAATTATTTTTAAGTTCTAGGAAGTTTGGATCTCGGTTTAATGGAAATGAGTTGTGTTTTGCTATTTTTGTAGCACCCCGTAGATACTCAAAATTCTGACATTTTGCGAACAAAATTAAAAAAATCTATCAGTTTTTGGTTATTTTTTTTATACTCATTTTTTTTTCGAAATAAAAAATGTGTTTTCGTGTTTTATTGGATTTCGTTAAAGATTTGTGTTATATAAAATTATAATTTTGTTGATAAATGTACACATGTACATACATATGTATATTTGTGTTGCACTAAATATCTTACTCGAATAAAGATCAAAAGAAATTGGTATCGAGTCCTGCAATCTCTAAAATATCGTATGATGCATGCAATTTAAATGATAGCAAGTATTATATTGAAAAGTTTCAAGAAATCGTGTATTCAGTAGATTCAGCCAGAAGATTATTGTCGAGATGAGGAATACAACAATATTGATAAAAGTTTGGTATTTTTTAATACGTCTTCAGATACACATAATGTCAAAACGTGAGTCTTGTATTTAATAAAAGATTTACCTACACTTTTATGTTGTCCATGAGAATATTGATCATTTTAAATTGGATGTTATTTCTCGAAATAATTTAAATAGCTTTGTGTCTATTTGTGTAGACTCAAAAGTCGTGCTCATTATAAACGGCAATATGTATACTTTGATGTAAAAAATATGTAAAACCAAATTAAAGCACACGAAAAGTAAATAGTTTAATGGGTTTAAATGCTTATGTAAATTTAACATTTTATGAAACTGTCAACGTTCACAACATTTTACATTATGCAGGTTTTATTTATGAGTTTTTGGCAAACCGTTCATGTTTATGTATTTTCTAAAAATATTTTTGTATTGCACATACAAATTTTTGTGGTCTGAAATTTCATTCTTTTAGGCTTTTAGAAGAAGTAAAAACATTGCTAAACCTAGTTCTAATAGGATCCTAGACCCTCAAATTTGAGGGTCTATTGAATCGAAGTTCTATCTCAAAGTGAGATCAAAATCAGAGTTCTGACGCTTGAGAACTTGAAGAAGAAATGAGTTCTTATTTATTAATAAACTGAGTTCAGACTAGAACTTTTTCAAGAAATTGGCCGTTAGAGTCTTTCAAAAAAAAGAAACAATTTTACAACTATAATTGTTTTATAAAAACACGCACGTGATTTTGTTTTACAAGAAACTTGACATGTTTTATGTAGTTTCGTTGAATAATTTTACGTTTTGAAATCCTAGGACCAATTTTTGTAGATTAAATTCATCTTCAAGGCAATCCCAAAAAATACACATTCTTTGACTAATCAAAATATTTCATTTAGGCGATGGATGGAATGTGACACATAGACCAACAGACCATGAGGTAGAAACCAACTTTTTTGAACTCTTGCTAAACTTAAACTACTCAAATAAAATGTTTGAGTGATGAAAAAACGTGATACCAAAACTTTCTGATTCGTCTTACTCGTGAAGTTTAGTACAATCGATATCCAAATATGCAAGTGGTCTTCTCAACCATCCCTCTACCTATGATGCTTTCAAAGGTTACCGTGTATTCTGTATTTGAATTTCTCGACTTTATGGATAAAAAATGCACACGAAAATGTCTACTGTTTATTGCTACTTAAATTAACTTAACAATATAGAGCTTAAAAACTAAAAACAAACACTTTCCTTCTTTTTTGAATCTAAATAAGTTATTGTAGCTTTGAAACTCTAAAACTGGCAGAACTGCTTGTAACATAACAATATACAGGTCCTTATAATTCTATTTCTGTAAATCTGGGCATATCAATTTCAAGTTGAAATCAACAGAAAGAGAGTTGTATTCATTTTAATAAAAAGCATCGATGTACGAATATATGTAAATAACAAGGCCAAAGCCTTGAAAATCACCATGACATCACCTTCATATTATATCAACCTTCATCTTTATGTATAGAAATAAGGTTAAAAACAATAATGTAATCGGTCAGTAGTCTTAACTAAAATGCAAAACATTGACCCTAAAAAAAAAAAACTGAACTTAAAAATTGGAACAATTTATACATACATACATATTTACATACTTATGTACATACATACCTATCTTTCTACCTACAAGCCAAAAACAAAAAAAGCTTAATCAATTTAACATATTTTTTAAAGGCCTACCTACTTAGCCTAAACTTATTCCATTAGTCACATTCCGCTAAACCCCGTATCACAACATTAAACCGAATTTCTGTTTTTGTCAAATACAGAGCTACATATATACAAAAAAATCTCATTCCAAAAGTAGGTAGATACACTTCCGTATTGAATTCCATGTCTACCTACCTTAAAAAAAGAATTAAGCCGCTCAGTGTGCCTAATCGGGACACTGCTGGGCATACGACCGCACACTGCCCTGAAACAGAAATTTTGCGACAACTTCATTTATCATTGTCAACAAGTTGTTTTTTTTTCTGATGGTCTGCTTAAAAGTTTGAAATGATTCATTACCAAGTTCATTTACTTGTCAAAGTGCATTTGAGGCTATACTACACAAAATTAAAGTATACATCCATCCATTCACAAACAGAAAAAGAAACCTCTGTTTTCTCAAAAGAAAACGAAAATCAGGTCAAATCTTCTTCCGTTTTTACCAACAAACCAACAAAAATAAAACAAGATTTTTAACAAATATACAAAAATAAAGCAAAACTTAAGAAACAATCTTTAAAGAAATTAACGACAACGAGACGAAAGTTTAGAGCAATAAATAAATTTTAAGACCAAAAAGAAGATGAATACAAGAATGAATGAATTCTTTGAACTTCTTTGGAATTTTTGTTTGTCCAATTCATACATACATTAGTCACTTACTTGGTCATTTCTTTGGTCTTGAATTTTATAAAAATGATATATTAGAAAGCTCTCTCTTCTTCCATTTTTCAATTGAAAGCCAATTCAATATAAAATTATACTCGTAATTGAATAAATGAATATTGGAATCAGTAATTCTTGTGTTCTAGTAACCAAGTTGCATAAGTTGTTTATTCCAAGCCAATTTAAGCCAAGCCAAGCCACGCTTGAGAATTTATAATGACTAAGTGGGTCATCTATGGCGGTGCGGTGTCTTGTCTATATCTTGAAGAGAAACAACCAAGCAAACCCAAAATTATGAGAATGATTTTTTTTTTTAAACATTAACAAATTCTTGTTCTATTCTTCGATGTCTTTTTTATTTCAATAACATTCATTTTAAAGGTTAGATCAAGTTCTATGAACCCGCTCTTAAAGAGTGTCCGAAAATGCACATAAGCTTTTAGTTTCTTGCTTTGAGTAAATGGAAGTGTAGTTAAGTCCTTAAAACCGACTTGATGTTTGACAGTTAAATACTTTCCACTTGAGAAACGAATAATTGAGAATTTGGTGAGGTGGAAAACTTCGATACTTTATTGACCGAATAAGTAAACATCTCGTAACTTACTCTTTGAACTCTTGGACTTATTTAGTTAGTTAAGTATTACCTTTATTGAATGCCAAACTATGCTATAATAATAGAAGTATTATTTTGTATGTGGTGTTAAGAGGCTTTATTATGACGGCGACGATATTAAAGGTTTTGTAAAGTATTCTTTGTTAAGTTGAATATTGAAGCGAGCCGATAAGATGTCTCCAGTTGCACATTCAAAGTTGGGTGAGGTCACTTTCCACTTGTGCGTGCCACCTGATCCGCGGTCTTCCTCTAATGCACTGTCCTGTGGGATGGGATTCAAAGACTTCCCGGGCCAGAGCATTGGTTTCCATTCGTTCTACGTGACCAAGCCATCTGAGTCGTTGGACTTTCAACCTTCTGGCTAAGTCTACGTCGCTTTACAGCCCATACAGCTTGACATTCCATCTACTCCTCCACTCACCTTCAATGCATGCGGAACCAAGGTGCTTTCATCCACTTTTGTCATAGTCCATGCTTCTGCACCATAAATAAGGGTCTTATATAGCTACACTTCGGTTGCTCGAGAGAGGGCTTTACTATTCAATTGCTTTCTTAGCCCAAAGAAACAGCGGTTAGCATTCTTTTGATCTTAGCGCTGGTGTCGTTTACTGTGTTCAAAGCGGAGCCTAGTCCTTACATGTTTGTCGATGGTGACGTTTTGACCGAGAAGTCGGTGTGGTAGGTCCTTTCTTGATGACAGCATGTACTTTCTTTTGCCCTTATTACCCGCTAAAATCATTTTTGCCGCATCTGCCTCTGAGCTCTTCCGATTATGTCAATGTCAACAGTACATGCCAGTACTTGGACAGACTTATGAAAGATAGTGCCTTTAGTATTGACGTGGGAACTCTGCACTATTCTTTCAAGGCAGATCTTGTCTAAAGACATTTTTGACATTAAAAAGTTCGATTGTTTCCAACCTTTATGGAGCAGCGTTAATTCTCCATGCGCATCCTGCACAAACGGACGAGTTTGGTAGGGATGCGAATACTAGACATGGCTCTATACAGTTCGTTCCTGTAGATACTGTCACATGCGGCCTTGAAATGGATCAAGAGATGGTGGATGTCGGTTTGATGTTCTTGGTTTTTTTCTTTTTTTCCAGGATTTGCTGCAATGTGACTACTTGAAACCAAAAAAATTAAAACTAATTGTTGTAAATTGAAATCCAAAACCCTGACAGTTGACAGCTGTCAAATTGTTGATTTTTAAAGAGTTGCTAACACTTGTGCATACATTTTTTTTAAACGATCCAGTACTTGGAATTATTTCGTAAGCTCAAATATAAAGCCCTTAAATTTAAAAAACTTTCAGTTTGAAACAAGTAAAAGTGACAGAAATAAAAGTAAGTCATTTACTAGTCTTCAACCAGAATTTTCAACTTAAATGACATTCTTAACTGTCATTTCATTTGATGTCCCACCAGACAAACAAATCAATGGTTTATGTCACTTTTAATAAAAGAACATTTGTAGACTGTTTTCAACAAGTCTCTAACTTGCCTTTATGTATAGCATACATTACAAGACCGTAAGTTTAATGGTTAGTTCACACATCACATGAAAAATTATCTATAAACGTACGTGCTCCGTCGTGTAGACATTGTTAACCAGTCCAAGTCAATAAAGCTCGGCAGCATGGAAATTTCTCTCACACTGATGATGTGTTTGAATTTTTTCTTCTTTTATTACCTTCGCCACCACTTCATCAACTTTCCGCCATGTGAAGGCAACATCAAGACTTCAACTTGCAACAAGAAGTGCTAATTTATGCCACAGGTTGTTTGTAAAGATGAATATCATATGTGTGTGGTGTGCAAGCAAAGTTAAGATGACGAAGACGGCAACAAAACCACCTGTTGCCGTATCCAACTGAAAGCCCAGGCATTTAAAAAATGGGGACAATTGACTTGGCAATCAGTTTAGTAGTATTACGGACCGGCCACCACTCCACCATGGAATCATACCACTTTCTTCTTTCTGTTTGACCAAAGTACTACTAGCAGTTAGCAGTGAGGAGATGTCCAAGAAAATATACATATACTCGTATATTTTTTGACAGTGATCAGGGCCATTAACTTATCGAAAGCAGTTGTTGGCCAGCCAAGCCAATATTTTATTGTAACTTACTCATTCAAATTTTTGACGAATAATTTCACTTATACAAATAGAAATCTCACGTCTGTCTGAAGACATTGACCCTTAACGTGACCGGTACCGTACCATTCCGTTCGATTTAGCTATCGCGCACCACACATTCCAAAACCAAGCGCCAAACAAACACTTTTCGTTTGGTTAGGGGCTTATGATGTGTAGTTTCAACTTTAGGGCACGTGCTTAACATGCCAAAAATATATTTATCTACAATTGAATAAAAAAGAATAAAAAGAAAATGACATAGCTTGGCCTAAAGGAGGTGAATGAAACGGAATTGATTGCCAATATTTTCCCAGACCATTATTTTATGGCAAACGCCAACGGAAAGCGACGAACGACCCAGCCGACCGACGACGCGACGCAACGTTAAACGTTTGGTGTAAGGAGAAATTTTATTTTCCAAAGGAATAGGTATAGATACCGATAAAGCTTTCAGTTCATAAATCACAAAAGAGTTGGTAAATCAGGGGGTTTTGCTTGATGACTCTTATTTTTTTATATGTACATATATATTTTTTGTATTTTTGTTGTCCGGAGCTCTCCTGATAACTTTGGGTTTCGTATTAAAATTGCTTGTGTTATAGATTAAGGGAACATTGATCCGAAAAAAAGAACATTTCTGAAAGGTTGACCTTTTGATTTTTTTTTATTGTTTGTCCTTCCCCGAAAATTTTCAATGGAGGCAATTTAGATTTATTGGCTTTACATTTCCAATAATGGCAAAGTTATCTAACATGTATTTACGTATGTACATGTAACATAACTATGTACTATACTTACTGCATACATTATGCATAATAAGATTTTCAATGAATGTTTATAAAATAGGAAATAAATTCAAATTGTTTGCGTTAAATTTGACAACTTAACGAAAAAAAGGATTCAAACTTCAAAGTGGCTTAGCACTGTGAAGTTCCTCACCAAAAAGGTTAGGACTTTTTGTTGACTTTTTATTCTTTCTTTCGATTGTTAATTGGTTTACTAACTAATAAAGCACAAACTTAACGAAACATTTAACATTATTCTATTGCATTGAGCAATCCATTTCAATTTAATGAAATAAAGACAAATAGGAAACCAGTTCAAATTGTGTGTGTTAAAATTTACAACTTAACGAAGAAAAGGATTTAACCTTAAAAGTGCCTAAGCAGTATGATGCATCTCGCAAGTAGGTTAGGATGTGTCTTAAATATTTATTCGAATTTTCATTATTAATTGAGTAACTAACTAACAATGAACAAACTTAACGAAACATTTTAAATTATTCTATTTCATTGTGCAATCAATTTCTGACAGGTTGACCTTTTGGTTTTTTTTATTGTTTGTCCTTCCCCTAACATTTTCAATGGAGGCAATTTAGATTTATTGGCTTTACATTTCCAATAATGGCAAAGTTATTTAACATGTATTTACGTACATAGACATAACTATGTACTATACTTACTTCATACATTATGCATAATAAGATTTTCAATGAATGTTTATAAAATGGGAAATAAATTCAAATTGTTTGCGTTAAATTTGACAACTTAACGAAAAAAAAGGATTCAAACTTCAAAGTGGCTTAGCACTGTGAAGTTCCTCACCAAAAAGGTTAGGACTTTTTGTTGACTTTTATTCTTTCTTTCGATTGTTAATTGGTTTACTAACTAATAAAGCACAAACTTAACGAAACATTTAACATTATTCTATTGCATTGAGCAATCCATTTCAATTTAATGAAAAGTTTGTGAAATAAAGACAAATAGGAAACCAGTTCAAATTGTGTGTGTTAAAATTTACAACTTAACGAAGAAAAGGATTTAACCTTAAAAGTGCCTAAGCAGTATGATACATCTCGCAAGTAGGTTAGGATGTGTCTTAAATATTTATTCGAATTTTCATTATTAATTGAGTAACTAACTAACAATGAACAAACTTAACGAAACATTTTAAATTATTCTATTTCATTGTGCAATCAATTTCAAATCAATGCAAAATTTGTGAAATAAAGACAAATAGGAAACCAATTCGAATTGTTATCGGTACTTTTTGCAACTTAACGAAGAAAAGAATTTACCCTTAAAAGTGGCTTAGCATTGTGGAGCTCTTCCCAAATAGATAAGGTTAGGATTTGTGTTAAACATGTATTATAATTTCGATTGTTAATTGAAATACTAATATGTAATTTAGTAAACTTGACGAAAGTAAGGTTAATCTATTACATTAGGCAATCAATTTCAAATTAATGAAGAAGTTGTGAATTAAAGAGTGTTTTCAACTCGATTTCTAAAGGTGGAGTCTAATATCTAATATCTTACATCATGAAAACTCAACGAAGAGATCAAAACCAAAAGAATAATAGAATCAAATTATTTCGGACACAAGTGAAAGGTGTGTTTCTCATTCTGTGATTCAACTGTTTATTTGAAGGAAATGCTGAAATTTAACAGCATATATCAATTCAATAAAATCTTAACGATTGTGTAATATTTACGTTGATTTAAGCATACAAATTCACCATTTACAAATATTTCGTTAAGTGTTTTTATTCGAGACTTCTAATATGGTTTTGATTTCAAATATTTTCAGGTATGGCGCTGATTTAGTAGCCATCGATAATTATGCGGAAAACAATGATACAATTGCCATTGCCAAATTGGGTGATCCAAATCGCCGTGCTTCTGACAAGTACTGGCTGGGTTTGGCATCACTCGACGACCTGCGAACAAATACCCTCGAATCAGCTTCGGGTGCCCTGATCTCTCAATATTCTGGTTTTTGGGCTCTCAATCAGCCCGATCCAATGTCGGGAGAGTGTGTAGCTGCTTCATCACAATCCAAAATGCAATCATGGGAATTGGGAACATGTGAAAGTTTACTGCCATTTATGTGTCGAGCTTCGGCTTGTCCCCATGACTCGTTACATTGCGCTAATGGTCTTTGCGTGAATCAGGCATTTAAATGTGATGGTAATGATGATTGTGGTGATGGTTCGGATGAGCTGGATTGTCCAGCATTGTGCAATTTCCATATGCAGTCGGGAGGTGATGTCATAGAATCTCCCAATTATCCTCATAAGTATGGCGCTCTGAGCAAATGCAAATGGACTCTGGAAGGTCCTCAGGGTAGTAATATTATTTTGCAATTCCAAGACTTCGATACGGAAAAGACTTTCGATACGGTACAAATTTTGGTTGGCGGCAGGACTGAGGATAAGTCAGTTTCGTTAGCTACTTTGTCTGGAAAGCAGGATTTGACATTGAAGCCCTTGGTGACGGCTTCAAATTTCATGATCATCAAGTTCACCACAGATGGCAGTGTGGAGCGAAAGGGTTTCCGAGCAACTTGGAAGACAGAGGCTAAGAATTGTGGTGGAACTCTTCGCGCTACAGCTCAGGGACAGGTACTCACATCTCCAGGATACCCCAAACAGTATCCCGGAGGGTTGGAGTGTTTGTATATTATCAAAGCCCAAGCTGGACGCATTATTTCGATTGAAATCCAAGACTTGGACATTACTGCTGGAAGAGATTACATGTTGATTCGAGATGGAGATAGTCCGATGAGCAGGCCAATTGCAAGACTTTCGGGAAGTGGCAAGGATAACGATAAGGTTGTCATTTCAACTGGCAACAAGGTGTACTTGTATTTTAAATCGAGTCTAGGAGACTCTGGCAAGGGTTTTAGCCTTAGATATACCCAAGGCTGCAAGGCAACAATTACAGCAAGGAATGGAACAGTTACTTCACCAGCCTACGGTCTTGAGGACTACCCAACCAATCAGGAATGTTTCTTTGTAATTAGAAACAGTTTGGGGTCTCCGTTATCTCTGAAGTTTGACAAGTTCATGGTGCACAAAAGCGACTTTGTTCAGGTGTATGATGGATCTTCAACATCAGGACTAAGATTACATGCTGGAAATGGTTTTACCGGAACGGCTGCTCCAAAGTTGACTCTGACGGCTTCGTCTGGAGAAATGCTTATTAAGTTTACTTCTGATGCTTTACACAATGCAGCTGGGTAAGTTTACTTAACTTCAGTCCTTACAATAAGTTTTAATCTCGTCACGTTTTTATTATAGATGGTCAGCAACATTCTCATCTGATTGTCCAAACCTCAAGCCTGGTATTGGAGCTTTGGCCTCAAGCCGGGATACAGCTTTCGGAACTGTGGTTACTTTCACCTGTCCAATTGGACAAGAATTCGCTACGGGAAAAAATAAGATCGTTACGGAGTGCATGAAGGGGGGCAACTGGAGTGTTGAATATATTCCTAAATGTCAAGGTAGGTTCACCCAAAAGCAAAGCTTCCCATTTATGCTAATCCTTGTTCGATTTTTTCAGAGGTTTATTGCGGTCCGGTACCACAAATTGACAACGGATTTTCAATTGGCTCGTCAAACGTAACCTACCGTGGGGTCGCCATGTACCAATGTTATGCTGGATTCGCTTTTCCCTCAGGACAGCCTATTGAGAAGATCTCCTGCCTCCCTGATGGACGTTGGGAGCGTAAGCCAACTTGCATGGCTTCACAATGTGCTCCATTGCCCGAAGTTGCACACGCCAATGTTACCCTGCTTAATGGAGGTGGTCGTAGTTACGGAACAATTGTTCAATTCGAATGTGAAGCTGGATACGAAAGAACTGGCTATCCAGTTTTGATTTGCATGTCGAACGGAACATGGAGCGGTGATGTGCCCAAGTGCACGAGAAAACGCTGCCACAAATTCCCAGAGATCGAAAGTGGTTTTGTAGTCGATGCTGCTCGTCCGTACTTCTTCGGCGATGAAGCTCGAGTTCAGTGCTTCAAAGGATACAAGCTTATCGGTCAAAACATCATTCGTTGTAGTGCCGATCAGGTATTTGAGAATGCACCAACATGTGAGGACATTAATGAATGCACATCATCTCAATGCGATTTGTCTACAACTGAATGCATGAATACCAACGGATCGTTCCATTGTCAGTGCCGCAAGGGCTTTGCACCGACCACTGAATGTCGTCCGGTGGGAGACTTGGGCTTGGCTAATGGTGGAATTCCAGACGAGAGTATAATGTCATCGGAAAGTGATGATGGTTACACTAAGGGCATGGTTCGTTTGAACTCAGCCGGTTGGTGTGGAAGCTCTGTGGAACCTGGAGCCAACTGGATCATGATCGATTTAAGGGCTCCAACTATCTTGCGAGGATTCAGGACTATGTCGGTTCAAAGGTTCGATGGAAGTATTGCTTTCACTTCAGCAGTTCGTTTGCAGTACACCAACAACTTGACAGACACCTTCAAGGACTACGCTAACCCCGACGGAACAGCAGTGGAATTCAGAATTCTCGAGCCAACCCTGTCAATTTTGAATTTACCCATGCCGATTGAAGCTCGTTTTATTCGCTTTAAGATTCAGGACTACGTAGGAGCGCCATGCTTAAGAATGGAAGCTATGGGTTGCACTCGTTTGGATTGTGTCGATGTTAATGAATGCACAAAGAATAACGGTGGCTGTGACCAAAAATGTATAAACTCTCCCGGATCGTTTGCCTGCTCGTGCAACAATGGTTTCCAACTCTACACTACAAATGGAACAGCTGGATTCTTAATTGAAAAGTCAGAGACTGGAATACGCGATGGTGATACGTATCAGAAGGATAAAACTTGTGTTCCAGTTATGTGCCCACCATTGCAAGCTCCAGAGAATGGAAAACTCCTTTCCGATAAGAACGAACATCACTTTGGAGACATTGTCAATTTTCAGTGTGAATTTGGTTACATTATGTCTGGCAGTTCTTCACTTCTGTGTCTATCTACTGGACAGTGGAACTCCTCTGTGCCCGAATGCAACTGTAAGTATTTTCCGAAATTATCTTCGATTCGAGATTAATGTAATTTATTTTTTTGTTTAGATGCCAAATGTGTTTCGCTTCCTGATGACAAACTTGAGGGTCTTCAAGTTATCCGACCTGACCCAGAAAGTGTTCTGGTACCATTTAGGGACAATGTAACCGTTGCATGCAACAGCCCTGGGCGTCGTTTGAGAGGAAGTGCAACGTCTGGCTTCAGGCAGTGCGTGTATGACCCTAAGCCCGGTCTTCCGGATTACTGGCTTTCAGGAACTTCACCTTCATGTCCACGAGTTGACTGCGGAATGCCAATGCCAACTCCTGGTGCTGAGTACGGTCAGTTTGTTGACACTCGCTATCAGAGCTCATTCTTCTTTGGCTGTCAAAATACTTTCAAGCTCGCTGGACAAACTTCGAAGCACGACAATGTTGTACGTTGTCAAGGCAATGGAATTTGGGACTTCGGAGATCTCAGGTGCGAAGGCCCAGTGTGCGAAGACCCTGGTCGTCCAAGCGATGGTTTACAAGTCGCAAGGAGCTACGAACAAGGCTCTGAGGTATTCTTTGGTTGTCAAAGACCCGGCTATATCCTCATCAACCCACGACCAATCTCTTGCATCCGTGAGCCAGAATGTAAGGTTATCAAGCCTTTGGGTTTGACCTCAGGTAAAATTCCGGACTCATCTATAAACGCAACATCTGAACGACCAAATTACGAAGCGAAGAACATCCGTTTGAACTCAGTGACAGGTTGGTGTGGCAAACAAGAAGCCTTCACTTATGTCAGTGTAGACTTAGGCGATGTTTATCGAGTAAAAGCTATTCTTGTGAAAGGAGTAGTGACAAACGATATTGTTGGAAGACCTACTGAAATTCGGTTCTTCTATAAACAAGCTGAGAACGAAAACTATGTGGTTTACTTCCCCAACTTCAATCTGACCATGAGAGATCCTGGAAACTTTGGTGAACTCGCCATGATTACTCTGCCCAAATACGTTCAGGCCAGGTTCGTTATCTTAGGAATTGTAAGCTATATGGAAAATGCGTGCTTGAAGTTTGAGTTGATGGGTTGTGAAGAACCAAAGAAGGAACCTCTTCTAGGTTATGACTACGGTTACAGCCCCTGCGTCGACAATGAACCACCAATCTTCCAGAACTGCCCACAACAGCCAATCATAGTAAGGAGAGATGAAAACGGAGGCATCCTGCCTGTGAACTTTACCGAACCAACAGCCGTGGACAATTCGGGCTCAATAGCTCGTTTGGAGGTTAAGCCACAGAATTTTAAGACGCCATCGCACATATTCAAGGATACAGTTGTCAAGTACGTAGCTTTCGATTACGATGGAAATGTGGCTATTTGTGAGATCAACATCACCGTACCTGATGTCACTCCACCGTTGCTTTCATGTCCACAGAGCTACGTGATTGAACTGGTTGACAAGCAGGAGAGTTACAACGTTAATTTCAACGATACTCGTAAACGAATCAAGACCTCTGACGAGTCGGGAGAAGTAACACTGACTTTCACTCCAGAAAGGGCTACGATTCCCATTCGAGGTTTCGAAAACGTTACTGTAGTTGCTACCGACAAATTTAACAATCGAGCCACCTGTCACTTCCAAGTGTCCGTACAGGCATCGCCGTGTGTGGATTGGGAGCTTCAGCCGCCAGAAAATGGTGCCATAAATTGTCTGCCTGGCGATCGAGGAGTGGAATGTATTGCAACGTGTAAACCCGGCTTCCGCTTCACCGATGGAGATCCACTTAAAACATTCACTTGTGAAACATCAAGGCTCTGGAAGCCAACATCAGTGGTTCCTGATTGTGTTTCTGAAAATACCGAACAAGCTGATTACCAAGTCACCGCAACTGTTACTTACCGCGCCAATGGAGCTGTAGCTCAATCGTGTCTTGGGCAATATCAAGACCTCTTGGCACAATACTATGGTGGTCTAAATAACATTCTTTCTCAGCGTTGCTCAGCTGTCAATGTGAACATGAACGTTTCTTTCATCAAATCGGTGCCAAGTCTCCTCGAAGAGAACGTCGTTAAAATGGACTTCATTCTTTCGATTCTTCCAGCAATCCGTCAACCACAACTGTATGATCTTTGTGGATCAACATTGAATCTTATCTTTGATCTGAGTGTTCCGTACGCAAGTGCTGTAATTGAATCCCTTTTGAATGTCTCGAACATCGGAAATCAATGTCCACCATTGAGGGCTTTGAAGAGCACAATCACCCGAGGCTTCACCTGCAGTGTTGGAGAAGTCCTCAACATGGATACGAGTGATGTGCCAAGATGTTTGCACTGTCCTGCTGGAACTTACGTCGGTACAGGTCAAAGCATTTGTACTTACTGTCCTCGTGGATACTATCAAAACCGTGAACGTCAGGGAACATGCATGCGCTGTCCCGCTGGCACTTACACCAAAGAAGAAGGCTCTAAGTCTCTATCTGATTGTGTACCAGTTTGTGGATATGGAACTTATTCACCAACTGGTTTGGTGCCATGTTTAGAATGTCCAAGAAATTCATTTACAATAGAACCCCCAAACGGAGGATTCAAGGATTGCCAAGCCTGTCCAACTGGAACTTTCACCTTCCAACCAGCGGCATCCAGAAAAGACTTCTGTCGAGCCAAGTGTGGCCCCGGATTTTACTCTTCTACCGGTCTGGCGCCTTGTTCACCATGTCCCATGAATTACTACCAAGGAATTCCTGGATCACAAACTTGCAACGAATGCCCAACCAATATGCGAACGGATGGTATCAGCTCGAAGGGCCGTGAGGAGTGTAAGTCGATTGTGTGCGGAGAAGGAGCCTGTCAACATGGGGGACTCTGTGTACCGATGGGACATGGCATTCAATGTTTCTGTCCAGCTGGATTCTCCGGACGTCGCTGTGAAGTTGACATCGATGAGTGTGCTTCACAGCCGTGTTACAATGGAGGTACCTGCACAGATCTACCCCAAGGATACAGGTGCGAGTGTCAACCAGGTTACTCGGGCATCAATTGTCAGGAAGAAGTAAGCGACTGCCGAAATGACACCTGCCCCGCAAGAGCCATGTGCAAGAACGAACCTGGCTATAAGAACTACACATGTCTGTGTCGAAGTGGATATACGGGAACTGACTGTGACATCACCATTGATCCTTGCACTGCTAACGGCAATCCTTGCAGTAATGGTGCCAGCTGTCAAGCCTTACAACAAGGGCGTTACAAATGCGACTGTCTGCCAGGTTGGGAAGGAGTCCACTGTCAAGTGAATATCGATGACTGTGCTGAGAATCCTTGTCTGCTTGGAGCTAACTGTACAGATTTAGTGAACGACTTCAGCTGTTCTTGCTCACCAGGCTTTACTGGTAAGCGTTGTGAAGAAAAAATAGACCTCTGCCTATCGGAACCTTGCAAACACGGAACCTGCGTCGATAGACTTTTCGATCACGAGTGTGTTTGTCATCCTGGATGGACTGGTCCATCTTGTGAAATTAACATAAATGATTGCGAGGATAATCCTTGCAAGAACGATGGAACGTGTGTGGATCTGATCGATGGATACACTTGTACCTGTGAGCCAGGCTATACCGGAAAAGATTGCCAACACCCAATCGATGACTGTGAATCGAACCCTTGTCAAAATGGAGCGACGTGCATGGATCAGCTTGATGGATTCCTTTGCAAGTGCCGTCCTGGCTACGTTGGGCTATCATGTGAAGCAGAGATCGACGAATGTCTCTCGGATCCTTGTAACCCAGTTGGTACCGAACGTTGCTTGGACTTGGACAACAAGTTTGAGTGTGTGTGCCGTGAAGGCTTCACCGGATCTCTATGCGAAACCGACATTGATGACTGTGAAACGAATCCTTGTATGAATGGAGGAAACTGTCGTGACAGAATTGGAGGATTTGACTGCATTTGCTCGCAAGGCTGGACTGGTGTTCGATGCGACTCTCAAGTAACAACGTGCAATGTCCAGAAGCCATGTCAGAATGATGCCAAGTGTATCGATCTCTTCGAAGATTACTTCTGCTCTTGTCCCAGTGGAACTGATGGCAAGAATTGTGAAACAGCTCCAGAACGTTGCATTGGTAATCCATGTATGCATGGTGGTAAATGCCAGGACTTTGGATCTGGATTGAATTGCTCATGTCCAGATGACTACTCAGGAATTGGCTGTCAATATGAATTCGATGCTTGTGATGCAAACGTCTGCCAGAATGGAGCCACCTGTGTGGATAATGGAACTGGCTACACTTGCAAGTGTCCTAAGGGATACAAGGGAAAGAACTGCGAAGAGGATATCGTCGATTGCAAGGATAACTCTTGCCCACCAGGAGCTTCTTGTATTGATTTAGTCAATGGATTCTTCTGTCAATGTCCCTTCAACATGACTGGCGATGATTGTAGAAAGGGTAAGTTTTGGGTAAATGAAAAATATTTTCGGGACTTACTTTGTTGTTTCTCTTTCAGTGATTCAAGTGGATTACGATTTGTATTTCAGCGATGCAACTCGCTCAACTGCTGCTCAAGTTGTGCCTTTCTACACAAGTGAATCTCCGTCCCTGACTATCGGCATGTGGGTGCAATTCGCTCAGAAAGATGATTCTGGAATATTCTTCACCCTCTATGGAGTTGAGTCAGCTCATGTGGCTAATAACCGTCGACTTCTAATCCAGGCTCACTCTAGTGGAGTTCAAGTTTCCCTCTTCCCTGACCTCCAAGACGCTTTCCTTTCGTTCCGAGAATATACAACCGTCAATGATGGCCAATGGCATCACATTGCCATCCTTTGGGACGGAACAACCGGACAGCTGCAACTCATCACCGAAGGTTTGATCGCGAGCAAGACTGAATATGCTGGAGGTCGAACTATGCCCAAATTCGCCTGGGCTGTGCTGGGACGTCCTCAGCCAGACGAAGTAAATTCAGCTACCTATGCAGAAGCAGGCTTCCAAGGTAAAATAACAAAGGCACAGATATGGGGACGAGCCCTTGATGTCACATCAGAGATCCAGAAACAGGTTCGAGATTGCCGTAGCGAACCTGTGCTCTACGAAGGTTTAATATTGAACTGGGCTGGTTACGAAGTTGTTTCGGGAGGAGTTGAAAGATCCGTGCCATCTGTGTGTGGACAGCGGAAGTGTGCAAATGGATATACAGGTGCTAATTGCCAGCAGTTAGAAGTTGACAAGGAACCACCAAGTGTCGAACATTGTCCTGGTGATTTATGGGTTATTGCTAAGAACGGATCGGCGGTAGTGACATGGGATGAACCACATTTCAGTGATAATATTGGCGTAGTGAAGATCATGGAACGCAATGGTCATCGACCTGGAACAACTTTGCTGTGGGGATCTTATGATATTACTTATGTGGCATCTGATGCTGCCGGAAATAGTGCTTCGTGCAGCTTCAAGGTTTCTCTTTTGTGTAAGTTTAACAGTAAGATTTACTTGAAAAAAACTGAAATTTTAATTTGGAATATATATTTTAGCTGAGTTCTGCCCACCTTTGGCTGATCCAGTTGGAGGTACTCAAGTCTGCAAGGATTGGGGTGCTGGAGGACAATTTAAGGTACAATTTTTAATGAAGACAAAATCATAAGTGTATTGTAAACGATTTTGTTTTATAGGTCTGTGAAATTGCCTGCCATCCAGGACTTCGATTCTCCGAGCTGGTTCCAGAATTTTACACATGTGGTGCCGAAGGTTTCTGGCGCCCAACTCGAGAACCTGCAATGCCACTTATCTATCCATCATGCTCTCGTAAGTTTTTGTATACTCTTTCAAAAATTAGCAGGTCTTGAAGTTTTTTTTCCGCAGCCGCTAAACCTGCCCAAAGAGTGTTCAGAATCAAGATGCTCTTCCCATCCGACGTGCTCTGCAATAAAGCTGGACAAGGAGTTCTTCGCCAAAAGGTTTCCAACTCTGTGAATGCTTTGAATCGCGATTGGAACTTCTGCTCCTACTCAGTCGAGGGATCACGGTAAGTACCACCACACGTACTTTAAGTTCCAAGACTTAAAAACGTTTTTGTTTTCGTGTTTTATTTTAGGGAATGTAAGGACCTCAAGATCGATGTCAAGTGTGATCACTACCGTGGCGGACAAGGAAATCGTGCTCGTCGCGCTATAGAAAACGATGAAGGTAGCACTTATCTCCTAGATGCATCTATTCCAGTTGAAAAGTAAGTATACACAAGTTCAGATCGGACTGCATACTTTTGTAACTCTTATAACAAAACGCCCTTGAATCCTTAAAAATGAATGTTTTTTAAACAAACCCAAACAAAACTTAATAAAACTTTGTAGAGATTCAGTCGATGAGGAAGAACTTCGAGGACGTCAGGGTAGACAGCAAGCCGGTGATACGTACACTTTGGAGATTGCATTCCCAGCAGTCAAGTATGTTCAAAAATAAAAAAATCTGAACACCTTCAAAAAAAAAAAATTATGCTTAGGGCAGCGGGTCAAAGAAGTTTATTTTTATATGATTCGTTTTTAGTTTTTGTTCTTGTTGTCAAAATCAGCTAACCCTAAAATCTGCTTTAACCCCTCATTTTTGCACGCAATATCCACTAATTTCGATTTTAAGGCTTTTAACATTTGAGCTGGAGCACATATGGGGACTTTTTGGAATTTTCTTGTGTACTAATTTTGAACTTACAATTTCCAGCGATCCAGTGCTTCACTCTTCAACCGGAGAACGTTCTGATGTGAAGTCCCTGCTGCAAAAACTTATTCTGGAAGATGACCAATTTGCTGTTCACGATATTTTGCCAAACACCGTACCCGATCCAGGTTCGTTAGATCTAACCTCGGAGTATGCATGCCCGGTGGGACAAGTTGTGATGGTTCCAGACTGTGTACCATGTGCAATTGGTACTTACTATGACAGCTCGAATAAGACTTGTGTTGCTTGTGCTCGGGGAACTTATCAATCCGAAGCCGGACAACTTCAATGCTCGAAGTGTCCAACGATAGCTGGACGTCCCGGAGTGACATCAGGGCCCGGAGCTCGATCGGCTGGTGACTGTAAGGAACGTTGCCCAGCTGGCAAGTTCCTTGACTCTGAGACTGGCCTCTGCCGGCCATGTGGTCACGGTTTCTATCAACCGAATGAAGGGTCGTTCGGATGTGAACTCTGCGGTCTGGGACAAACTACCCGCTCTGGAGAAGCCACCTCTCGAAAAGAGTGCCGTGATGAATGCAGCTCAGGTCAACAGCTCGGAATCGACGGTCAGTGTGAACCTTGTCCAAGGGGAACTTACCGCTTGCAAGGCGTTCAGCCCTCTTGTCAATCTTGTCCTCTGGGTCGAACTACTCCTAAGGTTGGCTCATCTTCCGTCGAGGAATGTACGATCCCAGTTTGCGCACCTGGAACCTACCTCAACGGCACCATGAACATGTGTGTCGAATGTAGCAAGAGCTTCTACCAACCCGAATCCCAACAAACCTCCTGCATCCAATGTCCACCCAATCACAGTACCACAAAAACCGGAGCAACCAGCAAATCCGAATGCATCAATCCCTGCGAACACATTGCCGAGGGTAAACCCCATTGCGATCCGAATGCCTACTGTATTCTTGTTGCCGAAATTTTCGACTTCAAGTGCGAATGCAAGCCAGGATTTAATGGCACCGGTATGGAATGTACCGACGTTTGTGACAATTACTGCGAAAACTCTGGTACTTGTGTCAAAGATCTCAAAGGAACACCATCCTGCCGATGTGTGGGCTCATTCACTGGGCCACATTGTGCCGAACGTTCTGAGTTCGCTTACATCGCTGGCGGTATTGCTGGCGCTGTCATTTTCATCATTGTGATAGTCCTGCTAATATGGATGATCTGTGTGAGATCGACCAAACGGCGGGATCCAAAGAAAATGCTTACACCTGCTATTGATCAAACCGGATCACAGGTGAACTTCTATTATGGTGCCCATACCCCTTACGCTGAGTCAATAGCGCCCTCACATCATAGTACCTATGCGCATTATTATGATGACGAGGAGGATGGCTGGGAAATGCCTAACTTTTACAATGAAACATACATGAAGGATGGTATGTTTTAATAATCTTATAGACAATGTACAAAATTGCTAATTCTCTACTCCTCTAGGTCTTCATGGAGGTAAAATGAGTACATTGGCGAGGTCAAATGCTTCGCTCTATGGAACTAAAGAAGACTTATACGATCGACTGAAACGGCACGCTTACACGGGAAAGAAGGGTTAGTGTTTACCAGGATTTTTCTTTTTTAACTTCTTAAACTTTTGTTTGTTTGATTTTCTTATACCATTCGGGTAGAAATATTAAGATTTCCGTTTAATTTCAGAGAAGAGTGACAGTGATAGCGAAGTCCAATAAAAATACAAAAAATTAAATTGTAAACATTTAACACACATTTTTCATGGTCATACATAAAAAAAGAGAAAAACAAAACAAAAATAAAATAAAGCAAAAGCTTTACGAATTGAAAAATAAAAAAGAAAACTAGAAAGAAAAAAACACAAACACAAACAAGTCAAACGAGCTAAAAACGACAAATGGTTAAATATATATTCAAAAACAAACATATCTTTCCAAAAGTCTGGTCATAAGTTTAAAAATATATAAAAATTAAATCTTAAAACCCCAATTACGAGAAATCACTGCCTTTAGTTAAATAAAAATAAATACTCAGTTGCATAAAATAATTTATTTATCACAAAGTTTTGTTTCTTTTCCTTTAATTATTAAACTTAATTCAATAAAACGAAAAAAACAACCCGAACCCTCTTTCTTTAAAAAGAACCTAAAAAGTCTAGCTCTGCACTTCCCATTGAATGTGTGAAATTAAAACCTTGTACATTTTATAAATAAATAATATTTTTATTTTATTTTAACTTCTTGACAAAATTAAAGTTCTTTTTTTAATTTAATTTAAAATAATTTCCACACTTAATGGGAAGTGCTTGAATGTTTTTTTTTATAAATTAATTTTTCTAGATTAAACAAAGTGTAAACATTTTTATATTTATGTAAACATAACAACAACAAAAACAAGAAATGAGATTCTATATATTATTACTTTACAATACATTTATACATAAATAAATTTTAATTAAAGAAACAATATCAACGAATAAAATTATGAAAAACAAATATTAACGAATCCATTCCTTTATTCTAGTTAGAAATTTATTTAGTCTGCAATTTTAGCCTGATTTTTAAGGCGTGATTTTGTTTTATATAACTTTTGTTGTTTGTGATTTTTAAATTTGCAAGAAAATCGCAACATAAAAATTTAATATATAAATAAAAAAAAAAGAAAAAGAAAACAAAAAAACAACGAAACCCCATTATGCAATAGTTTTATAACTTTAAAAATTAATACAAAATTCTATTTTATAAAATGATGAATATATATAATATAAAGTTTTATTATTTTTTATATAATATGTATTAAATATTTTTTTTTAAATATACATAATATTATAATAGTCGTTATTATTTTTATTATTTTTTTTGTAAAATAAAAACAAAACAACGAAAAATTAATTAATATAAAAAATATGTAAAATACAACAAATTGTTTTTCTGTAGATTTTTTTTCTATAAAATAAAAATAAAATAAGGTGGCGCAACAGTCCCTTGAGAACTAGGGGCCTACAACTCTCAATCATTCCTGTGTGACTTACAACTCTCAATCATTCCTGTGTGCGAGTACTGTTGTCAGGGATGGAGGGGACCTACAGTTTTAAGCTGAATCCGAGCGGCTAATTTGAGAAAGCACTTTTCATGACAAGAATGTATTACTCTTGGAGAATTTGTCAATTCCTCGCAAGAGGCAGTACCCGTGAAAAAAACTTTAGATGTCACAGGCAGAGTTTGAACCCAAGACCTCTGGCATGACAGTTCAATGCACTAACCATCCCGCCACGGATACTTCGATTTTTGTCTATGGTTTTATAGGAAAAGTATTAGTACACTGCCAACCACTAGGATGAGGCCACACATTTGAGAACCGATTTTCGCTTTTTATAGCTGGTGAAAGTGTTGTACCCGGAAACTTTTACTACCTTTGAATAGGTACGTTTTTCGCGTTTACAAATTTATAAAATTAAAGGGTAAAACAGAAACGATCGTCGGAATTTCCCAAGTTCATAAAATAAACTACTCAAAAGGGTATAAAAAAGTAAGTCACTAGGATGAGGCGACTTGCAAAATGTCAGAAAGAAAACAAAAATTTAATGAAATATTTACATTTAATAGTTTAAAAAACATTTGTTTATAATGTTTGTTTACATTAGTAATGACTATGTCCGCCATATTCGGACATAACCTCTATAAGACGGTCTGGAATGGGACCTTTCAATTTTTTTTAATAATCACATGAAATTTTGACACAGGAATCACGAAAAGCTTCGATTAAGGTGTCCTTGTCTTTAAATTTTCTTCCACCTTCTTTTGTAAAATATTGTTGTCGATATTCAGTAACATTTTGAAAAAAATCGAATTAACAGTTTTTTACAATAAAATAAAAACCTAAAACAAAATTAACAAAAGTTGATAAAAATTGATTTTCGCCTTAAATATGTTTTCAAAACAGTGAGATATTGGATTTAAACTAATTTTATCTTTTAAAAAATATTGTTTTTAATATTCAGTAACATTTGAGAAAAATCGAGTTCACAGTATTTTTACAAAAAAATAAAAAAACCTAAAACAAAAATAATTAAAGTTGGTAAAAATTGATTTTCGACTCAAATATCTTTTCAAAAATTAAAAAAATTGGCACTAAACTTATTTTATCTCACAGATTGTTTTCGACATTCAGTAAATTTGTTATAAAAATCCAACAGTCCGTTTTTTTCATACAAAAATAAAATCTACAAAAAGTAGTATACGCAAATTTGGTAAACATTGATTTTGATTTGATTTGATATTGACTTTAAATTAATTTCATTCATCCAATTTGTATTTGTTTATATAAGAAATAAAAGTTTTTAAAATGCTACTAAAATTGGTAAAAATTGGTTTTCGACTAAAAATCTCGTTAACAAAAATAGATTTTGAAATCAAACTATTTCATCATATGCAAAATATTGTTGTTAATTTTTAAATTTTTAAGAATAATTCAACTGATTTTTAACAAAACCCGAAAACCTACAAATCTTTTAAGCAAGACAAATCGACAGACGGGATGGGAAGTTATCAGTGTGGGTCGCATCCCAGCCTCTTTTTTTAATAAAATTTGCCCTTGACTCGTCGTTGAATGCATTACTGCCGGTGCGATGGAGAAGAACGGCTGGCACGATATCTCAGCTTCAGAACCTTGAAACAACAAACACATTTTTTAACTTAATTTTTTTAACGTTGATTAGGTCTAGACACAAGTTTTTTTCACAAAATGGCAGCGATTTAAAAAAAAAATGCATTTTTTTACCATGAAAAAAGCTTGTGCCTAGACCAAGCAAGATGTTTTGTGAATAATTAACGCTTTAAAGATATAGGATATCTTCTATAGTTTCGTCAAAATCGTGCCAACGGTTTTGAAAAACACAACTTTTGGAAAACGCGTTGAAAGCTAAATGTTACAATTAAATAGGCAGGGCGGCGGGGCAGGGTTTGAGGCTCGATGTCTCGTAAGCCAGCATGCTTTTGATCAAATACTTTAGAGAGCATGTTGTCTACATTAGAAATATGAAAAAAAAAATCGATTTTTTCAAACAGCGAAGGTAGACCGCCCCCTTAATTAGTCGGAGTTTTAGAGAGACTTGCGACATATACATAGAAACTATATGGCAAGTTTTGCATTCGTAAGAAATTTCATACTCGAGATTTTAATCAAACTTAACATTAAAAAAGTGGGTCCCCGATCCCGTCCGTCTGTCTGTTCTGGCCCAAAACGCCCAAAGCATTGAGTTAATTCAACTTCAAATTTGGAAATCAAGGTTTTGAGCCGATTCGCGTTAGGTGTTATGTTTTCATTTTTGTAAGGCTAAAAATGACAGCAGTCCCCATACAAATTTTTTAGTGAAGTTTTTAGTTTAGTTTTTTTGGCTTCTTACATTTTAAAACAATTATTTTTGTATTAATCCAGAAGATTAACCTCCATAGAACAGCTATTTTGTTTTTCAGTTTTTTCAAGAACTAATTAACTGATTTCAATATATTTTTTTCTGTACGCTGTATCAGTAATATATTTGATGATCAAAAATGTCATTCTTTTTAAAAAAATATTAAACATTTTTTTTCCGAAATTCGATATCTTGAAAATGGGTATTTTTTTACGAGATTGAAACGTAATACGTATATTAATAAGCTCTTAATAACTGCATACCAAAAAAATTTTTAAACTTAAATTGAAAAATTTATTATAAGTAATACGAAATTAATTTAAAAAAAGACGGCTCTTAAGATTTTCAAATAAAAATTCTGAAAAACTAAGTTTTTTTTAAGAAATCGAATTTCGTTTAAATTTTGTAAAACAAACTTTTTTGCAGGTACATTTTTTTTTTTTTTTTTTTTTCCGCAGGAAGGTGAGAAATCTTCAGAGACACTATAAGCCCGATGCTTATAGTAGTGTCAGATTTTTACTGACTAAAACTCACCTCCCTTATCTTCTATATTATTACTACAACTAAGTCCAGCTTAACAAGTAGTTTTAGCGTCATTTTGTTCGCGTTTTGTCAGGAAGCTCCCCAACGAGAGGACCTGAAGATTCCACAAAATTCGAGTGGAGAGATTAATTTGCTTGCGCTAGATCAGAAGGTCTTGTTCGGTGCAGACGCCGAAAAACGAACGCCTCGCTAACAGATTGTTGGATTAAGTTATTACTATGATTTCTAAGTCGTGATCTTAGCTCTGTAGCAAATTTTTTAATTTCGTTTTCTACATATTTTATATTTAAATCTCTATGTAAGTCGCTATTTCTTACATACCATGGAGAATTTACTATTATTTTAAGTACTTTGTTTTGGTATGTTTGCAAAATTTGTATATTTCTTTCGTTGGTACAACCCCAAAGTTGTATACCGTACGTCCAAACTGGTTTCAGTACTTGCTTATAAATAAGAAGCTTGTTATAAACGCTTAGATTGGAATATCTTCCAATAAGCCATGTCAATTCGCGGAGTTTATTTTCGAGTTTATCGCGTTTCTTTTTTACATGAACTTTCTATTTAAGTTTCGCGTCTAGAGTCATGCCTAGATACTTCGCTTCATTAGCGTATGGAATTTGCACAGAATTTATATAAATAGGTAAGTTATATACTTTTTTATACGTAAAATTTGTGTGCGTCGATTTCGTTTCATTAAGAGCAATTCGCCATTTCTTTGTCCAATCTGAAATGCTATTTAATGCCTTTTGAAGCTTAGAGGTTGCCGTTTCTATTGAATCCGATATTGCGAGTACAGCTGTATCATCGGCAAAAGTGCCTAAAGTTGTGCCTTCTGTTTGGGGTATATCTCGGGTATAAAGAACAAACAAAATCGGTCCAAGGACGCTACCCTGGGGAACCCCAGCGTTTATTTCTTTAAACTCCGAATACTCCGTTCCGTTCCGAGAGAAATTGGTCTATACGATTTTTTCTCATTCGGTGGCTTACCCGGTTTGGGGATCATTATTACTTCGGCGACTTTCCATTGCGTGGGTACGTAAGCAAGTCTTAAAGCAGCGTTAGTGAGCTGTAAGAGCTTAACCATTGCTTTTTTAGGCAACTCTTTGAGGACACGACCGTTAATCAGGTCGTAGCCAGGAGCTTTATTATTTTTCTGCCGTTTTATTTCCTGGACAAGTTCAGTCAAAGTAATATTCCTGATAGAAAAATTGTCCGGCGCTGGTTGGAGCTCTCCGTCATTAGTCAGAAGCTCTTGACCATCGAAAGGTTTGAACGTTTCCTCAAGGTGCTTAGCAAATAAATCCGCCTTTTCCTTATCAGTTTTTGCCCATTCAGAATTATTTTTTCGAATAGGTGCCGACATTATTTGAGGCTTTTTAATACCTTTTATCGTCTTCCAAAGAGAATAATTCGTTTTTTTTTGTCTGCTGTTAGGCTTTCAAGATAGGCAGAATTCTCGCTGTTTTTAAAATCTCGTAACAAATTTTTAATCTTGTTTGATAAAAAGTTGACGACACTTTTATGCTGAGGAGCACGTGATTGCTGCCATACTTTTCGAGCTTTTCGTTTTTCGCGTATCAATTCTTTTATATCTTCTGGAATTTTTTCTTCGTATTGCCTTGACTTTTTACTACAGATCGGAGTATTATTCCAAGCTGCTTCTTGAACAATATTTATAAATTTTTCTGTTTCATCTTCTAATTCAAACGGAGTTTGCAAAGAGACGTTCAGTATAATTCTATTTTCGCAATCTTCTTTGAATTTATCCCAATTTGTGTTATTATCTGTTAAAATTAGGGGCTTTTCTTTTTCGATTACGTTACTGTTTATTGTTAAGATAACGGCCGAGTGATCCGTAGAAAAATCGAAGTTATCATCTACTGTCATAATATATTTTCTGTTCATTCCTCTTGCGATGAAAAAGTCAACAAGATCGGGTGTTTTCGCTGTATCGGTTGGCCAATACGTTGGTTTTCCTGATGAGAAAAATTCAACGTTACATTTAATACCCGCTTTGTAGAGTTGTCTACCCTTCGTCGAAATGCAACGTGATCCCCAAAATGAATGTTTCGAATTGAAGTCGCCGCCAATAATAAATTTTGGACCTAAAGCGTTGAAAAGATCTTTAAAATCGTTTTTGTCTATCTTGGACCGAGGAGGACAGTAAATAGACGCAATATTAAAAAATACGTGTCTAACTTTTATGCTAACGGAAGTAACTTGCATTGTATCGAGCTCGATATTATCTCAAACGAATGATTGATATTTTCTCTGATAAATACGGAAGAACCACCCCTTGCTCTTTCGGATGGATGGCATGCGTGGTAAGCCGAATAACCTTTAATACTTAAATTTGAGTCTTTTTTCAAATGAGTTTCAGAGATCAAACAAATATCTATTCTTTCGTTAAGTAGAACCGTTTCTAGTTCTTCGATTTTTGCGGTAAGTCCGTTCGCGTTCCATGTTATTATTTTGAGTTGTTGGGACAACTGATCCATGTTTACGGTAAATTTGGTGTTTTAAGAGCCGCCGACTCAAATTTGTCCAATTTCTCAAGAATAATTGTGTTAATTCTCCCTTGTTCTTCTAATCGTTCAAGTATAAGGGAAAATACATTTTGAACGGAGTCAGGTTTAATAGTTTTAGGTTTTTCGGGCGCCGTGACTTGAGCGTACGTGTTCGTCTTTTTTTTTTTTATGTTTTCTGAGGGTAAAACGTTTTCATTATTTTTCCCGTCCGTTTTACTCGACGCTTGAGTATTAGTCTTGGTTTTTAATTTTAATTCTTTGTTTTGCTTTGAGGTATTTTTTTTAGTTTTCTTACTAAATTCTTCGCGCCTCTTTAACATTTCCTTTGCGACCTCACAGCCACGGTAATTTGCTGGATGATTACCTTTGCAATTCGCGCATGTAGCCGGAGTTTCTTTTTTAAGACGGCATACATCAGTCATGTGCTTTCCCGCGCATTTAACGCAAACGGGGTCCTTCTGACAATAAGCTGCTGTATGGTTAAAACCTTGACATCGCTTGCACTGAGGAATAAGGCGTTTGTTCATTTTTAAATCTTAAAATACATAACATACTTTTTAAACAGACTCTTTGGATACATAAGCAAGTTCGTACGACCCAGTCGTGTATTTTATTTTTTTTCGAAATTTAATTAAAATCAATCAGATCGCATGATCAGGAGATTTTGGTTTTTGTCTTGCAGATTTTTGACATGGGTGTCTTATCTTTGGAGATTTCAATGCAGGAGATTTCGGTTTGCAAATTTCATCTTGAGGATTATGCCTCTGGGTTTTTAAACAAAATCAGTGAATTGAAAAAAAAAATATTTAGAGTCAGGAGACAACTTTGTCATTGTCGGGTGTAAATCTAATTCCATACTAAAAATATGATATTTTCCCATGACATTTAATGGGACCGAATCACTAGCTTTTGATTGAAAAATTGAATTTTTAACGTCAACTAAAAAAAAGAAGAAATCTATTAAACCTTTTTAAGGTTGAAAAACTCCATAATTCCTGGATTGATGGTAACATCTGTCATTTTTTATTTAACAGACAGATTTTCTTTTACTTAACTAAACTAAAATCCTTTCCTTTATTAAAATGAAATTTATGATGTCTTCCGATAACATATTTTTTTTTTGTGAGCAGGAAATTGTGATTTTCTCAATTTATGACCAATCGAACCGCACGGCCATAATTTGTTGGAATCGCTGAATAAGAAAATCCAAATTCATCTTTCAACTGCCCCGCATAGTGCCAGTCAAGTCTACGAATATATCCTTTTCTTTTCAAAATGGAATTATATTCCTTCTTATCTCTATCTAACATCCATTTAATACCAGATTCGGCAAGTATATATATTTATGTATGCATATGTATGTAGATATAGTAATATAAGGAGTTATGTGTGCTTAAAAGCTAACCGATCCGATCCGAACCGCATATTGTTCCACGAAATGTGCGAACGATTTATGTTCCATTCTAACAACCTCATATCACACATTTATTCACACATTCATGAACCATCAGGACGAGACTAAAGAATAAAGGACATAATACTGACCCACTTTAGTGTTGTATTATATGAACCTAAATATTTTATAAGGGATGTGCCTTTACGTGATGGGGCGATGCTTTTGGTGAGAGTGATGGGGTGTGTGTCTGTTATTAAATCATCATCAAACTAAAGGGCTGGACTTGGAATTAATAGAGGAAGGAAAGATTTTGGGACAATAGTAAGAAATATTTTTTTCAAGAACTAAAGAAAACATAAAAAACTGGGTTAAACTTACAAGGGCCATACAGTTGAATACTGTTTTTGCTTATAGAAAATTTAGCTCAATATAAGAGATTGAATTCAATTAGGCCCCGAATTTAAAAAGGCCAAACTTCCAATATTTTAAAGTGACAAAAATTATTAAATTATATCAAAATACATATTTGCATATAAAATATCTCAATGATTCAGTGGAAAGTAATAGACCTTTTTGGGATTATAAATCGATAACTTTTTTGTCTTAAAAGATAGGGTTTTGAAATTTGGCGAAAAAGCAATATATGACCTTTCTAGTGAAATTTATATAATTTGAATTTGAATAATATACAATACACAGTTAAAACAAATATAAAAATTTCAAAACTGTAAGTTTTTTATTTTTAAGCTTCAAATATAACAACAAATCTGCGGGAAAATAACGTAAAAGTATTCAGAAAAAAATTTAAAATTATTACTTTTAAGAAATGCAAAAGTAATATTTTCAAAGTATTTAAAATTTAAAATTAAAGAAAAACGAAAAATTTTATGATATTGCTTTGAAAGTGCGTTAGTATAATGTAAAAGAATTACAAACCAAATTTGTTGATAAGAAAAATCAATTGTTTTCATAAATTGTATATATGTTTAAGGAACTGGTGCAACTGTTTGACAAAATCCTTAAAATGTTGGGTCTCAACTTAATAAAGAAAATTAAAAAAAGAGAACACGAGTGGCTCGTACGAACCTGCTCCTGTATCCAAAGCTGCTCCTGTATCTGTTTAAAAATAATAAAAAAATAATAATTTAAGATTTTAAAATACAAAAAATACATGTAAAATAAGTTCTTTAAAAATTGAAATGCCATATCATTTCTCAAAACATAACTAATTTTTAATTTTGTTTTGAAAATCGTTAGATGGGTTCTTTCTTAAATAAATTTTGTATATGAGGTTTTTCAATAAGGGTGGGTAAATGTGGTTTTCAAAAAAGTACGGACCAATTACGCCGCCGGCGCGGCCCAAAATCCACACCAAACTGTAACTTTACATTACATTACATTTCACACTACTCAGCACATAAATGTACAGAGTAGAGAACACAGCACCTTGAGCGACTAGACTATATAAGGTGATAACAACACAAGACATTAATACAAGACAGAAGGACAGAAAGGAAAGAACAACAGACAGAAAGAACACATGACAACAGCACGCGGTAGGTTTCGAGACGGTCTCCATCTTTCTACTAACCACGCTCACTGATGCTTGATTTCGGTGATCGATGGGAACCGAAGCTTTATCAGTCACTAGGCCGTTGCCCCAAACTGTAACTTTTTGAGGATGCATTATCACCTGGTGAACCTCGCGTGGGTTGGTGTCCACCCATATACGGCAATTTTGCTTGTTAACACAGGCATTCATCCAAAAATGCGCCTCGTCACTAAAGATGATTTTTCGGCCAAAATTGGGATCCTCTTCCAAACGATTCGAAGCCAAGTCAGTGAACAAACGGCTTTGTCTATGGTCATGAACTTTGAGCTCCTGGGTCATTTAGATCATGCCCAAGTCTCGACGCAAAATTCACCAAGTTTGAGTCTGCCAAAAGCCGAGTTCTTGTGCACGGCGACGAGGAATAGACTGCCTCGGGTTCTGCTGTACACTTTCACGGACCGCTGCGGGCGATGTTCTCGGCTGATCTTGCGTTCCTTGAACTAACGGGTGTTGGCTGATTGTTTACTGAACCGGTCGTCTCAAATTTGGCCACCAAACGTGGAAAAGTCGACTGTGAAAAGCCACCACGTCTACAGTAAAATGGGTGCAATGCGCGCAATGTTTGCGTTAACGAACACTCATTTTGATAATAAAGTTTTATCGTTTGAACGGGCTGTTCAATTGTGTAACATGCCAGGATGATTTGGCATAAACTACTGAATAATAAATGACAGATGCCACCAAAACAAAATGGCGCCACGAGGCGCCAATTCAAAAACCCTATAGATAATTTTTTTCAATTTTTGTTTAAAAATACTTTTAAATCAATTACCCTTACAAAAACCAGGTAATTAGTGAAACACAATGACATAAGCATGAAACAAATCTAGGGTTGGCCCTATTTGAAGGTTGCCTTGCTTAAAGAGGGGGGTTTGCGGAGTAAATATACTCTCATCTGTTATTTAATACATTTTGTTTTCAAATGAAGGGTTATTTATTTCTATTTCATACAAAAATTACTCAGGGTTGCCTACATTTCAAGTATTTGGCATAGTAAATTGATCTTATTTGTTATTTAGTCGGTTTTTTGTCATTAATGAAAGGTTAATAAATTATCTGTCCTTCATCACCATAAAGTTGCCATATTAAAAGTTGGCATAACCTAGGGTTGCCTGCATTTTCAATTCTAAAACTTTGGTAAGTATAGAAAATTAATCCCTTGAGTTATTGAGTCGGTTTGGAATGGAAGCACACAAAAAGTTGGCACAACTCAGGGTTTTCGAGAATTGAAATCGGCATACATATTAGTATTTTTGGTAGGATTTTAATTTTATATGAGTTCAAACAGCTATAAATTCATTTTTTTCTTTAGTCTCAAGATACTTGATTAACTATTAACTAGTTAACTTCCCATAGGAAGTTATTGTAATCGGTCCCATTTGTCAAATTGAATATTTTGACATTTCTTGACGTTTCAAGGGCCCTAGAGTCGAAATTTAACATCTGGTCAAATTTTGAGAAAAATCGAATTGACAGTTTTTTTGCAAAAAATAAAAAAGCTAAACAAAACATTACTAAGAGTTGGTAAAAATTGGTTTTCGAATCAAATATCTTTTCAAAAATTAAAAATATTGGCTTCAAATTAATTTTATCTCACAGAAAATATTGTTCGAAAACAATATTTTCAGTATTTTTTTATAAAATCCAACCGTCCGTTTTTTTCATAAAAATTAAAATCTACAAAAAACAGTACGCAAAGTTGTTAAAAATAGATGTTCGGTTCTCGATATCTCGTGAATAATA
Source organism: Eupeodes latifasciatus (assembly GCA_920104205.1). Classification (NCBI taxonomy): domain Eukaryota; kingdom Metazoa; phylum Arthropoda; class Insecta; order Diptera; family Syrphidae; genus Eupeodes; species Eupeodes latifasciatus. The sequence continues at coordinate 131,529,046 of OV049924.1, read as the reverse complement.
GAAGATATTCTTCAATACTTCAAATTAGTTTCATTCATCTAATTTTTTTTTGTTTATATGTATAAGAAATAAAAACTTTTAAGAAATGGTACTAAAATTAGTAAAAATCGTTTTTCGAAAACTCTTTTATCATATGCAAAATATTGTTGGTAATTTTTAAATTTTTTAGAATAATTCAACTGACAACTTTTTTAACAAAACATTTAAGCCTACAAACCTTTTAAGCAAGACAAATCGACAGACGGGATGGGAAGTTATCAGTGTGGGTCGCATTCCAGCCTCTTTTTTTATTTCTTTTTGGGGTCACTTAATTACGCAAACAATTCCTGCATATCGTGATAAATATTTTAAAGGGCTTTATTTTACTTTTGCCTAAGGCAACATTATGCTGTTAGACAGATAATTTAATAAACGTTGATTTTAATCAAAAACCCATTAAACAACACATCAGATCAATATGGGTTATGCAAAGTTTGGGTTACCCTATGTTATTCAGAATAGAATCAAATAACCTTCCTTTTGACACCAAAATAAACTAAATAACAGATGATGGTATATTTACTCCACAGAATCCCCTCTTTGAGCCAGACAACCTTTCAATAGGGCCTGCGTATAAGTAGGCAACCCTAGTTTTTTCCATTCTCATGTCATGGTTTTTATTGTATAAACGATTTTTTTAAATAACAGATGAGGGTAATTGACCTCCCAAATAAACTTAAATCGGTTTAATAAGTTCCTGACAAAATTTAAAAACAAAATAATGGTTCATTGGGAGGTACACTTCTGGAGCAATACAAACATTTATGTTTTTTAATTGAAAGAAGCCATGTTAAGAACAAAAATTTAATACAAATCTATCAGTTAGTTTTTGAGAAAATTCGAATTTTTGATTTTTGATCAAAAAATTTGGATGGGGTCTACTGTCATTTTTGATCTTAAAAAAATGTAAAACGCGAATCTGCTTAAGACCTTAATTTCCATTTTTGATAGACAGACAGACAAACAGACGGATGGAATCGGGGAGCCACTTTTTTCGTCTTCTTTACCATCGTAATGTCATGTTTGATTATAATTTAATTAGTTTCGAGTTCGAAATTTCGTACGAATGCAAAACTTGGCATTAGTTCCTAAGTAAATAAAAATGGAAGCAAAAATTATAATAGTCTTAATTCATTTTATACTAATATCAGTAATATGAGTTGAATTAAATTTGTAAATCTGCCTTTCATTTAAAAAGCAAAACGTTACGGAGTTAAACACGAATCTAAGTGGAAAATTTTGCATTTAATGTTTTGAACTATTACGTATCAACTTTAAATTGTTTTTCATTAATTTTATATGCGAAAATATAATTTAATACTTAAACAAAGTTTAAATTGTGCTTTTCTATGTTCCTACTCTTTTTAATATTTGTGTGTGAAAACCTGGGATACAAAACAAAATTTAATGTAAAACGAGGGGAAGTGTGAATATAAATTCTTCCTTGAAGTTGAAAAATATTTTTTGTTTTAATTATTTCATTTTATTTATTTTACATTTAATTTATTTACATTAAAAAAATAAACTTGATTGAAATTTCCATAAAAATACTTTTTCAGAAATGCACAATACTTCTACAACTATGTCTAAGAAGTTTTAGTTAAAACTAACTTTAAAAGTGGTGACCTCACAGATTTAAACTATGCATTTCTAGGTTAGGTTAGGTTAGGTTATAGTGTCTGTCCAAGATGGAAACGGACACACTTAGGCCAGTTTAATGGCCCATTGTGATACCACATGAATCTTGAGGCTTCCTCTTAAGCTCAATGGAACCAGTTTGAGTCTCTTACGAAACGTGAGAGGCTGATTATGCTGATATGATTTAGATCGTTAAAGAAGAATTCTCCTAGGTAATTCTTGCGTTTTCGAGCTAGAGCAGGGCATGTGCATAGAAGATGAAGAACTGTTTCTTCCTCTTCCTCGTCCATACAGCTTCTGCAAAAGTCATTTGAGAATACTATACCTAATCTCGTGGCCTGCTTTCCTATTAGACAGTGTCCTGTTATGACACCTATTATCGAGCTTATATGCGATCTGCTTAAAGAGAGCAAGCACCTTGAAAGTTTTAAATCCAGTGTTGGCCAGATGTGTTTTGTGACTTGACACGTGGTGATGTTGTTCCACCTGGTGCCTGCCCTCCTCACAGTGTCTTGCATTAGCAACAGTTTACAAGTAGCGATTGGTATGCCAGTACGTGCCAAACGTGGTAGGATGGGCTGTACTGTACCGTTCCTGGCGAGTTCATCTGCCTTACAGTTACCTGGAATGTCTCTATGGCCCGGCACCCAGCAAAGGTGAATATTAAACTGTTGTGCCATCTCCATTAGAGATGGTCGACAGTTATGGACTGTTATAGAGTTTGTAGAGACATAGTCCAGAGATTTGATAGCATTTCTAAATAATAGGGCTTACACAAAATTACCTTTATCTGAATAAGGACAAATTATTGCATTTAAGTAAAACTTGACAGTAAAACATTTAATTAAAATGTACGAGTATTGTCTTAAAGAATTTAGTAATTCACAATTATTATGGTATACAATTGTTCTAAACATTTTCCTCAATGAGCAGGCGCCTTCTCAATATTCCATTTCTTATTATTGTTATAAAGGGTGATTTTTTAGCTATTACCATTTTGGTTTAAACAGCTGACGCACGTTTCGTGTTTTGTTTCACTGTCAAACATCTTCAGTTTGGTCTATAATTTAACCATGAATCGTCTTACAAACGAACAACGCTTGCAAATTATTGAATTTTATTATCAAAATGCGTGCTTTTTAAGAAAGTTCGGTTCTTCCATTTTATGGTCAGTTTAATCGACCCACTGAAGCGGCAATTCGGGCTAATTTGACTAAATTTCGCACCAAATTTACATTGTTGGACATTAAACCACCAACACCTTACGTAGAGTGCGAACTGAAGAAAATATCGCAGCTGTATCGGTCAGTGTTAATGATGACCATCAATTATCGATTCGTCGCCGTTCGCAGCAATTGGGCCTCTGTTACTCAACAACGTGGAAAATTTTGCGGAGTGATTTAGGTGTGATCAAAATACAGCTGGTGGAAGAATTGAAACCGAACGACTTACTGCAACGTGAAGTTGACCCAAAATCCGAAAAATTGTGTTCAGCGACGAAGCTCATTTTTGTCTCAATGGGTAAATAAGCAGCATTGTAGATTTTTGGAGTGAATATCAGCCAGAAGCATTGCAAGAGCTACCAATGCATCCACAAAAAGTCACAGTTTGGTGCGGTTTATGGGCTGGTGGCATCATTGGACCGTACTTCTTCAAAGATGATGCGAATCGTAACGTAACTGTGAATGGTGAACGCTGCCGTGAGATAATATCCAACTTTTTTTGCCCAAAATGCAAGAGCTTGACTTGCATGATATGTGGTTTCAACAAGACGGTGCCACATGCCACACAGCACGCGCAACAATGGACTTATTGGGAGGCGAGTTCAGTGAACATTTTATTTCACGTTCGGGACCGGTCAATTGGCCGCCAAGATCGTGCGTTTTAACGCCTTTCGACTATTTTTTGTGGGTCTATGTTAAAGCTCATGTCTATACAGATAAGCCCGCTTCAATTGACGCATTGGAAGACAACATTGAAGCATTTATTCGTGAGATACCGGCCGAAATGTTGGAAAGAGTATGCCAAAATTGGACTAAGCGGATGCACCATTTGAGGCGCAGTCAAGGTCAACAATTGCATGAAATAATCTTCAAACATTAAATTATATGGACCGTACTATCGATTAAAATAAAGATTTCATGCATTTTTCTGAATTGTATGTGCTTTTTTTTTTGAAAAACTTTCCTATAGCTTTTAAAAAATCACCTTTTATTAAGCATTCTACATTCTTTCGTATATTCAAGTGCAATTCTGTAACGAATTTATTTAACTTTGTATGAAATATTAATAAATCCATCCCTTATAAGACCTATAAAGAAATTGCTACCGTCTTTTTATTTTATGACGAAAACATCAGGGCCTACAAAGCAAACAGTAAGTAATGAAGATGCGAGCAAGATGTGGAATGTCATTTTGTGGTCTATACTACACCATCGTGTTTCGTCGTCGGTCGGTCACCCGCCCGCCTTCGCCACCGCCCTTTGTCCATTCGCTCGTCTATCCCAGTGCGATGATGTTGATGATGAAATGAGGACATCGGGACACATACAATAGAATTGACAAAAAAAATAAGGTTCAGATTTTCCTATTTTTTGAAAAACTTTTATCCTTGTAAGAAGCCCAAACCAGCCGCATTCATATACCCGTGCGTCGGTCGCTCGTATACATAAAATGAATATGTGATTTAAATGACTATAGGAAGTAGGTACAGTAATGAAGATGAGAAACAGCTCCCTAGATTTGGAGTATCCTTAAAGATGAGGTGAATTTTGTTGAACCCAAACCTTATCCCGTACTGCTGCTAAAAAAGATACGATGAAATCGCTGCTGTCCCAATCATGTTAGGATGTTTGCTTTGCTCATCTGAAAGTCCTTGTTTTTCATGTTTTTGTTTTCTGGATATATGTATGTTTGTGTGATGATGATTGTAGACGATTGCATGTTCAGATGAGTGTCAGGGATATGTTTATAATGTGGGTGAGAGGACAGGACAATGATTAGCCATTGCTATCGGAAGCGCCAGAGAAAGCTCCTGCACAATTCCCATATCGACAGCTGTATGTATGACAAATGTATATACCTCCGTATTTTGTGTCTACTCCGTCACATTGAGTACGTATAGGTGAGTATACTTATGTATAACTTCAATTGAATTTTATTATTTATTCATTTATATACATATGTACATTTGTTTGAATCAAAGGACATGTACGAGTATATGTGGAATCCTTGTTATTTAGAATACGATGACAAAATCAGTATTCCTAGGAAATTCATTCAAAAGTAACAGCAACTGGTGTTGTATTTTATGTTTAAATAAAAGAAAGAAAGAAATGAAAGACAGAGGGAAAGAGAGAGAGAGAGAAATTGAAAATTTCAACAAAATAAATAAATTTTGATGAGATTTTATTTGTGGGAATAATTGAAAATCTAGGTCTATCTATCTGTCTGTCTGTCTGTCTTCTGTCATCAAGAAAATGAATAAAATAGGCTCTAAGATTAAGAGGTAGGTATAACTCATACATACATATACTCATTTAAAATTAAATAGATGATGACAGATCGTTTTTGTTTAAGGAATTTATGAATTTTATCATGAATAGGTACGTAAATATAAGGGCTCTCTGATATTAAACCTAGTGGTTTATGTTATGGAAATATGTTGTAGAAAATACGATATTTGCTTGCAATTTATTCAATTCATTTTAAAGGTAGATATCTTTATCTTAGGTTTGCCAATTAAAAATGATTTTGAGATTTATCAGGGTATTTATTAGAGAATCTTGAGAAGGTACTTACTTTCGAAAAAGGCACTTTTAAAATGTCATTTAAATGATATTTGAAATTTTCTGTACAGTGAGTAGGCGCTTGTATGTATTCACATGGTACTCTAAATGTGAATACTTTAATTCAATTTTCAATTAAGATTTAATAAACCTATAGGTTTTTTAAAGAGAAAATATTGGTTTTTGACAATCTCATTTTGAATGCTTATATAATTCACAAATCAAATAGATATGTACATACATACATACATATATGTATGGTAAGATTGGAATTCAAAATTTTGTTGTAACACATGATTTACATAGAGACTCCTTCTTGCCCTTTTTAGAAATCTAAGTATTCTGATAGATTAAAATTAGAAACGTCAGAAATATGAAAGTGCTATTTCCGATTTTTGACAGTTGTTTGCTGCCATATTTAAGCAGCTACATCTGTCAAATTAAGTTGGCATATGTTCTTTTGTTTTAAGTTTTTCTTCAAAAATCAATATAAATTGTTCTATTTTCAATTCAACATGTATAAATGTTAAAATAGGTCTTCAGTTCAAGCAATATCTCACAGGCTTCGGCTATTTTATGGCCGCTTTAGTTTTCCTTGCAAGAGGACTATTTCCAACCGATTTGTTATTTTATGGATAAATTGACATATGGGATCAGATATAAGTTCGAATAATACAATTAAATTCAAAAATACTTAGAGACTTGACCCATTTGGTATAAAGAAAGCGTGACATCTGACATGTGAATTTCCTCAAACAGGTAGGCTGCTCTATAACAGTCCATAATTTTCTATCATCTCTAATGGAGATGGCACAACAGTTTAAAATTCGCTTTAGCCGGGTATCGGTACATAGAGACATTCCAAGAAATTGTAGTGCTGGTGAACTCGTCAAAAGTGGTACAGTACTACCCATTCTATCATGTTTTTTTTTAAATAAGCGCACACTCAAGGGAATATTACTACCCTTATTATGTAGAGACACAGTGTGAGCACCAGGAAGAGGAGAGAGGGTTTGAAAGGAGATGTCGGTGCACAATGAATTCCTGAATATTGCAATGACTTGGAACAACAGAGTGTGGTAAGTCGTTCCACATTCGCGTAGTACGGCTATAGAACGAATCTCTGTATTTGACAGTACGGCCGAAGTTGGACTCGAGGGTATACGGTTGAACTGTTTAAGGGGAGCAATGCAGCTGGCTATTTCACTAGAGCATAAACCTATAAAATAACAGTAACAAAGGGTCAGGCAAGAAACCTTACGACGATGTTCAAGCGAAGTAAATGAACTTATGATGATATTATCATCTATCAATTTCAAAAGGGGTGAAATATTTCTTGCATCGCCTAAGGAAACCCAAACACCTTGCGGCATATTTGGCGACATCGCGTATGTGATTGTTCCACAAGAGGTGGTTGGTGACACACATACCGAGAATATCGAGATGTTCAGTCTCCTCGATGCCAGTGCAATCCATGGATAATGGCAAGGGGGGTATATCTCGATTTAACGATACAAGACAGCATTGTGTTTTCGAAGCATTAAATTCCACGCGGTTTTTTATTCTCCATTGTGCAATGCTGTTTAGGTCGGAATTTAATGAGCTATCATATTTTGTCGTTGCAGTAAAACATCCGAAGAAGAGGGATGTGAGTCTGAAACGAATATGAAAAGCTAAGAGTACTACTGTCAGCGAAACAATGTATTGGATTAGAAGTTGCAGATAGGAGATCATAAATAAAAATGAGAAAGAGTGTTGGAGATAGAACAGAGCTTTGGGGCACAACAGCTTTTATTTTGAGGTTTTCAGACTTGAATCCATCCAATACTACTTGCACGGATTCATGAAAACCGAAAGCACGCATTTTCGATAAGAGAACCTGATGCCAAACCCTATCAAATGCTTTTGAAATATCAATCTTACTTTTTCCAAAGCGATGTAGAGATTTGCTCCACTGTTCGGTGAGATGAACCATGAGATCACCAGTGGACCTACTGCTTCGAAAGCGGTACTGAAGGTCATTAAGAAGCTTTCGATCTTCAAGATATTTCTTGAGCTGATAATTAATCAGCGTTTCCATGACCTTGGAAAGAAGGGACGTAAGTGCAATCAGTCGGTAATTAGTAGGTGAGAAAGATTCGCTATTGAAATTAGTTTTTTTTTTTAATTTTCTAATAAACAAAAAAACATAAAATTGAATTAAAGTTAAATAGATCTTAGGGCCGAAAGGCATTAGAATCAGTGCTGTCGTTTTAAAAATTTCAAGAGTAGTATTTTTCTGTCATTTTGGGGAGTATTTTATTTGATTAGAAACGAAAATCATATACTGATCGATCAGAAATCACACAAAGAATTTTTTTTGAAAAAAAAAGTTTAGTTGCGCATTTTTTTTTTTTGCTAAAAATGCATTTTTCTATTTTCCGGACGGACATTCATTTTCATTTTCCTGAACAGCTGATACTTTTATGTTCAAAACTGAAACGAATCATTCCACTGATTTGCGTTCCAATTTTACACAGTTCCAATGACAGATATCTGTCAGTAAACAATTTTCGGTGGTTTTCAATCAGGAAATTTTTTTCAATAACAGACATTTTTAAGGCGCCAGTTATAGCTATCATTGGTTTTCATCATTGAAAACAAACATTGGAATTTTTTTGGCAGGTCGTTTATAGCTATCATTAGAAATTTCTGTCATTGAAAAAAATTTCCAGATTGAAATCCACCGACAAATTTTTACTGACAGAAATCTGTCATTGGAATTGTGTAAAATTGGAACACAAATCAGTGGAACGATTCGTTTCACTTTTGAACATAAAAGTATCAGCTGTTCAGGAAAATGGATTTCCGTCCGGAAAATAGAAAAATACATTTTTAGAGAAAAATAAATGCGTAATTACACTTTTTTTTCTCAAAAAAAATTCTTTGTGTCATTTCCGATCGATCAGTATATAATTTTTATTTCTAATCAAAGGGAAACACCGTCAAATATCGATTCAAACAATTTTCCGGATCGATTTCAATGATAGCTATAACTGGCCCCTAAGGATAACTATAAACGACCTGTGCAAAAAATTCCAATGTTTGTTTTCAATGATGAAAACCAATGATAGCTATAACTAGCGCCTAATACAATTATTTGTAATTCTCGATCAAAGTTGATGGCTCCCATTTTTCGGTGAAATTGTTTTTAAGAAGTTCCTTAGCAGTTAGTAAGGCATTCACCGTTTCTATCTTGAGTGAATTTCTTTTTTTTTATCTTTTTTAAGGCTAACATTTGAAAATTTTCTTTCTGCTGTTGCACTACTATGGGACAAACTGATTAATGAACCGACGAATTTTTTAATCAGGGGAAACATTAAATCATTATTTTCGTTTTTATTCAAAATATTTCTCTATCGCAATCTGGAAAGAATGAAACGAAAATTTGGAATGGAAATAGAACACAACAGAGATGTTAGTGGGTAAATGCAATCAGAGATGTGCAAGTTTTGACATTATATTTTAAATTTTGGTTTTTATTGTAAACCAAATAAACATTTCTTTTGTGTTTTATTTTGGGGAGTAGTTTTCGTCCGTGGGTAGTAGAGTAGCAGTTGACTCTCGAAAGGAGTAAAATACTACTATAGTAGCAAAAACGACAGCAGTGATTAGAATTAAATATTATTGTTTAACTTAGAGTGTCCGTATGGGATCAGTAAGTTAGTTGTAAATTATGGATAATTAGGCTAGTTTTATGAATTTTTGTCTAGCTTTAAGATAGTTTTAAGAAATAACGAATAAAAATGAATTAAAAAAAAAGAAAAAGTGCGTTGGACTGTCATGCCGAGGTCTTGGGTTCGATCCCTGTCTATGCCATCTAAAGTTTTTTTTCACGGTTACTGCCTCTTGCGAGGAATTGACAATTCCTCCAGGATTTCCTCTCAATTTAAGCGTTCGGATTCGGCTTAAAAACTGTAGGTCCCTTCCATCCCTGACAACAGTACTCGCACACAGGGATGGTTGAGAGTTATAAGTCACTAGGCCCTAGTTCTCAACGGACTGTTGCGCTACCCAATTTATTTATTTTCAAAGCGGTTAATTTATTTTCGACAACTTTTCAATACAAACTCTTATTTGAGAAATGATAATATACATAGTTTGCAAACTTTATTGTTTGGTGAAACAAAAAGAACGAATACTTGGCAAAATAAGAAATGTTGTCTCTTTTCAGAAAAGACTTTATAATTTCAAAATTGGTGAACGTTTTTGGCAAAGAAGAAAACTGTTGAATTCAAAGTGAATCTCAGTTTAATCTATCTACATATATGTACAGGGTGGGCCGTTAATAAGTGCACTTTTTGTCTCGCTCTAACTCCCGAACGAAATAACCGAGACGCGCGGGGATGGTATCTCCTTGCAGCTCGAGATTTAAATTTTTAGTCGCAATGAGTCCCTTCACGGGAGAGCAGCGCGCTTTCTGCGTTCGCGCCTTTTATGAAAACAATCGCTCATACGTGACTGTTCGTCGGCTTTTTCGGGTAAAGTTTGGATTACGCAACATCACCGAGTGTGCAAGTACGAATGTAATCAAAAAATGGATCGTAACATTCGAGGCAACGGGATCAACGCAAAAACTTCGACCTACAGGACGCCCACGTTCCAGGCGGACTGCAGAAACAATTGAACGCGTACAAGCTTCTGTGCGCGAGGATCCAAGAAGCTCTACACGGAAACACGCTGCGGCCCTGGGAGTACCCAGAACGACTTTACGTCGCATTTTACGGGATGATTTGAAGTTATACCCTTACAAAATTCAGATTGTCCAAGATTTGAAAGAATCCGATTTTGTTTCACGGTTCAATTTCGCAACAGAAATGTTACGGAGATTCCCTCACTTCAATAACATTATCTTCTCAGACGAAGCTCATTTTCATGTCAACGGATTTGTTAATCGACAAAATTGTCGATACTGGGGAACAGAAAATCTACGCTGAAAACATGGACGACCGTTACACTCTCCGAAAGTGACCGTTTGGGCCGGAATAGCCAAGTGGGGGATCATAGGGCCGTATTTTTATGAAGATCGATACGGGCGTAATGTTACTGTTAATTCAGAGCGTTATGTTTCGATGCTTAGAGATTTTTTAGCTCCAAAACTGCAAGAATCGAGTGGTTACACTATTCACACCTGGTTCCAGCAAGATGGCGCTACCTACTGTTAAGGCTGCTGGTGCGGTTGGAGGAACCGTTGGCATACTGCGGCGCCTTCAGCGCGGAAGAAAGTTCTAAAATGAAAAGAAAACAAATGAATTATTTATTTAAATGATAAATAAAAGTAGGCAATCGTTTACTTACGATATTTTTACTCGTTGGCAGTCGGAGACGTTGGTTCATGCTCACCGATAAGTCTTGAGCGGCAGCCGTCACCGTCACTGTTTCGGGTACAACCCTCAAGTAGCGCCGGAGTTTTGTTGCGACTGCCTAGAACGGCGATGGTGCGGCTGGAGGAACCGTCGGCAAAGAGAGGCGTCTTCAGCGCGGAAGTAAGATCTAAAAAAAAAATAAAGAAAACAATTTAATTAACTAAATATAAAAAAAAAGGTAATCGCTTACTCACGATATTTATACTCGTTGCCAGGCCGCCACCACCGTCACTGGTTCACTCTTTCGGCAAGCGAGGCGTCGTCGGCGCTATAAAGATGACCTGAAACGAAAAGAAAACAAATACAATGCATATAAAATAACACACATACGGAGGTGTACCTACGATATTTTGGCTTCTTGCCGAATCAAGAACACCCCGACCGTCGTACACCGTCGGCAAACTGAGCCTTCTTCAGAGTAAAGTAAGTAAAGTGAGCCACGGTATTTCTACCCGTTGCCCGGTTGGAACGTGGGTTCTTCCCCACTGAACAGTTGGGAGCGGCCGCCACCACCGTCTCCAGTTCACACTTTTGGCAAGCGAGGCGTCGTCGGCGCGATGAAAATGACCTGAAACGAAAGATCAACATTGTAGGTAAAATAACACACATATGAATGGTACTTACGATATTGTTGCTCCTTGCCCGGCCAAGAACGTCCTGAGCGTCACACCCCGTCGGCAACTGAGGCGTCTTCAGCGCGGAGGAAAGATCTAGAAATGAAAAATAAAAGAAATTAAACAAATAAATGAAAAAAGTAAGCAATCATAGGTTTACTTACGATTTTGTTTACTCGTTGCCTGGCTTAGATAGGCGATGTTGACCTAGGTGTGAACGCAATTCTTGGATTAGCTGAAAATAAAACAAAAAGAATGTTAATGAGTAATTCTTTACACTTACTACCTAATCCGTTAGGCGATTTTGTTGTTTTTTTGTTGTAGACTTACCTCGTTGTAGTAGCTGTCGACCCCATTGATAGAAAAATACAAATGGCTGTAAGTAAAGGAAACAGTGACGACAAACAATTGGAAAGCCTTCCTGGAAAGTCTTCCTGGAAGGATATCTGGAATAGGAAGTTCTAAAAGGTTAAGGGAGATGTGCAATGGGAGTTGTTGTGACGAGTAGGTTAGAGTGTTTGTTTTTGTGGTTAACTTAAGATTTGAGAATGTGAAATGGTAATGTGAGTTGCAAGTGATTTAAGGATGTGAATGTTGAAAATTAAGAGATGTTTGTTTTAATGTTATGCTGTGCAGTTTATTAGTGTTTTTATAATTTTTGTTTGTGTTTTACATGTATGTACATAAGTTTAGAAAAATATAGTGACAAAAAAAAATAGGTGACAACAATACAAAATGACTAACGTAATGATAACATAAATAATGATATTATTTATTCAAAGCAACAATAACAAATGTGACGAACGCGAATAAATAGAGATTTTGACAAAAGAACTGAAAAGAATTACACAAATTTTATTTGTTATGGACTGGACGAACGCCGACCGTGGTGAGATCGGACGTGTATACAGCGGTGGGATGTTTCAGCCAGCGAACAGGCTAAAGCAACTGCGGCGGCTTAAGAATTATCGCGGATATGACAAAGCATTAATGAAAAGGAACAAAGAAACGATTACAAACAAGGTCTGTGAAAGTTTTTTGTTAAGTTTAGAGGACATTTGAAGATCGATAGTCGTGCGGTAATGAAGTAGACAAAAGTTGTTTGAAGGAACAAAGGATCTTTAAAGTGTTTCGAAACAGTTGTGCCCAAGGAATTTGGAATTAAGTCCTGTTAACTTTTGAACGTTTTTAAGGAAATAAAAAGGGTGAGTGCGCTAGGTCCTTAATAAAGTGGTGATAGTTTCGGAAAACATAACTAATTCGTGTGTTTTGTGTGTGTTTTTTATTGGTGATACAGGGTGGAAATTCTGTCAACGAAGACGCACGAGTAGCCAAAGATAGCCGTGGTACTGAGGCAGTTAGGCCCAGAAATAGAGCGAGCATATCGCCCGTGAGTCTCCGGGTGCCAAGTAAGGTTGTTTAAAAAAAAGTTATCGGTAAAGCAGGTTTTAACGTAATGTTAAATTAGGTGCCGGCGGCAAGCCGCAGAAAGACACCCCTTTCTTTTTTCTTTTCGGGTTTTTTTTTCTGTTCTATATAAACCTATAGTTCTTCTTTGTGGTTCGAACGAAAAGTTTTGAGGAGCCAAATCATTTCGAAGTCGGAGCCAATTTTGGCTGAAGATATACCCATTCGCACGACATATCGTAAAGAGTGCTGCTACGCACGACGGCCGAAGTCGCTCCAAACGAAGTTCCATTAGCTTTATTCAGTAAATCTAACAAAAAAAAAAAGGGTTCTTCAACTCCAGCAAGAACCCCCTTCAAGAGCGTCGAGAGCGCGGGGTTGGCGAAGCGACGCGCAAGAGCGTACGGAGCGTTTTTTTTTTATATATATACATTTTTCTTTGTGTTGCAATTTAATTCGTCAAGCGAAATCTAAACATCCATTTTGAGAGTTTTACTTATATATTAATTAAAGTTACTGTCTTAATTTTTAAAATTTTTGCGTGCCACAAAAGAGTGTGGAAAAGATTTATACCGGCAATTTGATAAGAATCCGTGGAGGGAATTCTTTCCAATCTCGATCGTGGGAAGCAAGATTTTGCCCCTACGCACGAACCGCATATAGAGCTCTATCTGTAGGTAGGATACTAAGGGTGTTCGCTTTGTCCTCATTGGTGTGAATTGATACACCGTTCCATTAATTGCGAGATCTTTGGGGAGGGTTTGGTTTACCAAGGAAATCCGGTATATTTTCCAGATTTTTTTTTGGTATTTTAATATATTTATAATGTTTTTGATTATTGTTTAAAAAAACCATTTATATATTATAATTTCTTAATTTTTCAAGTCTTTTTAGTATGTTCAATTAATTACTTTCTTATTTATTAAATATGTCTTTTAAAATGTTGAATCAAATTTCACTTTCGCTTTTCATGTATCAATAAATGATTAATTTTTATGATTTTTATGTCGAACAAAGTCGGATTTTTGTCATTGATTTTTGGGTTGAGCGATAGCTCAATGGAGTGTTGAAAGGTTATTCTAGGGGGTGATTAAAGGTAAGCTAGGGGAAGTGGCGAAAATGACTTTTTCAGGTTTGATGATGACCATTTAGAGGAATTCCGGTCAAGGGGAATCCGGACTTCCAACGGCCTGCCGGGTTCCACGGAGGGGAGGGAACATTAGGCCAAGCTGCGCCGTCACCTGCAGCCCTCAAGTGTGGCGGATCATCAGTGGTGGTATCGCATTTTAGGTTTTTCGATCTCTCCAGGCATGATTTATGTTTTTGAAATAGGAGGAGGTCCGTTCGCGAGGGCAAGATCCCCCCCATTCCGGCGAGCTCAGCCGAGCACAGCAAGCATGCCGCGACCCTCGCAGCGGACGGCTGCGCATCCTCTCTCACCTTCTTAGGCCTTCTTTCTTTATCTATCCTTTCTGTCTCCTTTTCCATTTCCTTTCCAATCCGCCGTCTTTTCCGAGTTTTATCCGTTTCTCTTTTTCTACCTTTGTTCTATTTATTAATTCTGACATCTGTCAAACCTTTTCTTTCCAGCCTAAGACGATCTGTCACTGCACTGACATCCGGAGTGACAGCGAGGAGTGCCAGCGCTGCGGCCGGTCCTTAGCCGGTCGTATGAACATCGTCATTTCATATTCCTTTTTCTTCTATCCTCTATCCTCTTCACATCTTCATCTTTCTTCTTCTTTCTATTTCAAATGGCGCCCAACGTGGGGCCCGAAGGTTAGCCATTGGCAAGTAACATTGCAAATGGCGAACTTTCGGTTGTGCCCTAGTTTTTCCTAATGTCCCGACTTTTTTTTGTTAAAAATGTCAAGTCGAGGCGTAAGTCTTAATAACGATAGCTCTTGAGAAGGCGTTTTAATTGCGACGACTCGGTTTGGCATACGAGACAAGAACGGTCGGAACATCTAAGTGTCTAGTCAGTTGTGTTCCTTCGATGTTAGGTTGTCATGTCTTCATAGGTATAGTCTTTACATAACCTTTGAATTGCGGATAACAGGTCGGAGTCTAAAGAAATCGCAACTGACTTCTCTAGTTTGAGTCGTCCTTGTCGTTGAGATCGAGGCATAGCGTAAGTCTTTGTCAAGATAGCTCTTAAGAAAGCTTGTCAAATTGCGACGCGATGTTTCGACTCCGACGGTAGGAACGAGTTGAAATTGTCTACGTGTCGTTTTAATGTTTTTTTTTTAAATCCACCACACTTTGAGTAAACGATTTTTTTTTTCCTTTGGAGAGTCATCATCAAACGAAATGAAAGTCTTAAAATTTCGTCAACACAAATTCAGAGTAAGCCACTTCCCTGGCTACCCCAACCACCCCCGAATCACAAATACAATTACAAACAAACATACACATAGCTAATATTAATTCGAGATCGATTACAATTCTTACATTATTTTTGAAGAGGTTTCAGAGATATTTTCTTGAGTACATTTTTGCAGAGGTTTATTTTTGTTGCGAGAAGTTTTCTTGAAATTGATTAAGTTTTTTTTGTGGAGATTGAGGTTTTGCCATCTATTTGTTAATGATTTTTTTTTCTTGAGTCTAGAGTAAGTTCATTTTCGATATTTTCTTATTTAGTTATTTTTGTATTTTTTTTGTCAAATTGGTGATTGGTAGTAAATAAGTTTAGGTCTTAAGTCAAAAAAAAAATCCAAAACAAAAAAAAAAAATTTAAAAGAATATATATAAAAAAAAAGCAAACAAAAAAAAATAAAATTTATTATTTGGTAGTAGGTTAAATCCTTAGCTTAATCGCTTAAGATTTTAACAATTAAGGTTTAGGTCTTATAGTTTTATTTTTTTTTTAATATCCTTGGTTGTTAGTCGGTTTTGACATCAACAATTTTCTTATCAAATAGTATTTTTGAGTCTAAGTTTGATAATTTAATTTTTTCTCGTAAGGAGTATATTATTTTAGATACAATTTTCATATTTGCTTCATAGAAGTTCAATTCTTTTTGCAAATTCATGAATTTTTGTTTTTTATTTATTTATTTATTAATTTTGTTCAATTATTTATTTATTTATTTATAATTTATCTTTTATATTTATTTATTATTAATTTATTCATTTCATTTAGGAAGTTTTAGCGTAGTTTCTTCTTTCGTATTTTTATTTATTCTTGTACGTTTTTCTTATTATTTCTTTTTATTATTTATTTATTTATTCAATCATTTTTTCTATTATTTATTACTTCAAATATTTTCGTTAATATTAGTTGTTTAATCATCCATTTAATTATTCCATAGATATCTTTTTTATATTCACTTCTTATATATTAGTTATTTATTTATTAGTTTTGTTCAATTATTTATTTATTTATTTTATTAATTTATTAATTTCATTTAGGAAGTTTTAGTGTAGGATCGTCTTTGGTATCCTTATTTATTTTTGGTAATTTTTCTTTTTTATTTATTAGTTCTTTTTTTTAGTTAATTATTTTATTTATTTAATCACTTTTTCTATTATTTATTACTTCAAATTGTTTCGCTAATATTATTTATTTAATCATTCATTTAATTATTCCAGATTTATTTTCGTTTCTTATAGGTTATTCTTATTGAAAATTACTAATTAGGATTTTTTTTTTATATATTTGTTTTTCAAATTTTTCAGTTATATATTTTTTTTTGTGAGTTGTATATTATTGTAGTCGATTCCATTTGTTCCTGGTTCGCAATAGGTCATTGGGTTTTAGAGAGGAAAAGGTATAGATACCAATCCGTATAACTTGCTAGGATTGCTTGGAGAGTCACCCTAGAGTAGTTTTTTTGAAGTAGGTTATGAGTGATAACCCTGTGGTCAAGAAACCAAGAAAGCCACGCAAAACACAAGTTTTCCATAGACCCGTCACTCGCCGACAACTGAAACTAGTGGGAATCGACGACGCCATGCCCATGAGTCGCACTCCACCACCCGGATTGATTGATCAAAATAGTCAAGATCCACCTTCTATTGATAAGAGACCGAGCGATCCAACCAATCAAGATCCAGAACTGATGGACAAACCAGGTAGTTCGAAAGGCCAGGTCGTGGGTGATATGATGGGACTAAATCCACCTGTTCAAGGAACGTCACGTGGGACCAGCGGGTCCGATGAAACCGACAATACAGTTACCACTCCCGCATATAGCAATCTGACTTCAGCAGAAGAGGGAAACCGAAGGTCAGACCAAACGAGAGGGGTTGAAATTCCAGCGGAAAGGGTGAACAATGCCAGCTTGATGGACTTTGAGCCAGTGTATCCGACCCAAGATGCAGCCTTGGCTGGGCGAACATCTAGAAACGGTGAAAATCGAGATGTGGAAATAACGGCAAGTAGCGTATCGGCGGAACTTAAGACGCTAATTAATCTAGCTGTCGTGAACGCGTACGAGTCGTACACCAGCTCGATAAGCGGAAACGTCTCAGAGGCCGTCAGAAGTGAAGTAGAGCGAGGATTCTTAGATTTCATGAAGGAAATCAACTACGCCACACGACCAACTCCTCCACTCTCAGAAAGAGTTCGACCGACAATGGCACCTCAACCGTCGACGTCCAGAGCTGCACTTGAAAGTATTCAAGCTCCGCCGATTCAACTTCCCGTGAGGAACTTGCCACCTCCGATGTCTAATAATTCACAAAGAGTGACTCCGGAATTGCTACACGCGCAGGCAAGTCAATTTTCTGATAGACTTCCGCCACAACCGGATCATTCTAGGCGAATGATCCAAGAGAGGCTATATGTTGAGCGAATGCATCCCTACGGTCAGGAGCCTAATGGGCACAGGGTGCCATATCCACCAGAGGGATACCATCAGGGGGAAGATCGTCACCCTGAACCCCAATTTAGGTCACCACCCAACTATCCGCAAAGACCGGGGAGACAACCGATTCGCATCGATAAGTGGGGGATAGTTTTTGAAGGAAAGCCGGATCGACTGACCGTCGAAGACTTCATTTTTCGCGTAGAAGTACTCCAATGTCAGCACGGATGTACGTGGGCGGAAATCTTAAGGGACTTCCACCTTCTACTAGCGGGGACCGCGTACGAATGGTACTGGCAGTACCAGCGAACCAGTTATCGTCCGGACTGGACTGGACTCAGAGACGCGCTAATGCGTCAATTCAGAAACTCCAAGTCCGACCTAGAGATCATGAGGGATATCATGGATAGACGCCAAGGAGCTTGGGAGTCTATCGACACATATTTTGCTTCCATATACAAAATGAAGAGTCAACTGAGAATTCAAATCTCCGAGGATGAGTTAGTCCGAATCTTGAAAAGGAATTTGAACGAACGGATCGGGAGATTGGTATACCCGCAAGCGCTCTTCAACTTAGAACAGCTCAGGCGAGCGTGCAAGGATGCTGAATATGCATTCCCATCACGTGGGGGCGAGCGTGAGCGAGACGTCGCTAGACCAGTAAGGCAACCAAACCGGTTTGTAGCAAACGAGCTGGCTTACGAAGATCCCGATTATGAGGAAGAACATATAGACGCTTTCCAGCAAGCGAATGTTCGACCTCGAACCAACAAAATCAGCAGCGAAACAAAAACATTAAAGTGTTGGAATTGCCACACGGTTGGTCATTCTTATGTAGATTGCCCTTCCCCATCCAATAGGATATATTGTTTCGGATGCGGAAAAGAAGGCGTCATTAAACCAAATTGTCCGCAATGTCGACCGGAAAACGCGAGGTCGAACGCGAGGAGCCTGGGGGAGTCGCGTTCGACACAGACACCCCACGAACCACCTCGAACATTATAACTGAACAACCACAATCGAACCTAAACAACCAACCCATCACAATATTAAAAAGAGACAAATTAAAAGATAATATAAATAACAAGACGATAGACATTAATAGAAACAGTTTCCACATAAAACCTTTACACATACGCTTAAAACAATATAAGGAAACAAGGGAAAGAATATTTAACCCAAAGGTAAATGACATATCCAAACGAATAGACAAGACAAGAGAGAGGTATCGTCTGAGAAAGACAGTTAGGAATAGTATATCAGCGACGACAGTTTTCACTAATTCTGATCCTCGGCCTTATGCCAGAATCCAAATAGGCACGAAGGTACTGTATGGTTTACTTGACAGTGGCGCGAGTATCAGCATTCTTGGGAAAAACTGTCTGGAATTTGTCGAAGAAGTAGGTTTAAGAGTAATTAAGCATAAGTCTGGAGTCAAAACGGCTGACGGGAAAAGCCAAGAAATAGTTGGAAAAGTTAAGAGTAGGTTAGGATATAACGGGATAGAAGACGAAATTATATTTTATTTAGTTCCAGGCCTCGACCAAAAATGTTATCTTGGGGTTGACTTCTGGAGAGCTTTTCGTGTCGCTCCAAATATCATTAGTTCTATTACGGAACCGGAAGTCATACCACACCCCAATGCCCATGTTTTGTCGCCTGAACAACAATCCCGATTAGACGCAGTCAAGATGAAGTTCCTGGACTACGAGCGCCATGGACTTGGGAAAACGTCCTTAATGAGTCATGTTATTGACACCGGTGACGAGATCCCCGTGAAGCAACGCCATTACCCGGTATCTCCAGCGGTACAAGCCTTGCTTTATAAAGAACTTGATAGGATGCTGGAGATAGGAGTAATCGAGGAAAGCGAAAGCCCCTGGTGTTCACCAGTAGTCTTAATTAAAAAAGTAGGAGAAAATGGTGATATAAAATATCGATTTTGCCTCGATTCGCGCAGGGTTAACGCAGTAACGAAGAAGGACGCGAATCCGCTTCCTCACATTGATGGTCTACTTAGTCGCTTGCCAGATACCTATTTCATTAGTAGCGTTGACCTTAAAGAAGCGTTCTGGCAGATACCGCTGGAGGAAACCAGTAGGGAGAAGACGGCGTTTGCGGTGCCAGGGCGACCCTTGTACCAGTTTACCGTCATGCCCTTTGGGTTGTGTAACGCGGCCCAAAGGTTGTGTCGGTTAATGGACAAGGTGATCCCTGCCCGTTTACGGGATCGCGTCTTCGTATATTTAGACGATTTATTGATTATAGCCCCGGATTTTGAAAGTCATGTTAGTTTGTTGGAGGAGGTAGCTACCTGTCTTAGACAGGCGAACCTCACCATCAACGTTAAAAAGTCCCGTTTTTGTTTCAAGGAACTGAAGTATTTGGGTTTTATCGTTGGTGGTGGGAAATTAAAGACAGATCCTGAAAAAGTTGAAGCAGTAGCCAACTTTCCGATCCCGAAGAATCCCAGACAGGTTAGGAGGTTTTTAGGTCTTGCAGGCTGGTATAGGCGGTTTGTGAAAGACTTTTCCACTTTAACAGCCCCATTAACGGACACATTAAAAAAGTCAAAGACGAAGTTTGAAATGACTAAAGAAGCTCAAGAAGCTTTCGAGGAGCTAAAGAAAACTTTAACTTCAGCACCCGTACTATCACATCCCGATTTCAAGAAACCATTTTACATCCAGTGTGATGCGTCGGATTCCGGAATAGGCGCAGTCCTGTTTCAGAAAACGGAAGACCAAGGTGAACAACCGATATCGTTCTTCTCGCAGAAGCTAAACGCTTGTCAGAAAAACTACAGTGTGACCGAGAAGGAATGTATGGCAGCAGTGATGGCGGTGAAGCGATTCAGGCCCTATGTTGAAGGCATGAACTTCACCATCATAACTGATCACTCTAGCCTGAAATGGCTTATGACCATGAAGGATCTGAGTGGTCGGCTAGCGAGGTGGAGTCTAGAGCTCCAAGCATATGCCTTCAGCATAGAGCACCGGAAAGGTTCACTGAACGTCGTGCCAGACACGCTTTCTCGGGCACACTTAGATGCAGTTTCTTTAGAACAGGCAGCTCCTTTGATCGACCTGGACTCCGATGAGTTCAAGTCCGAAGAATACGTCGAACTCTTGAAGTCGATTCGTCTCCATCAAGAAGAGTTACCCGATTTAAAAATCATAGATGATTTCATTTATAAAAAAAGTTTCCAGACCATTGACGGCGAAGTCCTAAATGAACACCAATGGAGTTTATGGGTACCTTCGAACCTCACTCATGAAATAATCAAGAAAGTTCATGATCCACCACAATCTTCACATGGCGGCTTAGCAAAAACATTGCATAGGATACGACAATTTTTCTATTGGCCAAACATGACCATTCAAGTCCGAAATTATATTGCTAATTGTGTTATATGTAAACAGTCAAAAGCGTCCAATGTAGTTTCTCGTCCACCAATAACAAGCAGTTACTCTACGGATAGACCATTTCAAAAACTGTACATTGATTTCATTGGTCCGTATCCGCGTTCCAAAAGAGGAAACGCGTATGTATTTGTTGTCCTTGACCACCTGTCCAAATTTGTATTTTTGAAACCTTTGCGTGCTGCAAATGCTTCCAGTGTTGTTCGTTTCTTGCGTGATGAAGTGTTCAATACGTTTGGAGTGCCCCAGTTAATACACTCGGACAATGGTAAGCAATTCCTTTCGAAAGAGTTTCAAAATTTTTTGTCAACGTACGGAGTAAGGCACTTCAAGACTGCCAACTACGCCCCGCAGTCCAATGCCTCGGAGCGAGTTAACCGAACGTTGCTTGCTGCTATTCGTTCCTATCTCCAGACCGACCAGCGCGATTGGGATAGTCACTTAAGTGAGATAGCAGCGGCCTTAAGAAGCTCGGTGCATTCGACAACTGGCACCTCACCATATTATGCCCTGTTCGGGATGAATATGATGCTGCATGGGACCAGTTACGAAATCGCGAACAAGTTAAATAACTTAGCTGAGGGTGAAATAGCCATACTTCCCAGGCTAGCCAAATTACAAGTAATTCGCAGCAAATTGAAAGAAAATATTCTTCAAAGTAACGCAAGAACCGCAAAAGTATACAACCTTCGTTCAAGAAACGTAAAATATAGTCCTGGACAAGAAGTCTTTAAACGTAATTTTGTCCTTAGTGATTCGTCTAAGTTAATGTCAGCCAAGTTATGTCCGAAATTTGTTAAGTGTCGAGTAGTTAAAACCGTAGGTAAAAACCTTTATGAGCTTGAGAATCTAGTTGGTAAAAGCCTAGGTATCTTTCACGCAAAAGATATCAAGCAATGAAAAGGTTTTCTTGTTGAACGTTTTCATTAACTTCAACTTGTCTCTAGTCAGAACATGTGTCTAGTCAGATCATGTCTCTACTCAGAAAAGATTTAAAAACAATATTAATTCTAGACAGACCTTAAGCTTGGTGCGAAATCACCAGATATCAATGAATTATAATTATAAGTGATAACACTGTGATAACGAACAAGCCTGTTCAGACGAAAGTCCATAAGTGCCTGCACACATTTGACCAAAATGTTCACCACTGTACCTGAATAGCTTTAATTCTTACTTCAAGTTAGAATTAAGTGCTAATCTGTGATACTAGAGGAGATATATTTTTTTGTTTATGAAGACTGACTAAAATAGTATTAAGGCCCACTGTGATATGAAAACATGAAGAGACATAGACTGATTAGAATATAAAGAACACCCTGTGATGAACAAATTTTTTTTTGGAAAGACTGACTAGATTTTAAGAAGCGCGACTGTGATAGTTTTATAGTTTTTTTTGTATATTGTCCTTTTAGAATTTAAGACCGAGCTGCGATATGAAAATGTGTTTCCTACCGACTGACAAAATACTTGAGATAATTGTGCAATACATCAACATGATGATTTTTTTTGGTATACAAGAATGATTAGACAAGGTAAATGTTGAACTGTGATATAAAAATTTTATTAGAATACTGTAAAGCATAGTAAGATGGACGGCGTTAACGAACAAACGACGTTATCAGAAAACTTTAGATTAGAATTAAAATTTCAGATAAGTCCCGAAATACTGATCGACCGTTTATGACCCAGTTACTCACAAGGCAGGATTAACACTAATTAAAAGAAACTTCTTTGAAACGTTTTATAAATTTCACAAGTGATAACGCGCGACAAACAATTTAACTGTGATATAGTCAAGGCCCTTTACACCTTGACCAGAGCAAAACATCTGTGATTTATTTTTGTATTTGTTGTTGTTAGTTTAAGGCCAGATATATTTATACTATTTATTCGTCACATTCGTCTCATTTGTTGTTGTTTTATTTTGCTTAACCTAAATTTAACACTACATTTTTTTTTACAAATTATAAAATGAAAACTAGGTTCAAATGTTGTTTAAATGGTCCTAATGACCTTGTAAAATAATTACATATTATATAGTTTGAACCAAAATAAAATAAAGAAATAGGTATAATAGAATAATAACTTAACTAAGTCTAACCTGGACGTTGCCCGACTGGGACGTGGGTTCTTCCCCACTGAAAAATCCTGAGCGGCAGCCGTCACCGTCTCTGTTTCGTGTGAAGCCCTCAAGCAGCGCCGGAGTTTTGTTGCGACTGCCTAGAACGGCGATGGTGCGACTGGAGGAACCGTCGGCAAACAGAGGCGTCTTCAGCGCGAAGAAAAGATCTAAAATGAAAAACAAAACAAATGAATTAATTAAATATGAAAACAAAAAAATAAGTAATCGTTTACTTACGATATTTATACTCGTTGCCCGACTGAGACGTGGGTTCTTCCCCACTGAAAAGTACTGAGAGACTGGTGGTGCAGCTGCTGGTGCGGTTGGTTGAAACATCGGCAAACAGAAGCGTCGATATTTATACTCATTGCCCGGCTTGAGACGTGGGTTCTTCCCCACTGAAAGAGGCAGCCGTCACCGTCTCTGTTACAGGTGAAACCCTCGAACAGCGCCGGAGTTTTGTTAAGGCTGCTGGTGCGGTTGGAGGAACCGTTGGCATACTGCGGCGCCTTCAGCGCGGAAGAAAGTTCTAAAATGAAAAGAAAACAAATGAATTATTTATTTAAATGATAAATAAAAGTAGGCAATCGTTTACTTACGATATTTTTACTCGTTGGCAGTCGGAGACGTTGGTTCATGCTCACCGATAAGTCTTGAGCGGCAGCCGTCACCGTCACTGTTTCGGGTACAACCCTCAAGTAGCGCCGGAGTTTTGTTGCGACTGCCTAGAACGGCGATGGTGCGGCTGGAGGAACCGTCGGCAAAGAGAGGCGTCTTCAGCGCGGAAGTAAGATCTAAAAAAAAAATAAAGAAAACAATTTAATTAACTAAATATAAAAAAAAAGGTAATCGCTTACTCACGATATTTATACTCGTTGCCAGGCCGCCACCACCGTCACTGGTTCACTCTTTCGGCAAGCGAGGCGTCGTCGGCGCTATAAAGATGACCTGAAACGAAAAGAAAACAAATACAATGCATATAAAATAACACACATACGGAGGTGTACCTACGATATTTTGGCTTCTTGCCGAATCAAGAACACCCCGACCGTCGTACACCGTCGGCAAACTGAGCCTTCTTCAGAGTAAAGTAAGTAAAGTGAGCCACGGTATTTCTACCCGTTGCCCGGTTGGAACGTGGGTTCTTCCCCACTGAACAGTTGGGAGCGGCCGCCACCACCGTCTCCAGTTCACACTTTTGGCAAGCGAGGCGTCGTCGGCGCGATGAAAATGACCTGAAACGAAAGATCAACATTGTAGGTAAAATAACACACATATGAATGGTACTTACGATATTGTTGCTCCTTGCCCGGCCAAGAACGTCCTGAGCGTCACACCCCGTCGGCAACTGAGGCGTCTTCAGCGCGGAGGAAAGATCTAGAAATGAAAAATAAAAGAAATTAAACAAATAAATGAAAAAAGTAAGCAATCATAGGTTTACTTACGATTTTGTTTACTCGTTGCCTGGCTTAGATAGGCGATGTTGACCTAGGTGTGAACGCAATTCTTGGATTAGCTGAAAATAAAACAAAAAGAATGTTAATGAGTAATTCTTTACACTTACTACCTAATCCGTTAGGCGATTTTGTTGTTTTTTTGTTGTAGACTTACCTCGTTGTAGTAGCTGTCGACCCCATTGATAGAAAAATACAAATGGCTGTAAGTAAAGGAAACAGTGACGACAAACAATTGGAAAGCCTTCCTGGAAAGTCTTCCTGGAAGGATATCTGGAATAGGAAGTTCTAAAAGGTTAAGGGAGATGTGCAATGGGAGTTGTTGTGACGAGTAGGTTAGAGTGTTTGTTTTTGTGGTTAACTTAAGATTTGAGAATGTGAAATGGTAATGTGAGTTGCAAGTGATTTAAGGATGTGAATGTTGAAAATTAAGAGATGTTTGTTTTAATGTTATGCTGTGCAGTTTATTAGTGTTTTTATAATTTTTGTTTGTGTTTTACATGTATGTACATAAGTTTAGAAAAATATAGTGACAAAAAAAAATAGGTGACAACAATACAAAATGACTAACGTAATGATAACATAAATAATGATATTATTTATTCAAAGCAACAATAACAAATGTGACGAACGCGAATAAATAGAGATTTTGACAAAAGAACTGAAAAGAATTACACAAATTTTATTTGTTATGGACTGGACGAACGCCGACCGTGGTGAGATCGGACGTGTATACAGCGGTGGGATGTTTCAGCCAGCGAACAGGCTAAAGCAACTGCGGCGGCTTAAGAATTATCGCGGATATGACAAAGCATTAATGAAAAGGAACAAAGAAACGATTACAAACAAGGTCTGTGAAAGTTTTTTGTTAAGTTTAGAGGACATTTGAAGATCGATAGTCGTGCGGTAATGAAGTAGACAAAAGTTGTTTGAAGGAACAAAGGATCTTTAAAGTGTTTCGAAACAGTTGTGCCCAAGGAATTTGGAATTAAGTCCTGTTAACTTTTGAACGTTTTTAAGGAAATAAAAAGGGTGAGTGCGCTAGGTCCTTAATAAAGTGGTGATAGTTTCGGAAAACATAACTAATTCGTGTGTTTTGTGTGTGTTTTTTATTGGTGATACAGGGTGGAAATTCTGTCAACGAAGACGCACGAGTAGCCAAAGATAGCCGTGGTACTGAGGCAGTTAGGCCCAGAAATAGAGCGAGCATATCGCCCGTGAGTCTCCGGGTGCCAAGTAAGGTTGTTTAAAAAAAAGTTATCGGTAAAGCAGGTTTTAACGTAATGTTAAATTAGGTGCCGGCGGCAAGCCGCAGAAAGACACCCCTTTCTTTTTTCTTTTCGGGTTTTTTTTTCTGTTCTATATAAACCTATAGTTCTTCTTTGTGGTTCGAACGAAAAGTTTTGAGGAGCCAAATCATTTCGAAGTCGGAGCCAATTTTGGCTGAAGATATACCCATTCGCACGACATATCGTAAAGAGTGCTGCTACGCACGACGGCCGAAGTCGCTCCAAACGAAGTTCCATTAGCTTTATTCAGTAAATCTAACAAAAAAAAAAAGGGTTCTTCAACTCCAGCAAGAACCCCCTTCAAGAGCGTCGAGAGCGCGGGGTTGGCGAAGCGACGCGCAAGAGCGTACGGAGCGTTTTTTTTTTATATATATACATTTTTCTTTGTGTTGCAATTTAATTCGTCAAGCGAAATCTAAACATCCATTTTGAGAGTTTTACTTATATATTAATTAAAGTTACTGTCTTAATTTTTAAAATTTTTGCGTGCCACAAAAGAGTGTGGAAAAGATTTATACCGGCAATTTGATAAGAATCCGTGGAGGGAATTCTTTCCAATCTCGATCGTGGGAAGCAAGATTTTGCCCCTACGCACGAACCGCATATAGAGCTCTATCTGTAGGTAGGATACTAAGGGTGTTCGCTTTGTCCTCATTGGTGTGAATTGATACACCGTTCCATTAATTGCGAGATCTTTGGGGAGGGTTTGGTTTACCAAGGAAATCCGGTATATTTTCCAGATTTTTTTTTGGTATTTTAATATATTTATAATGTTTTTGATTATTGTTTAAAAAAACCATTTATATATTATAATTTCTTAATTTTTCAAGTCTTTTTAGTATGTTCAATTAATTACTTTCTTATTTATTAAATATGTCTTTTAAAATGTTGAATCAAATTTCACTTTCGCTTTTCATGTATCAATAAATGATTAATTTTTATGATTTTTATGTCGAACAAAGTCGGATTTTTGTCATTGATTTTTGGGTTGAGCGATAGCTCAATGGAGTGTTGAAAGGTTATTCTAGGGGGTGATTAAAGGTAAGCTAGGGGAAGTGGCGAAAATGACTTTTTCAGGTTTGATGATGACCATTTAGAGGAATTCCGGTCAAGGGGAATCCGGACTTCCAACGGCCTGCCGGGTTCCACGGAGGGGAGGGAACATTAGGCCAAGCTGCGCCGTCACCTGCAGCCCTCAAGTGTGGCGGATCATCAGTGGTGGTATCGCATTTTAGGTTTTTCGATCTCTCCA
Organism: Eupeodes latifasciatus; assembly: GCA_920104205.1. Lineage (NCBI taxonomy): Eukaryota > Metazoa > Arthropoda > Insecta > Diptera > Syrphidae > Eupeodes > Eupeodes latifasciatus. The sequence goes on along the minus strand of OV049924.1, from coordinate 131,501,805 downwards.
GGCATGATTTATGTTTTTGAAATAGGAGGAGGTCCGTTCGCGAGGGCAAGATCCCCCCCATTCCGGCGAGCTCAGCCGAGCACAGCAAGCATGCCGCGACCCTCGCAGCGGACGGCTGCGCATCCTCTCTCACCTTCTTAGGCCTTCTTTCTTTATCTATCCTTTCTGTCTCCTTTTCCATTTCCTTTCCAATCCGCCGTCTTTTCCGAGTTTTATCCGTTTCTCTTTTTCTACCTTTGTTCTATTTATTAATTCTGACATCTGTCAAACCTTTTCTTTCCAGCCTAAGACGATCTGTCACTGCACTGACATCCGGAGTGACAGCGAGGAGTGCCAGCGCTGCGGCCGGTCCTTAGCCGGTCGTATGAACATCGTCATTTCATATTCCTTTTTCTTCTATCCTCTATCCTCTTCACATCTTCATCTTTCTTCTTCTTTCTATTTCACTACCATACAAGTAACGACTCTCTGGAGGTCGTTAGAGAAATGTTTCCTCGAAGGTTGATATCGAGGAGGGGTGATATTGCTTGGCCACCCAGGAGCCCTGACTTAACGCCACCGGATTTCTTTTTATGGGGCTACTTCAAGAGTAAGGTGTACTCTAATAATCCTTCAACGACGGCTGAATTAAAAGCGAACATTAAAGAAGAAATCCGCTTAATCACTCCGCAACTTTTGACAAAAGTGTTCCAAAATCTCAGAGTGAGATTGGAAGAGTGCTGTATGCGAAATGGACAATATTTGGATGATTTAATTTTTAAAAAATAAAAATTCATTTCGTTTTGTATAATTTAAAATAAATATTTCATTTAAAAGCGCTACAGTTGTATTAATATAATTTTTTTTTAAGTGCACTTATTTACGGCCCACCCTGTATAAAGTTTTGAGAAATTTTGGATTTGAAGTTTTCATATTTAAAAAAAAATCATGTTGGAGCTATTTTTTTGTGTTTATTTCGAATCCGAACTTCGATTTTAACTATCTGCTCACATTTGAAAAATATCTGTTTTCAACATTTTGCAAAGTTGTGCAATATATTTCAAAAACTTGCTGGTGTAGCTTTATCTAGGGGACAAATTAGTTACAAAAGCAAACATTACTCTGAAACCGGTTAAGCTTTTCTTTAGGTTTATTTTGACACAGGTAAAATCTAACAACTTACGAAGATTTTTGAAACATTCTATGAAATACAATAAATATTTGAACCGATAAGTTGAAGGTAAGGATTAAAGGTTTGGAGAATTATCAGGAATTTTATTGAAAGAACTTCAAAACCTATGGGAAAAGTACAATTTGATTGCAAGGAACAAAACCTTGTCCACCAATGTAAATAACTGCAAAATACAATTTGACAGTTGACATAAGTGGTAGTTCTTGAAAATGTAAGTGATTATCTAACCCAAACCTCATACATTCATTGGTTTTAGTATTTGTTCTTGTGAGGCAATTTCATGCGACCTTAGAAGTGGTCTTTATTTAGTTTCTTGCTATTAGGTATTTGTTTTTTTTTTTGCGCCCTGTAGATCCTAAACTACCACTTTTTATTGAAGATAGATATGTTTTTTAATTAGCACTGACCTCTGACCTAGATCTCTATATTTTTGTTGTTCTTCTTATATACTCGCATCTTTTTTCTTTTAGGGCAAAAAAGGTACAAATTAAGCTAATTCCTTAAATGCCCTTGTAAGTAAAGTATATATGTACGTACTCATATTATGTCTGTTAGTCAGAGACTATATTATGTATCATAGAGCCTTTATGACAGGTAGAATTTGGAATCGGATTCGGTTTTCGTAGACAACGCGCAACGTCGACGGAGGTTACTGTTGAAAAGGTTAACATAGAAATAGCACTTTTGGGATTTGAGACAGAAAATGACTTTTGCCGGAAGTAATTCTCTGACCAGTATAGTACTGTTGGCTTAAGTTCTATCATACACCTGTTGCGTTTCCTTTTTTCCTATCCTAACCCTTCCTCTTATCATAATCAGCATACTCATATCCTCGTCTTCTAGCGCTATCTCTCTCGCTCTCTTGATTAAATTGAAAGGATATACTTAGCTAATTTTTGGATTTGGTTTGTGGTTATGTTGGTTTTTCTATTTGAGGTAATAATTTTGTGGAGAGTAAGGACATATAAAATATAAGACCATTTAATAATTGGGTTTTTGGTATAAATGAATAATATATGAATGTATGTAGTATATAAAAGTTAAAAAAGAGCAAACACAGTGAACAATTTAATAAGATGAATAAATGGTTATGTTTAGGTTAAAGGTACTTACCAAAATAGATAGTTTTTTGTTTTAATATAATTAAACATAAAGATTTCTATATTTATGTAGAAAATGGATAAATTTATGTGTGTATATCTGTTTACCTATGAACATGAACTCATCAAAAGGACTGACCTTATTTTATTGGCTTTATTTAATATTCAATTTATGATTTTATCAATGAATGAAAATATGAGATAATCATTTGGGAATTAAGGGAAAATATTACATACATATGTGGTTGTTATTTTTTTTTGATAAGGTATATTATAGCATTTAGAGAGCTGAGCTAACTTCAAACACCTTTTTTTGAGAGGATATTATTTATAGAAGGATTTGTTTATGTGGGTATACCATTGGAATGAAATCGAATATTAGAATTTCTCTATGAAAAATTAATAAGTAAACTTGAATACAGCGGAATGATACCTTAAATGATAGAGAAGATTGACCATACGAGTATATAGGATATAGATACATATACATAGGTATGTGGTTTTTATGGATATTTTGACCTTGTTCTTAAATAATGCAAAGAAAAATGATTTTTGGGTTCATTTTTCATCGATTGGGGATTTCACTTTCTAATTTATGGTTTTCCCAGATCAGCGTATATCTTTTCTATCATTTTAAGATTTTGACATATGTAAGTTGGAAAGGAATACATGCCTTACAAAATAGTTTTTTGTATATTCGAAAAGACTTACGATTTTATTTTTGTTCCTACGAAAATGGTGATAATGATCCAAGGGGACAAGAAGATTCTGGAAAAAAAAATTTAAAGTTTTAGATAAGTTACGATTTTTCAACTGAAAATTGAAAGAAATGGGTGATTATACAAAAGTTGGGTAACTCGATGTCATCAACCAATATATACAAAGTCTGATTATATTTTATTGAGATTGCAATTTATTTTAAAACAATGGAAAGACCTTTATTTAGTCACCCAATTTCAGTTCTTCATTTTGAATACAAGGTATTAAAAAAACACAATTAGTTCTTAAAACGTCAGTCCTCTGGCATGTCACAACCCTGAAAACCAACCATTAAGTGACTGTCTATTAAACATTATCATTGATTTGAGAAAACTTATTAATTTAATACAATCTGCGATGTATATAGTTTAATATATACTACAACTTTCATAATACAGTGTTCTCCACTTTATTTAAAAAAATAAGAAATTTTGTGTTCAGTTTCAGTCGTCAGTCCCTTGTGTGTTATTTAAATTTGAAATTCTTGCGAAATATCGCCGATCCACTGTCAAATCCCACTTTGAATTTTAATGTTGGTAATAAAGTTAGTTGCGGGTCGCACAATTTGACGACCACCATATCTGTACCAGAGTTTGGGTTATGTTTGTTGTCTATACACGTGCTTAGCCAGTCAACATGTCAGTCCTATTGTGAGTCGTTATTTTTTTTGTTAATCTAAAGTTTATTTTTATTTATACATATTAGACTATGATTTGTTAAAATGTAGTTTGTTGATATTAGTCCTGATTATAATCTCAAATTTCGTCTTTTTCGTCAGTCCTATGGCGTCAGTCCTGTGTCAGGTATATTGTTATTGTTCTGCATTTCATGATTATTTGTACTTTTAAGATGAATATTGTTAGATTTTGTTTATATTGTTTGTTGATTACTTGGAAAAATTAAGTAAAACTATATGTAAAAGTAGTAAAAGATTAAGTGAATAACGTTACGTTAAATGTCGAAAGTCTGTTTTGAAAACTGATATAGTATTTTCTCCCAGTATTACATATTAATAATTATTTGAATTGTTACTAAGTGCTTTTAAGTGATCATTATTAAATCCTAAGAGATTTTTACTAATTTTTTCAAAACTGTGTATAACATCTATCATTACTATGTTATCTCGTCAATCCCCTGGCAGTCAAATTCTGAAATTTTTAAATATCTTACAATGTAGGTACTCAAAAAAGTGACTGGCCCGATTGGGAATAATATATTAATTAGATTAGCTATCATATACACCCGAATTTATAGAAGTTTGATTTAAAAACTATCGTAAACAAAGTATCCTCAAAAGTTACCCAACTTTTGTATAATCACCCAAATCGATGCTGCAAATTAAATAATTCATAAATATTACATATTGTCGTTATAACCTTCGTACTAGATTTATTTTTTATCAGTGAATGTAAGATGATTTCACCCAATTTTGTCATTTTTGTATTACAAAATTCATTTAAAATTGTAACTGTGTCTACCTTCAAAAATTACATAGGAGTAACTTTATAAAGTTGCTGAAGGCTTTGCGACAGTGCACCAAGGGAGCAAAGTTTATGACACGAAACACGCTTAAAAAAGGTTTAATTTTTGTAGTTGGATTGTCGTGGTGTGCTATATTTCAAAGGCACAACTTACAACTATTTTGGCTGTTTAGATCAAGTTACAACACTACTTATTGGATTCTATCAACAACTAAACCAATCGGAATGCTATCAATGACCCTGTATTCAATTTATCAAAAAAAATCTAATTTTTTGGAAACTTGATTCCAGTGATGGCTAAATTGAAATTGGTCTGCAAGTTCCTAAAATTAATAACAGCGTCATCTATATCTTTTTGAAAGTGCCTGAACAAGTGTGATTCGTCATTTTTGTAAGTAATAGAACAGCTTTAAGATTTTATCCATTTGGATCTTGTACAAATTTGACATGGTCCAAATTTGAGTGGAATAAATATTAAGAATTTCTTTCTATTTCAGCCCAAAATTGGTCGAGGCTACATACTACATGATACAAACTTTGTTTTATTTTAAAGAGTATTGTAGGTTTTAAGATTTATTGTTTTATTTAAATAACATTCCATTGACACTTTGTTTACTGTTCTTAAGTTGAAAATAACTGACACTATAGAAAATATCAAGAGCGGAAGGAGTGATAAGGCTGTTCCTTTTAATAATTGTATAAGATAGATTGTATTTAGACGGAGGGGTGGATCCAGACATAAAGACAAGTTTTTAAGCACCACTTTATAATGTTCTTTAAAGTTCTATAAAGGAGGCTGACATAATTTAAATAAAAGAATGTGTATCTTAACCCTACATTTAAATTTTCCAATGACTAAGGTGGCAATTTTAGTTATTAGTTGTTAGGCATGGTTTAACTATTTAATTTTAACGTCTCCCTACACATGAAAGCATTCCAAAATTACAACAGTTTTCTAAATATTCCCTGTTTAAGAGCAAAAATACAATGGTTAACGGGGTTTTGGGGTTCATTTCAAACGTATTTGTTTTTAAATAGTTTATTATTTTCTTGTTGCCATTTTTATAAATGCAAAGAACGCTGCAAAAAGCCAGGAAATGAGAAAGTTTACACTCTTTATAGTCAAAAAAAAAAAAAAAAAAAAAAAAAAAAAAAGATGGAATTGGAGATGAGTTTCATTAATTTCAAGGCAACTTCAATTTCTGTTAAGAAAATAAAAACTGATGATTCTGTCGGAATACAATTTTAAATTACTTATCTATCTATATTAAGAAAAATTAAATTATTACTAAAGTTTTCCCAAGTTTTGAATATAATGAAAACCTTTAAGATTATGACATGGATTTTTGTTGTTTTTGACAGCAAACCGCCTTTTAGTGAATATATGCAACTTAACTGTATAAGCTTTATCACTCATAAGGCGCCTTCTGGCTGGAATACCGATTGATGTTATGTTCTTGATCCAGTCCTCAGTTTAGTAGTCCAACAAATTTTAAGGCAGTAAAATACAAATTTTATTTGTATATAAAGGGTTTTTCAATTGGCACGGGTAGATTTTAGCGCCCCCTGCCGGCCTTTTTGTTTTGGTGACATCTGTCAAATCTTTTGTTTATTATTCAGTTGCTTATGCCAAATCATCATGGCAAGTTACACGATTGAACAGAACGTTCAAATGAAAAAACTTTATTATCAAAATGAGTGTTCCATTTTACGGTAGACTTGGTGGCCCTTCACAGTCGACTCTTCAACGTTTGGTGGCCAAATTTGAGACGATTGGTTCAGTAAGCAATCAGCCAACGTCGGGACTTGGACCTACACCCGTACAAGATGCAACTGACCCAGGAGCTCAAAGTTCACGACCATAGACAACGCTGTTTGTTCGCTGACTGGGCTTCGAATCGTTTGGAAGAGGACCCCCATTTTGGCCGAAAAGTCATCTTTAGTGACGAGGTGCATTTTTGGATAAATGGCTGTGTTAACAAGCAAAATTGCCGTATATGGGACGACACCAACCCACGCGACGTTCACCACGTGGTAATGCTTCCTCAAAAAGTTACCGTTTGTTGTGGATTTTGAGCCGGGCGGCGGCGTAATTGGTCCGTACTTTTTTGAAAACGACGTTAGTGAGGCGGTCACCGTCAACAGCAAGCGCTACGTAACAATGATAACTAATTTCTTATGGCCCCAATTGAACCATATGTACCTAGACGACATATGGTTTTAGCAGGACGGCGCTACGTGCCACACAGCAAACGCCACGATTGACATTTTGCATGAACAATTTGACTTTTTCCTCTGGGGTTTCTTGAAGTCGCAGGTCTATGCAAATGAACCACAATCGACCGATGCCCTAAAGGTGAACATAATACAAGCTATCGCTCAAATTCAGCTGGATCTATTTGGAAGAGTCATTGAAAATTGGGCCACTCACCGTAAGAAGCCGAGGCGGGCATTTGAATGAAGTCATATTCCACACTTAGTGGCATACATACGCCTTTCAAATAAAAAAAATAATTTTGTTAATACCTCACACACAGCTTGTTTTATTCCATTTCAACATCTACCTGCCCTTATTGGAAAACCCTTTGTAACAAATAAATAATTAAAAATGAAAGTTTTGAATTCAATGGAATTTCTACGAAAATTAAACTCTAAATCTGCGTAAACAGACAGAAATTTCGTAGATTTTGCTGAAAGTTCAAATTAACCCATGATTTGGGGTCAAAATACTGGGTCATAACACTGTATTTAAAATACAAAGTTCAGTATGGTCAAAGTTCTGTATATTTTAAAATCTTGTTTAGTCAGTGCACACTTTTAACATTATAAAAACGATTTTTGTTTTTTTTTTTGAATCATACATAATTTGGAAAAAAAAATGTAAGCTAGGAAACAAATATTGATTAATTTTATTTTTTTTTTAAATTTTGTCCTTGAAGTTTATTCAACAGGAGGCCATTAAGTCGAACTCTATCCAAAAACTGAAAAATCTTATTAAAAACATGAGAAAATTGATTGAATTGCGTTCAATAAATAAATAATAAAATATATATTAAGCGTCACCTTTTGTCTATTAACCTTCAAAAGCTTTTTTTTTGTCTAAGGAACTAAACGCATCTATTGTTGTTCCTCAAATTGGTATTTTATATTTATATTTTGATACTTGGCGCTTGTGCTTCAATAATATTTGTTTTCTATTTTGGTTATGGTAAATAAGCTTTTTTATAATGGATAATAATAATTTTGAATGATCAATCAGTCTTTTTGTTTTGCTCACAGCTGTCATTAAAATTCAAAAAAAATATTTTTTTTAGAACCGTGTGAATTCTTAGATAAGGCTAAATATACAAAAATGTATATTTATCAAGATCAATTTTTATAATTTTATAGCTGCTGTCATCAAATAATACAAAATAAGCTTAACCTCATAAACATAAAGTTCAGCACACCTTCATTTATATTACTATTTTTTGCAAAAAAAAACACAACAATATTTCTCAAAAAATTATAAAGTTTACGAAAATAATGTTATAGAGACACACCTTGAAACTTGCTATCTTATCAACAATAATTAACGTTTTTTTGTTAAGCTTTTATAATATTTATATGGTCTTAATATTAAACTTCCCTTAGTTTAACTTTTACTTTTATTATAGTTGCATTATATATTCCATTTTTAGGAGTTGGGAATTGATAAGATATTTTTAAAATAATTTATTACAATAATTAAAAAATATAATTTGTGTTCATCTTTTTCAAATTATGTATGTCATGACGTTTTCTAGCGCTATAGACTTTCAAAGTTTAGTTTTTTGTTATTTTTATTTTTAGCTAACCTGTAATAACCTTTTGAAATTTTAACACATATGTGGTAAAAGACTTTTGAACAAATTCGTATTAAATACTTATGTTAAATTATAAGTGTCTATGCTACGATAAAGATAATACAAAGACAGAACAGAATCATTTGCACCTTTTACCTAAATTACCCATTTAAAATGTTTATCCAAAACCTTGAAAATTTAATTTTTGAGGTTTAGGTATTCAAAATGCTAATAAATCAAATTTATCTTTTTTATTTCATAAATTAATATTTGATACGTTCAGAGGCATATTTCACCTAACACTTTACACTTTGCAACTTTTCAAAACAAAATAATATCCTGCAACGTAAAAGTGCAAACTGTTTACCAAAATTTGCAAAGAAAAGACTTTTTACTTTTCAATTTTTCAGATTTTATTTGAAATATAACTTTTAATTTAAAATTTTGTATTGTTTAGGGGAACAAAAAGAACAACTACATTGAAAAATAACAAAACTTTTAACTTTTCAGAAAAGACTTTGAACTTTGCAAATTTGAGTTTGGTGAAACGTAATTTGCAAAGTAAAAATGCAAAGTTGCAGAGTAAAAAGTGTTTGGTGAAGCAGGTCTCAGGTTAGATGTAGGTATGCTACCTGAAATATACCGCATAATAATATATTGCACAGGTTATCAATATTGAATGTATCGGAAATTAAGAATTTTTGAAGCATGATTTTAGAAGGTGAACGATAACTGGATCCACCATTAAAGCTTAAAAAACATGAAAACACCGAAACTTGAAGTTCCAATTTTATTCAACTTTAAGTTGGCAACAACATTTTAACTGAAGGTTATTTGTCGACTTTTAAAATCTTACATGATCTGAGTTCAAACCGGTGTAAGCCAGGTTGGTTTCTATCTTTAATTTAATAAAATATTTTAGTACGAAAGGATTAAATATTTAAATAATAATAATTTTAAATATGATGAATATAATTAATGATTTATTGAGCGATAAAACTCACTGGTTAGTTGGATATTAGTCAAGAAAAATTAGATAATTATTACGAAAAATTCCGACAAAGGTGAATTGCGGTGGACAGGTTCTTTTATACGTGTTGAACATAACCCAAAAAGTCCTTTCATTTTGGATTGGAGCAAACATTTTAGGTGGGGTCAAGTACATTTTTTACAAATTACTCAAAAACTATAAGTTCTTTTTTTAAAAGTTGTTAGTACGTATTGTAGTTCATGTAAATGTACACAAAAAAGATTGTACCTAACACTTGATTTTCGTAGAGTAGATAGATTTGAAGAAAAACGTTGCCGAATATGACAATGTACCGCATTTAGTCAAACAAATACCTAATTTTTTGGACACTTTTACTAGAAACTTTATGGCAAGTATTGCGTTCGTAAAAAAATTTAAACTCCAAATTTCACTGAACATGACATTACGATGGTAGAGAATTCGAAAACGTTTTAGACATTTTGCTTATTTTTCTTATGTTGCTGGCATTGTTAATGGGTCATCAATAAGAATTGATGCTCCAACTGATAATGAGTCAGTATTTGTAGACAGAAATGGTGGCCACTCAGTTAATGCCATGTTTGTATGCGGCCCAAATTTGGAGTTTTTTTATGTTATGTTTTTTTATGTGTATCCGTTCACGATGCTATAGGGTTTTAAGGAATAGCTCATTAGCACGACGCTGGTAAAATGGATGGAGGCCATTTCCAAATGCTATAATATTAGGAGACAGTGGTTATGGACGAAAAAGTTGGCTGATAACACCAATTATTCCACACCATGTTGACCAATCTGAAGCATTATTAAAATGTTTGAGGGCACATAAGAAAACGAGGAGGCTTGTAGGAAATGTATTGGGTATTGGGTTGTAGGAAATATATTGGGCATTCTGAAGGAAAAATTTCCTTGCCTTTACTATTTGAGATTGTCACCAGCAACTGCATGCAATGTTATTTTAACTTTTACAGTACTGCATAACTTGGAAAATCGTTTGCGAAGTGAAAATACACCATTTGAAATGATAGATGATGATAATGGTAATGCCAAAATTGTCATACTATGACAATGGCAAAATTGTCACGACAAAATTGTCGTTGTATTTAACTGACAATTATGTCACCTGTCAATACGTTATGCAATGAAAACTTGTCACATAAGTGTGACAAATTTGTAGAATTGTCACCTGTCAATGTTTATGAAATAGGGCCCTGCCCGTCCGTTAACCTCCAGCCTAAACCATTAAATCAATTAAGTTCAAACTTAAAAGTTAAGGTCTTAAGCAGATTCGCATTAGGAGTTTTTTTCAGTTTTTTTAAACACTAAAAATAACAGTAATCCCAATACAAATTTGTTGGTCAAAAATTTTTTTAAAAATTTCCTATACATTTTTGTTCTTAACTTGGCTTCTTTCAATATAAAAAAATATTTTTGGTATTGCTCCGGTACCGTTTTATTTTTGTTTTTAAGTTTTCTCAAGAACTAATGAACCGATTGCAATAATATTTGTCTTAATCATGTTTGATGATCAAAAATGTCAAATTACAGTTTTTTTTTTAATTTTTTCTTTAAAGTTGATATCTCAAAAATGGGAAAATATTTTTTAAAAAATTAAATCTAAAACGTATTTTATTAGGTTATATACTGCATACTAGAAATATTTTGAAACTTAAATTGAAAAAATTTATATACGAGTATACAAAATTAATTTAAATAAAAACCGATCTAGGATTTTCCAAAAAAAAAAAAAATTCTGAAAAATTAAGTTTTTTTTTTTGAGAAATCAAATGGCATTTAAATTTTCGAATAGAAACTTATTTTATTGGTAAATTTTTAAATCTTAAAATATAATTTCAATTTGTAAACAGAGTTTTTGGATAAGGAGGCAAGTTTGTGAGAACCAGTCGTGCACTTTATGTTAATCGATTATGTCATTTTGTACCAGAAAACTAAGTATCACAAAAGGTACGGCAAGGGGAACGCCGACATTTTGAAAATATATTTGTTTTGCATTTTGTTTACTAACTCCCAAAAACGGCCTGAGAACCACATTTAGACATTACCTTTGTATATATAATTGAATATTACAATCATGAAACACAAAATTCTGTTACGGAAGGCGGACCATGGGGGCGCTGCACTGCCTGTACGAAAATTAAGTGTGGAATCTAAGAGCGACTGGAAGTATAAAAATATTGAAATAAATAAATAAAATCAATTACTCAAATGTAAACAAAAATCAGTCGTTGCCAACGTTACCTGAGATTTTTTTTAATCATACCTATCAATGTATAGAAGGTATGCATATACAAACATTTAATTGTATGTGTTTTAGATTTGTTAGCAGAAAATTGTATTCATTTGATTTTAGATTTTCTATTTTTGTGAAATCTGAAAATTTAAAAGCAACGTTTTCAAATTTAAGTTTTGATACAATGCATTGCAAATTGCAATGCAATGCGTCGTTGCCATACTTTGAATTTTTCTATAGCAACTACATTCGATGCAGGTATTTTTTTAAAATTTGTATTTTTTATTGTAATGTGGGTAGTGGGTGGGTAGGTATGTATGTAGAAAAGTAAGTACTAAGGAGGGTAGGTTGGTGTGTACTAAGTAGAATTGTAAGGACTTAAGTCTATTCGTGATTGGAATTAAGCCATGACTCAAGCTAGAATTAAACAATCAACTTAAAGGGTCAACGCGTTCACTCTCTGAAGTCATAAAAACATCTAAATTTTCTGTGTCAATGTTCACAGCGTCAATGCTTAAGACGTTGACTATCACACGATTAGACAAAATAATATTTATTTAAGAGAACGTTATTTTTATTTTTTTCATATAAGGGTGTGAAAGAATGTTAAAATTGGTACAATGTAAGCATATAACATAATTATTGTGTAGTTTTTAATTGAAGGTCGACAAATGACGTCATTTATACGTCAAAGAGTCAACGCGTTGACCGTTTACGTTAAACTTCTAAAAGTAGCTTCAGACTTTTTTCGTTAATATTTTGCAGTGCGAAACAACTGTGTTAAAATTGAAAAAATTTGAGAATTTATGCATATGTACCTATTTGCAAACATATTTTCCTATATTTATCCTTTTGGAAGCAGATAGGTCCAGGGTTTAAATAGGTACATGAATAAATACGATAGTATCTGTTTAGGTTGGCAGGTTGTTGCGTGGATAAAAAATGTAAGGCAGTTTCTAGGGAATAATTTTATTAAATGAATGTATTATACCAAAAAAGTAACAAAATTAATTTAAGAACCTACAATCCTCCTCACCCTCATTTTGGTTGTTTCAAAAAACGGACAAATGTCTAAAGATAGTGTAATAGCTTTTTGCATTCTTAGGAAAAAGGGCATTATACAAAAAATCCTTTTTAAGTTAAAAAAATTTAAAATTAATGTCTCCTTCTAGACTTAACTTGATTTAATAAAAAAAAAATGATAATTTTGTTCAAAATTAAGATTTTTTTTAAATGGGTTTGTATGTTGGTCAGGTGTAATTAATTATTAAAGTAGCCATTCTAATTTATGGGAATTTAATGTAGGAATTAAGATCAACAAACCTCATTGATGAAATGCACTTCAAATTTCAAATTAAAATTAACTTATTTTTGTTATATCTAACTAAATCTTTGTCAATTTTAATTTTCACCTCAATTATTATTGATTTATTTGTATGGTGCAAACATCACATCAACTAAAAAGAGTTTTTAAATAAGTGACCATAAAAGCTGTTATTTAAACATGAACATATTTTTAATATGTGTATATTAAAAAAAAGATGCTGGGATTCGACCCACACTGGTAACTTCCCATTCCGATTAATTATTCTAAAAAAATTAAACATTAAAAAAAATATAATGCATATGATTAAATGCTTTGATTTCAAAATCTATTTTTTAAAATTAGTTTGAAGCCAATGTTTTCAAGTTTTAGTATTGTTTTTCTTATGGTTTTTATTTTTTGTAAAAAAATGGTCGATTCGATTTTTCTCATAACTTTACCAGATGTCAAAAACGTTATTTTTCATTGCATACAATTATTTTGGAGATACAATCATTTTTTGTTCTTAAAATATTCGAGGGGACAAATATTTTTTTTCAGTTCAGTAATAAAAAATTACAAAAAACGTTTTTTTGCCAAAAATATACTAGTTTGGTATCATGTTACAATATATTAATATAAAATTTAACTCAAGTCGTTAGCGTCATTGGTTCACCTTTTTTTTTAAATGCTATGGTAAAAAACCACCCACTCAATGTTTTTGAGAGTCCTTTCTGCATGATTCTGCATTATTATCTGTATAACAAAATTTATTTGAAGTCAATATCTCCATTGGTTCTTGAGCTATGGACGACGAAAAAGGTCCCAGAACTTATGGACGTACGGACGCACGGACGTACGTACACACACACGCGCAGACATCTCTCTAAAAAAAAATTATTTAGACTCTAGGGACCTTGAAACCTCGAGAAATGTCAAAATTTTCAATTCGACAAATCGGGCTAATTACAATAACTTCCTATGGGAAGTTAATAACATTTGAATTTTCTCAAGAAATTTCTGAAGTTAATGTGCCTTGTATAAGTCATTCTTTTTATATTATTTATCCCTAAAAGAAAGGTGAACAAAAAATGTTCGCATAAGCATGGCTTAAAAATATTTGTCTCATTTGAAAATGATTCGTAGAAAGTAGGTAAAGCCTTAATTCTTCTAATTGGCAACCACAAAAAGTTTATATTCTGATTCTTTTTTTTGTCTTGTTGTGTTTTTTTTAATTTTCTCCATTCCCAATCAACCAATCAAAAAACCACATTATACAGAATATAAATAATAAATTATAACAAAAATGTCTTTTCATTGCCTCCCTCGAACTTTCGCTGAGTATGTATACATTCTTCTCTATCTTCTGTTTTTTTAATAACCTGGAAAATTATTATTTTATATTGGAATTCTCGCTCATTTTTACCCCCACCCCAATCAGCGCCGGCCCCAGCCAAACTTGCGCCCTGTGCAAGATTTGTAGAAAGCGCCCCTTTTTTATTTTTTTTTTTACACATAAACTGATACACAAGCATAAGCCTTTCCCAGATTACCCAGGAGGTAGACTTTCAATGCGTTTTTTTATTGAGGTATCCCCAGGAGGCCTAAACCATTAAACTAAAACGCAGCGAAGAAATGAGCAGAGGGGAAACTTGGAAACTTACTTTTCTGGCCTTACATTTTGCAAATTCAGAAAAGAGATCATCAAAGTCTAAAGAATTTAATAATTTCTTTTCAATGGACAATATAGATAAACCTACCAATCTCTCTTGAGTCATGGTTGTCCTAAGATAATTTTTAATAATTTTATGTTTAGAAAAACTACGTTCTCCTGAAGCTACCGTGACTCGTGACCGGGATTGTATTAAGAATTTGGAGAGCGAGAGAGGTTTGAAATAAAAATAAAATTTAACACATCTAAACTTGAGCTTTGTGGTGTAACAAGCTGGGATATTACGGTTAACTCTTGAAACAATTCTTCTCCATCTAAATCTTTAAAATTACTTTATGTTAAAACATTCTGCAAATTAAGGCATGAAGCACGTACATAGGTACATTTTTATTTTTTAAACATTCGCTTATGTTACTAAAAAATGAAAAATTGATACTATACGTATCAAACCTTTCAAGTATTTAAAAAAAAATTCAACTTTAAATCTTTGTTTCCGGTCTAATATAGTTTCAGGACATTCATCAGTATAAAGTATTTTTCTCCGTTGAGATCGCAATGATGAAGCTACAGGAAACATATTTGGTATTTCTAGGGAACTAGCAATACGCTCGGTTAATTGAAAATACCTACTCATTATTAGCAGGCAGCAAATAAATGTAAAATCAAAAGATTTATTTCCTAACGATTCTGCAATGTTTTTTGCCTCTAGATTTTTTAATTCTAAAAGGGCTTCATATATTTCTTCTTAATTTGTTTTTAAAGGCCTCAATGCATCTAACCTGCTCTCTCATCTTGTCTCAGAAGGGAGTTTCAAAGTATGACTTGGATTTTTTTCTTATAAATATCCCACCTCGTTGTGGAACTTTAAAAAAAGTTATACAAACATTGAATTGTATCGAAAAATTTAACTGCATAAAATAAGCACCGAGCAGCATCATTAACCACTAAATTTAAGGAATGCGGGCAACATGAAACTAAAAATGCTCTTGGTTCCAGGGTTCGAATTCGAGTCTGAACACTCGCTTCTTTTCCTTTTATATTCGAACCATTATGTATGTATGTATGGATGTACTTTATTGAGATTTTTTTTTTTTACACTTATGATTCTTAATTCTATGTACCTATACTATACATAGTTATTTCAATAACTTGTTATTAATTTGAAGACTTAGAATTGGTCAGGCTACACAGTTTTTATTTTATATTAATTTAGTTTATTTTTGTAAAGCACATTAGTTGTTTCTTAGACACAGTCTCTTAGTTTTATAAAATTACGTCCACTCAACAAGACGAAGCCTATTCGAACCATTATCATAACTTTGGCTTTGACAGTTAGATACTTATTAAAATTTCATGTAATTCAAGCTTGTCTAAAATCAACTGAGTCAGTCACATTACGGTCTTGTCACAAAATACGTCACTTCTATTAAAAACTGATAGCTATGTATTTAATATTAATTAACAACAAAGCGAAAAAACAATTGCAACAATCTGCATTTTGCACCAGACTAGATATACATTAAAAGTAGCCGTTACAATAGTCATTAACTTTCACAAAAAAAAAAAACAAACTGCCTGCGCAAGAACAATTCGACTCCACATAGAATCATCCCTCTTTAATTCTTAAGCTCTATGCTCCTTTTCCATTCTATTGAAAATTTCATCTGTAATCAGGCACTTTACTCTTACACAGTGTGCAATAAGAAAACCTGCACGCTCTGACC
Source organism: Eupeodes latifasciatus (assembly GCA_920104205.1). NCBI lineage: Eukaryota > Metazoa > Arthropoda > Insecta > Diptera > Syrphidae > Eupeodes > Eupeodes latifasciatus. The sequence continues at coordinate 131,485,514 of OV049924.1, read as the reverse complement.
CATATGATTCCGTATAAATAAGTTTTTTTTTTTAAATATCTCCCATGTTAGTTTCGATAACCAGTGTGCAAAAAAGAAAACTTGCACATCAATTGACAATTTGTAGCAAAGACACCTTCCTACCTCATTTCCAAATATTTCACTCTGTTTGTATCATATATATCATATATATATTGATACAAGAGAAAAAAGAAAAAATCTCAACACAAAAAAGTTCCATGCCACCTCATATGTGCAAGATATATTTTATGCACACCGAGTCCCAAAATTAACATAGAGAGTATGACAAAGCAAAATACTTATTCATATTGAATCGTATGGGCTAGTACGTGCAGGTTTTGTATCACGCACGTTCCTGAATGTGAGTTCTCATCTACAAAGAAAACAACAAAAAAATGTCAAAAAATTGTTGTTTTTTTTTGTAGATGAGAACTCACATTCAGGTACGTGCGTGATACAAAACCTGCACGTACTAGCCCATACGATTCAATATGAATAAGTATTTTGCTTTGTCATACTCTCTATGTTAATTTTGGGACTCGGTGTGCATAAAATATATCTTGCACATATGAGGTGGCATGGAACTTTTTTGTGTTGAGATTTTTTCTTTTTTTCTCTTGTACGAACAGGGTGAAATATTTGGAAGTGAGGTAGGTAGGATTTTTAGTTCTGCGATATTTTGAGTTAAATTTTCATTGAATGCAACAATGAAAGTGATGTTAGTTAGTGCGCAAGAGATAACTTAGGACAGTTGTGATGGATGTTTTTTTGAGATTATTTTAAGAATGTTTGTGGTTAAAGAATGACAAATAGTAGTACATATCTATTTGTTTGCAAGATCAGATTACATTTTCTTGCTCCTGGTAATGCGCCCCCAGAATTCTGCGCCCTGTGCATTTGCACATCTTGCACATATGCTTTGTCCGGCCCTGACCCCAATACATTCCACATGCAAAACATGTGGAACGAACTGTTTAGGAAGTCGATGAAAAGATGTCAGGCCGTTCGTTCCTCTTCATGATAGTACTATTCAAATATATATACAAAGGACAATACAATTTTCTAGGAATCGACTTATTTTTTAAGTCTGAGCTTGAATTTGTTCCTGAGTAGTTACATTTTAAAGCTCAGTTTTTTCTTACCAAAATGGGATAATGTATCACTTTTTATGAGATATCTCACATGTCTTTCGTTTGTTTTTGTTTGATAATACCTTTAACCTCTTTTGAAGGGCTTATAATAAATTTTAAAATGAGCCATTTGTCATGAATTTCGGGAAAATTATACACCGCCAACCACGTCAGAACTAGTTGCATATATTTTGGTTTTATTTTTATCCTTATGGTGATGGGCCAGGTCATGACCATTTAGAATTTGGTAACTTGTTTATCTATCGAGTAGCGTATGTTTAAATGATGTTTTAAAATACACCTACTTTTAGTCGGTTTTGCACTCACCCTGTCTATAAATGACTTTTGTTTGTAGTGTTTTTGACATTATAAAAAGTAACACAAATTTGCCATTTGATAACTAATAATGAATGCTTGTAGATTTAAACCAAACCCAATTTTGAAATTTGATCTCCATTTTGAACTTTTTTGATTCAATTTTGGTTTGTACTACGTTTCAGCAAGCCTTGGCGGTCATATTTTAGAAATGATATTTAAATAATAATGCCAGAAAATTATCTGTCGAATAAAGAAGATTTCATGACAATTAAAGGTTCCATACCTCTAAAAAAACACTCTTTATAATAATGAAAGGAAATTTTAAATCGTGCTCAATGTTTTTTTTTTGAGTGACTGCAGTTAACTTTGACTTTTTTTTTTAAGTCTTTTGACTTCCAAAATAACTTTGACTTTTAACAAAAGAGTTAAGTTATTTTTTAAAGTAAATTGACATAAATTCAATTAGACTGCAGTTTATTTGAATTTATAAAGTTAATAAAGTAATTTAAAAGTCAATTTTGAAAGTCAGTAAGTCATTTGAATTCATAAGTCTGATTTTTTTTCAAACTCCTACCCAAAATATGTAGGTTATCCAATGTCTAATGGAAATATTAGTATTTGAATTGAGCTTTTTGATAAATTTGTCTACAATGTACACATTTTTATATATTTTTCACCAACATCAAACTTATGATTTGATTTAAGTAAAAATAATGCATTCAAATGACTTATTGTATTGTATTTATTGTAGCAGAATATTCTTACATTTTTTCTTAAACTATATTGCACAATTTACAGAGTTACGGTATAAATCTACCTTACTAGTGACAAATAATAAAATTTTTAATACAAGTAATGAAAAGCAAATAACAGTATATTGAAGGAAAAGCTACATAAAAACCTTCATTAAATTGTTTTGAGGATTTAGAGAGGAGAAGGGTGGGCGGTGAGGTATTTAAATCAAACCCAACTGAAAGTTTTACATATATTCATTATATGATAAATAGTTAACAAATGAATTGATAAATAAATAAACAAATAAATAAATAAATATATAAACAAACAATTAAATAAATAAATAACAAAATATATATAAGACAATTCAAAAACAAGCAAAAAAAAAAAGAAAAATGAATAGTAAATAAATTAATGAACAAACAATAATAAACAAAAAATTAAATAAATTAAACAAATAATTGATAAAATAAATAAATAAATTAATTAATTAGCTATCAAATAAATAAATAAATAATTAAATATATAAATAAATAAATAAATAAATAAATAAATAAATAAATAATAAATAAGTAAATTAATATATAAAGAATAAATAAATAGAAAAATAATAATAAATAAATAAATTAAAAAGTAAATTATAAAATTAATATCACAAAGTCAGTCTTAGAAAAAGGAAAATAAGAAAAAAGAACGAAAATGTACTTTTAATAATAATTATATATAACTAAGAAGCTAGGTTTGAAATCAATATGCTATCTGAAGATAAACAAGATAAATTATAGCGTACATTGATTTTGTCAATTCTTTGCAATACTGGTTCTATGTTTGACATAGCGTGAAGTTCAGCTGTTGAAAACGACGATGGAAGCTTCAAAATCATTTTTAAAACTTTATTTTGAGCTATTTGAAGTCTTCGAATATGGCTTTTTGCACATATCCTCCAACACGGTGAACCATAAAACATAATTGCTTGAAAAACTGCTTTAAATATCAGGAGCTTATTATCATTACTCAGTTTAGATTTGCGGTTTATAAATGGATAAAGAGTTTTGATAGTTATATTAAACTTCTTGATTACTTCTTGTACATGCAAGCCAAAAGTTAAAGGTTTATCTAAATGAACTCCAAGATACTTAGCACTTGAACGCCATTCTGTACTTATTCCACCAACTTGAAGATTATTGCTTGGCAAGAAACAGGCTTTTCTTGAGAAAAAGATAGCCTGAGTCTTTGAGGCATTTATTTTTATCTTCCAATCAAACAAATAATCTTGAACTACATTAAGTGCAGATTGCAGATTTGTTTCAATAATGAAACCAACTGAATCTGATGAAAAGATACAAGTATCGTCAGCGAATATAGCTTTATCACAGTTTGTTAAACATGGAAAGTCGTAGGTATAAGATTGGACCTAGCACCGAGCCTTGAGGTACACCTGCCATAATATTGTAAGATTCAGAAAACCAATTATTTATTGAAACCTTAAACTTCCTTTCAGACAGAAAGGATTGAATGGTCTTTATAAGGTACATTGGGAAATTTAGTCTTAAAAGTTTGTGTAATAATGCATTATGCCAAACAGTATCAAATGCTTTTTCAATGTCAAGGAGTACCATGCCCATACTTTTACCCATTCTAAATTTATTTTTAATGTGTTTGGTAATTCGATGAACTTGATGTACTGTGCTGTGGTGAGCCCTAAAGCCAAATTGCTCAAGCGGTAAAATATTATTTCTAGTCACTTGAGACACAAGTTTACTTTTTAGAATCTGTTCAAAACATTTGCTTAGTGAGCTTAATAAACTTATTGGTCTATAATTACTTGGTAAATTTGCACTTTTACCAGGCTTCAAAATGGGTATTATTTTGGCTGTTTTCCAAACATTAGGAAAGTAGCTCACCTTCAAACAAAAGTTAAATAGGAGTTGTAAGAATTTAATTCCTGATTTTGGCAAATTCCTTAAATACAAATTTTTAATACCATCAAAACCCGCAGATTTTCTTGTTTTAAGTGCCATAAGTACATCTTTGACGTCTTGAAATGAACATGCCCATAAATATCATTTGCAGTACTTGAGTTTATAATATTGATTGAGTCACTGACCACTGACTCAACTGTAGTATTACAAGGGATAATTATTGACTTTCAAAATTGACTTGCATTTAAAATTGACATATAAGTGACTTTAAAGACTTTATAGAGTTAAAAAGACTTTTTTAACTTTTATGTAAAAAATCAAAGTCAAAGCAAATATAAGTTAATTGACTTTGACTTTACTGACTGCAGTGAGTAAAAGACTTTAATCTTTATAAATCTGGTTTCAACAAAGCCCTGACAACTATCATTTCCTTTCATTAACCATCACGGGTTATGTCAACTTGTGAGATTAACCAAATCTGCAATTTATTTTTACGACTGTCTAACGAGACTTCATGGTAACGTTACAGTGAAATTTCAATTTAAAGACACCCTACAAAAATATAACGAATGTTCCAAAAACTATCTTTTGAATGACTATAACGTTTATTGCACTTTTGGGTAGGTGGTTATAGTTTTATTGCCATTGTGTTCTTTTTTATTTTTATAACTGATGCACAAAAAGGGTAAGCTTCAGCTTCATTGATGAACACTATGGTGTTTTGGGTTTTCCTTACACCGCAGCAACTGCAATCACTTGCTTGATTTATTTTCTTTCCGTTTCCGTATCTGCTATGGGAAAGTTCAGTTCAGGAGTCTTTCCTTTTCCTCGTTTTGGATGTACGAGTAAATGTACTTTATACGATGAGTTAATGCCATCATGAACTTAATCTGAAATAAACATCGTGAAGAGTATACTGAAGTACTAGATTGCGATGCGACGGAAAATGTTTAACGTTCAACGGATGCATAAAGTGTTCTCCTTCTCCACGATGATGATCATTATCATCATCATTGTACCCAAAAAATGAATTGTAGAACATTCGTTGAGTTAGTTCAGCATACAAAGTGATTCAGGATTCGTAGGAAGGAGCAGGGGGTGGTTTGGTGGTGTAGTGTGGTGCAAAATAAGAAACGACTGTGAAACTTGTTGATAACTGGAACTGCAAATATGCATAACGGTATTTCGACCCCTTAAGATTATTTATTTATCATGAAAAGACAGGTACAGGTACAGGTACAAGAAGATATAACCTGTGAAATGAAGGCTCTGACTCTGAGTATAGGTAAACAGAATAATCAAAAATAAAGGGTACCTCCCTATACCTACAGCAGTTGTGTCTTGACACACGGTTGCTATTTACATATATAAAACAAACACAACGCACATCACATCAAGCTTGCTGTCGTAAAGTCGTAAAAAAGGATTTCAATTCAATCGTAATCGTGGGATGTGCATAAGATTGAATTTTAAAGGTTCGTTAAACTGTTAAATGATATACACCCTTTTTGAATCAAGGAACGTAGCTTAAACCAAAATGCAGAAGTGGGTAGATTACCAAACTTTACTTTGCATAATTGCGGAGGGAGTTTTTTTAAGAATTTTTTTCTTTTTAGATGTAGGGTTATTGCATTATAAGTCCTGGAGTCAAAATATCAATTGATAAAGGGTTAAGTTGAACGAAATACTAGAATTTTATGGAAGTAGCTTATCAATTAGTAAGCCCGGATAAATACTTTTTACTCGTCTTCTAGGTCAAAATTTGTCTTTTTAAATAAAATAAATATCCGTATACTTTGGAAAGGTTTTTTTAAGAAGAATATGCAACCCTAGTTCTTAAATTTCTAAAACAATAAAATAAGTCGAAAAAGAGGTCAACCTAGTTACGGGAAGCTGAAAAAAAGATTATACCATCCTTTTGGTGCTCTAAAGATTTTGTAAAAAGTCACATAAGTAAGTAGTTATGGATCGTCAAAAGTAGTGAGTATCTACAACATAGTTGGAAATCCACATTCTCAACGTGCGGTTAAAAAAGAATCTCTCTCTTCTTGACAGTACACACGAAATTGAGCTCAAAGGCAAACTGATGAGAATTCCTAGAAGTGCAAGTATTACGGCTGAATAGTTTGTAGGGGGGGGGGGGGTAAAGCAATTGGCTAATTCGACAGAACATTGTTTGTAATAAATATCGATAAAACAACGAAGGCCATGAAATATTGCGGATGTGTTCTAGCGATGTTAATGTTTCGGCTATAGTTATGTCGCCTATAATTTTCAAAGCCCGTTTTTGGAAGACATCTAAGAGTTTAAGCTTGTCTTTGTGACACCAGCCCAGATGTGCGAGTTATATTCAAGCTTTGGACGAATTAAGGCTTTGTAAGTTACAGCCAGATCATACATTTCTTGCACCGTCTGAGAAATCCTAACCACCTAGGAGATTTTTTGGCAATGTCGAATATGTGATCATTCCATAAGAGGTGATCTGTGATACAAATACTGAGTACCGAAAGTTAATTAGTTTCCTGGATACAAATGCTACTCATGGATAGCGGCATTGGGTGGGTTGCGCATTAGCGACAGGAGACAGTATAGAGTTCTTAAAGCATTACATTCTACAAGGTTAATAATTCCCCATTATGCCGTCGAGATCAGAATGTATGGGCTTATCATACACTGCCGTTAAAATTAAACATACGAAGGACCAGAATGTAAATCTAGAAACAAATACATATGAAAAGCTGAGGGTACTGTCGTCAGCGAAACAGTTTAGTGGATTAGAAGTAGCAGACAAGATATCCTTTATGAATATTAGGAAGAGCATTTATTTTATGAGTTTCAGACTTGAAACCATCCAATACAACTTGTATTGAACTGTTACAAAGGTAGATTTTAATCCAACGAAGCAGAGGTTCGTTAATGCCAAAAGCATGCATTTTTGATAAGAGAGCTTCTTCTCCAAACCGATGTACAGATTTATTCCACTGCTCGGTTAAATAAACTATCAAATCATCGGGGGACCTTTTGCTACGAAAACCATACTGAAGCTTTCGTTCTTCAAAATATTTCTCAGGTTGATTATAAATCAGTATTTCCCTGACCTCGGAAAGAAGGGACATGAGTGCAATTAGACGATGGTTAGAGGGGGAGGGGATTCACCTGTTTTGGGGCAGGCTGGAAAGATACCTGTAAAGTAGAAAAGATGGAAAAGCTTACGCAGTAATTTTGACAGCGTTGAAGAACACCTATTCAGAACAATAGGGGGATACTATCCATCGAATAAATAGCAAACTGTGCTGCAAGTTAATTGGCTTTATCAATCGATGTCATTGTGAATGAGCATTGGAACCGAGGATGACGTGATGTCTTGTACATTTTTTACAAATGACGAGGAATTTTGACTACCTTTGGGACATTGTAGTATCTTTGCCGTAATTTCTGGTCATGTAAAAATTTGGTTCGTGGAATATTACCGTAACATAGACATAAATCCTATCGTTTTTTTAAGATCCCAGTAATGGGGCTGGAAGCTCTGACCATTCTTACATTGACAAAACACTATTTGTAGTAATTTATCCAGAGCTAGAGTCATTGGCTCCCGAAATCCATTATAGAAGCGCTCAGACCCATTTTTGGGTTTCAAATCCATGTCCTTACCATTATTGTATTTGATATTGAACACGGTTTATATTAGAAACCCAGTTAAACTTCCACATTTTAATGAATAAGTGCATTTTTGTAATAAGTTCATTTTTTCACAATTAATTTAATTTTTTTTTTAATTCTGAGCAACTCGCACTTTCTCTGATATACGTATAAAAGATACTTGATACAAAGATTTTAGCAAATTGTATGCTTTACAATACTGAATAAGGTTTTTAAACTATAGATGAATTAAAAAAACAAAGATAATAACGAAAAAGCTGTTTTCGCTACTTTTAGTGTTCGTAAGTTAAAACTGATTTTATCAGACTCTACGTTTTGTTCAAAAGCTCCCAACTCTGAACCGCAATCGGTGATAAACGGCTGAAGCTGCCTTTAATGATTTGAGTTTCTGAATCAGTTTGACCATTTTATAGGAAATCGGTTGCTTCGGGTTTCTTGTACATCATATTGGAAGAGACCAACTAACATTAATCTGACATAGAAGATGAAAATAACCCATTTCTAGACCATAAATAAAGTCTAGATTTAAAGCCTTAAATGAACAATAAAAAGTCACAACTATACAACCTGTCTTGATCACCACAAGATCGTGTATTTTTGTTTTGCGGAATAAAAATCTATCAGCAAGAAAATTGAAATACTACCACTGATTTTCTGTCAGATGATTAGTCATAAAATATTTGCCCAAACCTAAGGGTTCCGGTATTGTCCACAAAGCCAATCTCGGCTCTGTTTAGTGAGACTTAAGCAAAATGGCCACAAGTCCTCAGGAAGCGTCATAATGGTTTTCGAAAAGAACGCAAACAAGAAATGGATTAAAGTGAGAAATTCAGCTAGCTTCTAAAATATTATAACTTAAAATGAAACAACTCAAAGATTTTCTCACAGTGCATATAACAGATCCTCAAAGCGCATGCTTTCTCTCTAAAAACCCGAAAATAAAAAGATACTTTCACCTCAAACATCATTGATGGAAAAATATACACAAAGCTTCCATCATTTATCTCAAACGAGCAATCTCTGCTCAGCATCACCATCATACAGCAGCATCCACATTATATCCGCTCCGCATGTTTCTTTTTCACCATCAGCAAGAGATTCTGAGATTCTCAGAGCCACATCCAGTTGGTATAGCACCTCGTAGTTGTAGTCAAACATTTTTCATATTAAAAAGGACATCCGAGATCCTACACCTTTTCAGATAGTAAAAAGCTCTTCCGGCATCTGGACCTATCCGCGGAGAAAAAGGAAATATACCGATATATTCCTTCGCTTAAATTTAGCTACCATTTCGATTATTTCCATTTCCATCTCGAGATAGTATCAAAATATTTTTCGGATTTCTTGGATTTTTTTGTTTTTTTTATTCTGTTAGTTTTGAGTGTTAGCAAAGAAAAATCAGAGCGAAAAGAAAAATCTTAAATATAATTTATGTATCCTTCAGATGATGCTCAACAAATTGTTTGAAAAGTGGTGCAAGTGCAAAAGCAAGTTGCAGCAGCAATGAAGTTATTCGTCCTTTGAAGATTGTGATTGTGTTGTATACCAACTTATTTTTGTGGTTTCAATTTAAAGTTTTTTTTTGGTTTTTTTGAGAAGAAGTTTAGTGAGTTCGTTTGAATGTGGTGCAACGTGAGTTTCTATATCCTGTTTCAAAAGTTTATTTTGTTTTTCCTGCTGAGCGTCAACCTTTCTTCTCTAGCTCGGCGCTGATGGAATAAACCTCCCCTCGTAGTCGTAAAAAGCCCCACAAGTGAATATTTTCGTCTTTTGTGAATAAAAACTAAATAAAAAGAAATGAAAACTCGGTCGGAATCTAAAGTGTTTAGCTGATTGTTGTTGTTGTTTGTAGTTCTTGAAGAACTTATTGTGGGGCTCGATGAAAAGGATAAATATTTTATGTTGTGTAAATTTTTCCAAAGTGAAATATAGAAAAAATAATAAAACCCTAAGTGCACTCGTATCCTTTTCTGAAAGGAAACAAAATAAAACACAATTTTTAGAGAACGGGTTTCTCCTTATAAACTCGTGCACCCACCCATTTAGCTTTGCAACAGCTTCTATTCTGTTCCACAACTCATGGTTCTCTCGAGTGGGACTATAGTTAGTGGTGTGTGCGAGAGTGTGTCAATTGAGATTGTTTTTTTTTTTAGATGGGTAAAAAACCCAACAGGCTGACTTTATACTCATTTATATATATATACACAAGGACTATAATTTAATTTATTTTGTAATGAATTTTGATATAAACAATATACTACAGATTTTTAATAATCAGGTAGGTTATACATTTTTCTGATTAGAAGTTGGAAAAAGGACATTTGGCCACATTTCTTAGGAAAATTTATGAATACATAATTAAAATATAAGAGCTTGGAAGAAAAAGGTTTATCCAAGGAAGGGAAACTTTCCTCCTTCGACGAATATAATTTATTTTTCCACAAAAGTAATTATCAGTACCGTGGTCGTTTCAAACAAAAGCGCAATGATTTTTTTAAATTTTGTATTTCTTTCAGGCGTATTTTGTTGTAAATTCGGAGAAACACAAATTTGCAGAAATAACGAAAAAGTTATAGATTCAATGTATGTTATTGCTTCTTTCATTATTCAGACGTAACACTTTTTTACCCACAATATTTTTAAATTGCCGTGGCGTTTTTTTGTAAAAGACTACACAAGTTTTTTGAGAAGAGTCTCTAACAAAATTTAATTTTCAGGAATTTGCTCCTGAGTTAATGAGCAACATTTAAATCATTCAAGTGTGATTTTAATGTTCAATACTTTGTTAAAATTAAAGTTTTGTTAATTTTTTACTAAGTTAGCTACGTTTTTTATTAGGTGGCGCAACAGTCCGTTGAAAATTAGGGCCTATAGTGACTTACGACTTTCAACCATTCCTGTGTGCGAGTAATGTTGTCAGGAATGGAGGAGACCTACAAGTTTTAAGCCGAATTAGAACGCCTAATTTGAGAAAGCACTTTTTCATGACAAGAATTACTCTTGGAGAATTTGTCAATTCCTCGCAAGATGGCACAGGCAGGGATTGAACCCAAAACCTCTAGCATGACAGTCCAACGCACTAACAATCATGCCACGGGCATTACACGTTATCTACGTTATAAATACTTAGATAAATAAAAAATGTTTAAAAGCTATGAACTTGCAGTTCTGTATTCTATTTCATACTAGCATCAAATGACATTTTGCTATTTGATATTTCAATATCAAGAAATTTGGACTTTGAGACGTTTTTGATTATATGTTCGATTATATGTTCGATTCTTGTTCTTTAAGTAGAGTATCTGTTTTTACTGACCTAGGTGTAGTCTTAGACTCGAAACTTACTTACTGAGCATGTTAGCTTTGTTGTTAAAAAAGCAAATAAAGTCCTTGGCTTCATTAAGAGATTTAGTCGCGACTTCCGTGATCCTTATGTTCTAAAGATACTTTTTGTATCATTTGTGAGACCAGTTCTGGAATATGCCTGTGTAGTATGGGCACCTTATTATTCTACACACGAAATGAGGATTGAAGCGATTCAGAGGAGATTTTTGCGCTTTTTGGTTTCGTTCTCTTCCCTACGAAAATTCTCTGCCCCCTTATTCTCAAAGGCTCACTTTAATTAATCTTCCTTCCTTGACAAACCATAGAAAATATTTACAATTTTATTTTACTGCAACAATAATAAATTGAACAGTATCATCACCATCGGTTCTCAATCGTTTCAACTTTAGTTTTAGTCGATCGAGTATACGGCTCCAAAAACCAGTAAATATAATTTTTAGCAGGTCGAACTATGGTGCTCATAGCCCACTTAATCAATTGATAGAAATATTCAATAAATTGTATTTTCTAATAACATCATCTAATGACAATTTTAAAAATTTCAAGTTTAAAACAATGTTTTATAATAGTTTGGATTAAAATTAGATGTTAAGTAGTTTTAAGCATTATTATTAAGCTTTTGTTCACGTTAGTATTTAACGAATTGAAATAAATATTGAAAAAAAAAAAATTAAATGGATTTCCGTAGCCTATTCAAAAGTTCTGCTAGACACCCGTCAGTGTGAATTTTGAAACAAATTAATACAGATATGTATAAAATAGTTTGATGTTAAGAACAAAAACGAAATATATTAACGGCAGAGTTTCGTTAAAATTGTTCAAGAAAATTTATTTACTTTTCTTTTGACAGTGAAATTGGCTGCCATATTTTGTGTGATTCCTGACAAACAAAAAACATTAAATTAATTTTAAAAATCAAAAAAAAAAAATATGGTCATCGGTTTTGTCCCTTTGCATACTGAATTTTTTTTTTTATTAATAAATTAGTTTACTAATACTTTGCTCTATAGCAACCAGCTTCACCCGCCATTTTAGTTGTTTTGAGTTTTTGTATATCATTATTCCTCATCTCACATCAGGACATTTTTTGAGTTTAATATTTTATTCTCGATAGTATTTCCATTTGGTATTTTGACTGCGCTCTAAGTATTTCAAAATCCTCCTCTAATAGGGCCCATACACTACAAAAACTGTTTGAGCAAACGAATGTATTTTGTTTTTGTAAAAATGTTTGTGCAAACTGTTTGAGTAGTGTGTAGCAATGAAGCGTGTTTGTCCAAGCGGTTTGAACAAAATCAAAAAAATTTGAATTTTCCGTGCCTGCACAAACATGTTTGTGTGGTGTGTATTGAATTTTGCTCAAACCGATGCCAATTTTCATAGAGTTAACATGAATCAACAAGAGGAACAAATTTTTTGGACTGTATTTATTGAACTTTATAAAAGTTTACCGGTATTGTGGTGTGTAAAAAGTAATATCTCTCAAACATGTTTGTGTAGTGTGTGGCGAAACTATGTTTGCTCAAACACACGTTTGAACAAACGTGTTTGCGTAGTGTATGGGCCCTAAAAAGGAAAAAATGAACTCAGGTCTGAACCTCTGAACTTTATTTTGAGTTTGACAGTTTAAACTCTTTTCAGAAATAAAAGAGAACAGAAAATTGACAGCAAGTTGACATAACGGATGTGTTCGTTAATTTCACTGTAGTACGTATTCGTTTACAACATTGGTCTTAATTGAAGAAGAAGTATGTGTGTTATTAAAGTTGCAATTGTATACATATGTACATATGTACATATGTACATACATATATTTATTCTGTAGAAAAATAATTGACAGAATTTTATTTTCCCTCCAAAGAAAAAAAACAAGCTTTGATGTGATTTCTAAACGATAAAATAAAACTTGTCTTTCACCTGTTTAATACTGTGGAAACTCAATTATTATACAAGTCCTGCTTAAATTGAAGTACAGCGGCGTCCGGAAAACCACAATTTAAGTGATATTCAAGTTTGAAAACAAACTGTCAAAAATTCACTTTGCCATTAAGGCCAGAAGTGAGTGGTTTTGTAAAAATATTGTTTATGAAGAAAAAAGTCAGACCCACCTTTAACATTTCTAATTTAGCATTAAGAAAAGGTGGAATTCAAAATTTAAACATTTCAAAACGTTATTTTATTTCTTAAGCTACTATTAAACGGTCAACGTAAACGGTCAACGCCTTGGGTTTTCTGACGTAAAAATGACATCAAAATCTGTCCCAAGATCTGTCCCAAGATTGTTACATCGTCGTGTAATTTAATATAAAATAGTTAAACAGACGGACACTAATCAAAATGATGGTCCTCTTTGAGGTAAATACATTTCCCTGCAAAAAACCATCCTTTTACCGTCAATATCTGTGAGACTTTATTTTGTTTTTTTTTTTTTTTGGTTTTTATTAATTATCAAAAATTCAAACCAACTTTTATTAACATACCACTTTTTGGAGTAGAAGTTGAAATTGAAAAAAACACCCTTACTCTTCAGGACATTTTCTTAATAATATTTTAAAGGTTTTTCGATAGTATTTTACCTGCTGTTCTAAAATAAACATTATTATTTCATAAAAAAAAGTTCGGTATAACTTTTTTTTTAGAATATTACTACCGTAAAGATTTTTATTTCATTAGCCGCAGAATTAAAAACTTTTGAAAAATATATTTATTTTGTACCAATGTAAACATTCTTTCCCAATCTAAAATGAAAAAAAAAAACAATAAATAAAAATAACGTTGACTCACATAAACGTTGTTTTGTCAAATCGTGTGATAGTCAATGTTTCGCGAGTCAATGCGTTGACAGGGTTAATTAAACGTCACGTTGACTAGAATACGCGTCAACGCATTTTGGGGCAATACTAACTGGAGGGTGTCATTCATAAGATGGTCAAAGTTTTATTGACACTGTATACGTTGACTGAAAAAAATGTGATTGTTTGGTGACGTCAAAGAGTCAACGCATTGACTCTATACGTTGGCCGTGTAATTATATCGGGTGATTTTTTAAAAGGTTGAGAACTTTTTTTAAAAAAAAACGCATAAAATTTGCAAAATCTCATCGATTCTTTATTTGAAACGTTAGATTGGTCCATGACATTTACTTTTTGAAGATAATTTCATTTAAATGTTGACCGCGGCTGCGTCTTAGGTGGTCCATTCGGAAAGTCCAATTTTGGGTAACTTTTTCGAGCATTTCGGCCAGAATAGCCCGAATTTCTTCGGAAATGTTGTCTTCCAAAGCTGGAATAGTTGCTGGCTTATTTGTGTAGACTTTAGACTTGACGTAGCCCCACAAAAAATAGTCTAAAGGCGTCAAATCGCATGATCTTGGTGGCCAACTTACCGGTCCATTCCTTGAGATGAATTGTTCTCCGAAGTTTTCCCTCAAAATGGCCATAGAATCGCGAGCTGTGTGGCATGTAGCGCCATCTTGTTGAAACCACATGTCAACCAAGTTCAGTTCTTCCATTTTTGGCAACAAAAAGTTTGTTAGCATTGAACGATAGCGATCGCCATTCACCGTAACGTTGCGTCCAACAGCATCTTTGAAAAAATACGGTCCAATGATTCCACCAGCGTACAAACCACACCAAATAGTGCATTTTTCGGGATGCATGGGCAGTTCTTGAACGGCTTCTGGTTGCTCTTCACTCCAAATGCGGCAATTTTGCTTATTTACGTAGCCATTCAACCAGAAATGAGCCTCATCGCTGAACAAAATTTGTCGATAAAAAAGCGCGAAACACATTTCGAACCGAACACTGATTTTGGTAATAAAATTCAATGATTTGCAAGCGTTGCTCGTTAGTAAGTCTATTCATGATGAAATGTCAAAGCATACTGAGCATCTTTCTCTTTGACACCATGTCTGAACTCCCGCGTGATCTGTCAAATACTAATGCATGAAAATCCTAACCTCAAAAAAATCACCCATTAGCTTAGGAATTTTTTTATAATATGTCAAACTAACGAAGTCCTTTACGTAATTGTCGCAGTGTCAAGGAGCTAGCAAATTATTCGCATTGGTTGAGATCTTTTGAGTGAATACAAATATTCCATCATTTTTTTATGAAAAAACTGACTGTTGGATTTTTATAAAAAATTTACTTAATGTTGAAAACAATATTTTCTGTGAGATAAAATTAGTTTGAATCCAATATTTTTAATTTTTTGAAAAGATATTTGAGTCAAAAGTAAGTTTTTGCCAAGTTTTAGGATTGTTTTTTTTTTTAAGGTTTTTATTTTTTATAAGAAAACTGTCAATTCGATTTTTCTCAAAATTTTACTCAATATTGGCAGCAATATTTTTTAAAAGATAAAATTAGTTTTAAGCCAAAATCTCAAATTTTTGAAAAGACATTTGAGTCGAAATCAATGTTTACCCTTTTTTTAGGTTTTTATTTTTTGTTAAGAAACTGTCAATTCGAGTTTTTTTTCACAATTTTACCGAATGTTTAAAACAATATTTGTTATAAATAAAATTAATTTGAAGCCATAATCTTAAATTTTTGAAAAGATATTTGAGTCGAAAATCAATTTTTACCAGCTTTAAGTAATGTTTTTTAGGTTTTTATTTTTTATAAGAAAAACTGTCAGTTTGATTTTTCTCAAAATTTTACCAGAAGTCAAAAACATTATTTCTCGTTGCATAAAATTATTTTGGAGATAAAATCATTTTTTGTTCGTAAAATATTCGAGGCGACAAATAATTTGTTCAGTGTTAATTGGATTTTTTTCCAAAAATACGTGTATACTAGTTTGGTATCACGTTACATTATATAATACAAAGTTTAATTCAAGCCGCTAGCTGGTTCGTGAGATATATTGGGCTACCCGAAATGTTTACTTTTTTTTAAATTGCTATGGTAAAAAAATCACCACACGGATGTAAGGATGTACGAACGTAACGTACACACGCTCGCGCAGACATCTCTCTTAAAATCCTTAATTAAGACTCTAGTGACCTTGAAACGTCGCGTCGAGAAATGCCAAAATTTTCAATTCGATAAATCGGACCGATTACAATAACTTTCTTTGGGAAGTTAATAAAACATTGTTTTAAATTTGAAATTCTTAAAATTGTCATTTAATCAACTTTGCAAGAAAATAAAATATATTGAAGGAAGATTAATAAGAGTGAGCCTTAATGTGAATAAGAGGTCAGAACGTTTCCGTTAAACCCGGGAAATGAACGGATACAAAAACACAAAACCTTCTCTTAATCGCTACAATTCTCATTTCGTGTACTGAACAATAAGGTGACCAAACTACACAGGCATATTCCAGAATTGGCCTCACAAATAAAACAAAAAGTAGAATGAGAACATAAGGATCACGGAAATCGCGACTAAATCTCTTAATGTAACCAAGAACTCTATTTCCTTTTTTTTACAACAAAATTAATTTTCTCAGTAAATGTAAAGTAAAGAAGTAAAGTTTCAAGTCTAAAACTACACCCAAGTTAGTAAAACCAGATACTCTACTTAAGGAAGAATAATCTAACATGTAATCAAAAACAATTGGAACTTTCTTGCGTGTAAGACTCATGGTTTTACATTTGCCAACTTTTAAAACGAGACAATTTTTACTGCACCATTCCCTAAATTATATTGAGTCTCTTGTAAAAGTAGGCAGTCAGATGTGGTGAGAATTCTTTTGAAAAGTTTAATGCCATCAGCATACATAAGGACAGACGAATTCTGTATAATGGTAACCAATTCATTTAGAAATAGAATAAATAAGATATGGCCAGATGACTGTTCTGGGGAACACCAAAGTTCACAATATACGGACTCCAACATTCGTTACGAAATATAACACAAGCTACTTGTTCACTTGACACTAAATACGATTGACATTAAATACGATTGACTTAAACAATTTTGGTATAACAGACAGATAGGACGATGCTAGGATTTATTTAAAAACGATTTTTACAAAAACAAACGAAAACGGTACAACAGTAATCTTTTGTTTTTATAATGAATTTGCCGTCTAAACGCAGTTATCACATTCCTATCAAGTTCTTGAAATATATTGTAAATAATATAAAAAGAATGTTGAAAAAGAATATTTTTAAATATTCGAGCTTATAGCTTTAACGGAGTTCGAATCCGAAATCTCCACAAAAACTAACTAAATATAAAACGTGCTTTTCAAAACCATTAAAGCAAAACGTTTACGGTTTTTTAAAAACTCGGAGAATTAAATCAAGATTAACTATAAGTCATTTCATGACTAATGAGAATTTTCGAAAATAAGTGAAATGATTCAAACTGTTTCTAGAACATATAGATTTGGACAAAATCATCATATCATATTTTTTGTTAAACACTATGTTGTTTTTAAAAATAGCCTTAAAAACACGCGGTTTTTGTGAATTTTTTCAACTTTAAAAAGGTATATACATATATACAGTGGTGGCCAAAATAATAAGAGTTAAACCGATATTTTCCATTAATTTGCTTTAAAAGGCTTTATTTGTTTTAATTCCAGTGAAAATAATACATATATTTTTCCGAAATACTCTTCTTCTTGATTATAAATTTTGTTCACAATAAGATAACCTTCAATAACAAAACCCTGCTCAATAAGTTTTAAAGTTGATTTTTATCCTGGCCAAAAAAATAAGAGCGTGGAACACAATTCACCTACAAATTTAAAAAATATCAATTGAAACGCTATTCTTCATAAGTTTTAGTATATGGATCACCTCTAAAGTCTTATTATTTTGTAGGATGTCTTTTTTTTTTAGT
Source organism: Eupeodes latifasciatus (assembly GCA_920104205.1). Taxonomy (NCBI): domain Eukaryota; kingdom Metazoa; phylum Arthropoda; class Insecta; order Diptera; family Syrphidae; genus Eupeodes; species Eupeodes latifasciatus. The sequence goes on along the minus strand of OV049924.1, from coordinate 131,467,604 downwards.
ACCGCATCGCATCTTCTGGGCATAGAATCGATGAGTTTTCGGCATGTTTCCACAGGTGTAGAATACCATGCTTCTTGTATCTCTTTCCATAAAGCCTGTTGATTAGTGGTTTTTTCTCGAGACCCTATTCTTAAAATCTTTCCAAAGATTCTCGATAGGATTTAGATTCGGAGATTGAGAAGGCAATTGCAGTACCTGCACATTATTTTGCTGAAACCACCTGGTCACCACCTTAGCCATGTGCTTGGGGTCGTTATCTTGCTGGTAGGTCAACACTAAAGACATATTTTCTTCGGCGTATGGAAGCATTACATTTTCCAAAATGTCCAAATAGGTTTCCTTGGTCATATTATTTTTTTATCCAATAGACAGGATTTACTCCAGCATAAGAAACACAACCCCAGATTTTGATGTTGCCGCCACCGTGCTTAATTGTTTTTATGGTGTTCCTAGGGTTCAGTTCATTGGTCCTACTTCTCAATTTCGCCAATTTCTGCAAGTCGATTGCGAAAGATTTACTTTTGCAAATCGTAAACGCTGCTTTGTGTTCTTAGAACTAAGTAACGGAACCTTCCTCGCAATTCGACCATGTAAATTTTTATCTTGCAAACGTCTGCAGTTTGTGTGCGAGCTGATATCCAATAATAACTTTGCTTTTATACCGCTTGATGTTGAAAAGGGATTTTTAAGCACCTCTCGAACAATCTTTTTGTCCAGCAAAGTTATTGTTTTTTTTTGGCGACATCTTTTTTCAGTGAAATTTGTTGGTAGACTTCGCTCCATTAGCACCCGAGCAACAACACATTGAGATCGGTGAAGAGCATCTGCAATGAAACTGTATGATCTCTTAGTTGGAGAATCAAACGGCTATCTTCCTCGGAGCAATGTCTTTCGCGCCCCATTATTTAAAAAATAAATGCACTTTAAACACTTAAATACAAGTCTAACGCTAAATTTAATAAATAAATTGCGATTGGAAGTGAAAAAGACCGGAAATAATGCAATTCTACACAGCCTTCTTATTTGTTTGACCATTGCAAATCTGACATTTGTAAGTAAAACTAACGGTACATTGGAAGTGACCACCATTGATGGTTGGTAGCACTGGAAATGATTTACATTCAAGCCAAAGAAAATTCGTATGTATAATTTGCTCCAATTAAAAAGGTTTAAGGCATAGATTCTATTATGAGAATCAGAATACATATAATTCTTCTGTGAGTGTGTATGTCACTGAACTTCTCTTAAACGACTGGACCGATTTTGATGAAATTTTTTGTGTGTGTTCAAGGGGATCTGAGAATGGTTTAGATTCACAATTTTGTCCGCTGGACAATGTGCAGTTCGGTGAAGTCTATCAAATACATTTGTAAGTATGTTCACAAGGGTAGTGATAAAGCTATATTTGCTGTTCAAAATGTTAACGACAATGACGAAATAAGACGTTGTCAAATGGGTCGATACATAAGTAGCAACGAAGCTATTTGGCGCATTTTTATGTTCCCTATACATGAAAGGGATCCTGCTGTTATACATTTGGCTGTGCATCTTGAAAACGGACAGCGTGTTTACTTTACAGAAGAAACTGCACTACAACAGGCTTTGACGGCTCCAAAAACAACTCTTACTCAATTTTTTAACCTTTGTAGTCGACAAGATGCTGTTGGTCAATTCGCAAGGACGTTGATGTACACTGATGTTCCTAAATTTTTTACATGGAATAAACAATCAAAGAATTGGGAACCGCGGAAACGAGGCATTCCAGTACCAGAATTCGCTGGTATATTTATGACAAAAACTTTAGGTCGATTATATACAGTTCATCCTAAGCAACGCGAATGTTTTTTTTTTCGTTTATTACTGTTTAACGTCCCTGGACCGACGTCCTTCCAATATTTGCGAAAAGTCAATGGTACTTCATACGACTCTTTCTTCGATGCGTGTCGTGAGTTACATTTATTGGAGGATGATAACCATTGGGATCTCACACTTGCAGATGCAGCACTGAGCTCATCTCCACAACAAATTCGTCAATTATTTTCAATAATATTGACAACGTGTTTTCCGTCTGATGCATCTGCTCTGTGGAACAAATATAAAGACTCAATGAGTGAGGATATTTTGCATCGGACTAGAATTACTAATCAAAATCTTAATATTGAATTCTCCGCCGAAATATACAACGAGTCATTAATAATGATTGAGGATATTTGTATTCTTATTTCAAACATGCCGCTCATCCATTTTGGAATGCCAGCGCCGAATCGCCCATTACTAGACATCATCAACAGCGATGTTCAACGTGAACACCAGTTCGATAAGACTTCTTTGGCTACTTTTGTTGCGGAAAATGAACAATTTCTTACTGCTGAACAACGAAATGTATATGATCAAATTAACGTTTCAATAGCAGCACAACAAGGTGGATTCTTTTTTTAGACGCTCCAGGTGGCACTGGTAAAACATTTCTTATCGCACTGATACTTGCGCGGATTCGATCTCAAAATCATATTGCATTGGCCATTGCTTCATCAGGCATTGCAGCAACCTTACTTGATGGTGGACGGACTGCGCATTCAGCACTTAAATTACCTTTGAACGTTCATACAAATCCCGAAGCAATGTGTAACATAAAGAAGCATTCAGGCATGGCTGAAGTTTTGATAAAATGTAAAATTATTATCTGGGATGAATGTACAATGGCCCACAAGCATTCGCTTGAAGCTCTCGACAGGTCCCTGAAAGATATCAAAAATAATGCTCGGCTTTTCGGTGGTGCTCTACTGCTGCTGTCTGGTGATTTCAGACAAACATTACCAGTCATTCCACGCGCGACATATGCAGACGAAATAAACGCATGTTTGAAAGAATCTTATCTATGGCCAAGTGTCACTAAATTATGCCTTACTATTAATATGCGCGTTAAACTTCAAAATGATCCATTAGCGTCAGGATTCTCTGAACAATTGTTAGACATTGGCAACGGTAAAATTCAATTGTATGAAGATACACAATATATTCTACTTCCAGAGAATTTTTGCAACATGGTGGCTACCAAAGATGAGTTAATAACAAGTATCTTTCCAGATTTAAGACATAATTATACTAATCATGAATGGCTGCGAGATCGAGCTATTTTAGCCGCAAAAAATTTAGATGTTGACGCCATCAATTTTAAAATACAACAGTCATTGCCTGGTGATGAAATTACATTTAAATCGATTGACACTGTTGTTGATCCTGAAGAAGTTGTCAACTATCCTGTAGAGTTTCAAAATTCACTAGATTTACCTGGAATGCCACCACATAATTTGCGACTGAAAATTGGCTCACCTATAATTTTGCTTCGAAATTTAAATGCCCCAAAATTGTGTAATGGCACGCGATTAGTTGTAAAAAAATCATGGGCAACATTCTTGAAGCCACTATTTTGAGTGGAAAATTTCAAGGTGAAGTTGTACTTTTACCACGGATCCCAATGATTCCTTCAGATTCGCCTATACCATTCAAACGTTTACAATTTCCAATCCGCTTGGCATATGCTATGACTATAAATAAGTCACAAGGCCAAACAATGACAATTTGTGGCTTAGATTTAGAAAACCCATGTTTTTCTCACGGCCAATTATATGTTGCGTGTTCCAGAGTTGGAAAACCATCGAATTTATTTATTTATACACCTCAGGGTTTAACCAAAAATATTGTACATCCAATGGCATTACGATAAATCAAGTTTTTGTAAATAAAAAAATATATTTTTAAATAAAATAATTTGAGTGTAAGCTTTTTTACCTATAATTAAAACTAGTTGAAGATTTCATTACACATACTCACACACTATCGATTAGTCTAATTGTAATAAATTTACATGTAATAACGTTAGATATTGTCATAACATTTGAATAATAATTTTCATCAAAATGGTCCAGAATGTTTTAGCTTATTAAAAAAAGTTTGAAATTTTCAAATTAAAGACATGTAGGCAGGACAACGTCTGTCGGGATATACAAACCCTTTAGGCTGCACCACTGCACACATTAAATACACTATCATCTGCTCACACTCTTCAACTTAAATCATGATAAAACCCACCACAGCCCTCATTCCCATTCCTCCTTTGTTTGCATCATCAATTTCCAGGTAGCTTAACCGGGATTATAAATGTCTTCAAATTGGCAAAATAGAAATCCAATCAAAGTATAATAAAATTATTACCAAACAAATCGCACATTTTTTAAAGTTTTTATAGTTGTTGTTGTACATATTTAATTCCTTTTTTACTATCTCCACGCATAATTATCACATCCCACAATATTCCAATTCAAAATCCTAGCATAATCATTGGCAACATCACCGTTGGCAATCATTCATCATCATCACAACCATAATCATCTTCAAATAAGGACATTTCTTAAGTAATTTAATTCCCAGTGCAGATGTGCCCTCTTTTGTATATTCGCTATGTCATTCCACTTTGCCCGTCGGCAACCCATCCCCATCCCCAAAGGCATATAATTTATTTCTTTTATTTAATTTCGCAATGTAAACCCATGAAATATAATATAAGCGCGCAAAAGCTTATTTCGAGGCTATTATTTGTTGTGTCTTAAAAGACAACGCGTTGACGATGATTTCAACGACAACGATTAAGATGAACGTTAACGAAAAGTGGAGAACAGGAAGTTGCGCGGTGATGACGACAATGGCGGGCGTTGTGGCGGAATAAGATGCCATTGCCATCGTCGACGTTGTTGTTGTTGTCGTCGTTTTCCCAGTGTAAAGGATTGCCCTCCATTAAAGTCATAATAATCAAACTCGTTAACATTATTCTGCACTTTGACGGTACCCCAAGTATTTGGCGAAACATTATGATGTGGAGCTTTATATTTTATACCCTTCGCACAGCTAAAGTTCAAAAAGAGGAAAATGAGGACATTATATAGAACCCACTTGGGTAGCCTATCCGTTTACATTAATTTTCAAAAAAAAAAAGCTGAATATAACGACGACAAAGAACATGAGAAAAAACAATATAAAGACAATATTCCGACATCCCAGGGGTGGGGGGGGGTAGGTAAGGTACAAACAACCTACCCTCTAATTACATGCTCGTCAGGAATGTCAATTACTTTAAATATTTTGACGCCTTAATCCAAATAACTGAGCTTCATATCGCGCGATAATCTCATTCCCAATCCCAATCCCAAATCCACACATCAAACAAAAACATATGAAAGAAAAACTCAAACGAGAAGAAGTACGAGTAGCTTAGATTCAAAACATGATTTTGTATCTGTTTTTATATGAGAAAGGCAAGACATCCCACTTCTGACATCCGTAGGGAAGGTATCTAAGTTAATTTGGTAAAAAAGAAGTTTGCGTTTTTGTTCTTGAATAAATTAACTCCTGCTCATCAAATTTACCATCACCATCAGCATCCCCAAAACCTCACATCACTCTTAAACACTTTAAGGATATATTTTTTGCCAAGATTCTTGAAGGAAAACAATCAAGAAACCAGGATTTTCCTTGAAAGAAAAACGCACACGTACGCTGCTGTACAGAGATGAGATCCTTTTTATTTTGTTTCAAATATGTTTTCACATTGATTGAGAGATTGTTTTGAGGTTTTTACCTTATTTTATTTCTTGGTCCTGGAAAAATACAGTTTTCCCTTCAGCACAAAGTTGTTTAAACTTTTCTTGTTGTTTTTCCTTTTTTTATTATATTTTCCTTGAGGATAAAATACAACAACAAAAAAGTATGAAAAATGGTGTGAGTTTCATAATATTATATACTTTTTTCAGTTTTGATGAATGGATCACTTTAAAAAATAGAAGAATTTAGGTTGTTGAAGTTTTCTTTTCAGGTTTTTTTTCTTTTTCGTTTTTTTTTTTTTTTTTTAAAGTTTATCGAAATAAATTGTCATGAAATAATTCGGAGGTAAGTTTTTGTACTTTTTTTGTTTCGTCTTAGTCTTCGTCGTTCCGTCGGCCGTTGTGCCAACAATATTGCTGTGAATTGTGGATATTTCTATAAAAATATATAAATACATATTTTTATTTTATTTTTCATAGGAAGATATATTTATTTTCGTCCTATGTACATTCGACGACGTCATGTGAATGAAATTTATGGTTTTATCTTTTTTTTTTGGTGTATAGGTATATTAATGGTTGTGGTTGTCTGTGACAATCATATCCCTTGAGGATGTATACATATACTTTTTTTTAGTTTGTTAAAAGCCAGTCATGTGGAAAAACATAAAATGGCAAAAATAATATAGTAAACAAAAAGCAAGTAAATAAAATATGAAAAATATCGGTTGGAAATTGGTCTAAATGTTTGCTTTTTTAATCTTTTATCTGGTATGTAATAAGATGGGGGTTAGGTTGTTGCAATTTAGAACAATAAATAAAAAAGGATATATTGTTTATTGTTTGTCCATTTGTATAAATTCATTAGGAAATTAAATACAATTATCCTTGAATTAAATTTTAAAAAATTCTTGTTTATACCAGTTAACAATTTTAATGCATTTTAAAGTGATATAAATTCAATACAAGGTTTAAAATGTTGGGGTGTTTTTTTTTAAAACCGAACTTGGGAGGGGTGGTAAAATTTTAAGAGCTAATGTTGATTTTAAATAACACACAAATTATTTAGAAAATTATTGTCATTTCTTTTTATTATGATAATATTGGTATGGTTTAATTATGTATAGACCAAAATATCGGCCAAATGGCAGCCCTGACCTTGGCGGCACACCTTCATCCAATTGAGGTTCTATGCCGTTAAAATAGCGAATTATCTCATCCTTTAGCTCTTGAATTGTTGCTGGCTTATCGAAGTACACCAAAAAAAAGAAGTCCAACCGTGTCAAATCACATGATATTGGCGGGCAATCGACATCGGCCTCATTGAGAAAATAATACGGCCCGATGATGCTGCCAGCCCATAAACCGCACTAAACAGTCACTCTTTGTTGTTGCATTGGTTTTTCGACAATCACTTTTGGATTATCATTTGCCCGAATGCTTGCCACCATTCTGACTATTGTCGACGCTTGAAATAGTCAAGAGGCTTTAGCTCTTGAGTCAATTGCACTTTCCAAGCTTTTATGTCACGACGAGCGTGAGACGTGCAATTTTAGAGAACGACAACGAGTTGAGGTTAATGGCTCTTTAGCCACGCTTTCGTGAACAGCAGAAATATTTTCTGCAGTATGAGACCTGGTTTGCTCAAATTTTTGCACATTTGGACGATTAAACTGACCGAAGAAATCACGAAAAGCACGTTACACATTTTGATTTGAACACCCATATTCATGACAATCCTGAATAACTTTAACGCGTTGCTCGATTGTGTATCTTCCATTATTCAAATTGAGTTAGTCTGAAATTTAGAAGTGTGAAATGAAATGCGGAAAAAAACTTGACGTTTAACTATCTTTTAGATGTTGTATTTATTTAATACCATTTCAGGTCGCTTACACTTCCAGTTCCAGTAAAAATTGTGAAAAGTAAATTTTCAGAAAAGCTTCTAAATTTCCGGAAAATTGACCAAGAGCAGTAGCAAAATATAATGTACTTATTAGTATGAGTAGTTAATAAAATTTGTTGGAATACTTTTTTTAACTAAAGAATTAGTATTAAAAATATTTTTAACTTCCCATAGGAAGTTATTTTAATCGGTCCGATTTGTCGCATTGAAAATTTTGACATTTCTCGACGTTTCAAGATCCATAGAGTCGAAATAAAAGATTTTCAGAGAGATGTATGTGCGTGCGTGTGTGCGTACGCTTGTACGTCAGTGCGTTCGCGACGTTTTTTCGTCAAGAACCAGTAGAGATATCGACTTCAAATAAATTTTGTTTTACAGATAATAATGCAGAAAGATGCATAAAGGACTCTCAAAAAAATTGCGTGGGTGTTTTTTTTACCATAGCAATTTAAAAGAAGGTGAACAATTTGGTTAGCCCTAAATATCTCATGAACCAATAACGCTAGAGACTTGAATTAAATTTTATATTACACTAGCTGACCCGACAACGTTTGTCATATAAATAGTTTCTAGAGAATATTTTGCTAGAAATAAATAACTTATTGTAAGTGTGTAAGGATGTGGTATATAAATGGGAGGGATATGGAACATTGTAAACGGTGACAAAATATTAAAATAACAAATCACGTTTGAATTGAATTGGGACATCTGTGGGTATAAAAGGGATTCGCGGTAATAATATATTTTCACCTCGGAATTTGCCATTTAGAATTATGGATTCGATTCAGAATAGTCCGTCGTTGTTTTTTATATCTTTCAATGTAATGTTCAACGCCTCAAGCGAATGTTTGTGTGCCATAGTGCATTCACCCAGATGATAATTTTGGACTGTTTCAGCACTGTGGCCATGAATGATTGTTTTCATATATTGCACACTGCGTCTGCGTTATTTTGAATATTTAGTGGTAGTTTAAATACTGAATGAGCAGTTCTGCCTTCATACAATAAAGGTGCCGCAATGCCAGAGGATGCATCATCCAATGCAATACCATTATTTGATCGTATTTTAGCAAGAATTAGCGAAATAAGGAATGTTTTGCCAGTTCCACCTAAATAAATAAAAAAAAAAAAAGGATTCCATCTTGTCCTGCCGAAACTGCGAGCATGATGTGGTCATAAATGGTTCTTTGTTCTTCATTCATTAGTGGAACATTGCGAGGGACAATCGCTGCCATTTCTACAGTATTGTATTGTAGTTCACGATTCAATTCAGTGTCTATTAAATAAGATGCATTTCGATTTGGTGAATGCATACCGAAATGACTGAGTGGTAAGATCCTCAATAGCAATCAATGCTTCATTGTGCTGAATACTATCGTTAGATCGTTGTACCGTGTACGATGTTGATGCAATTAAACCATAGCACTTAAGAATATACAAAATAGGTAAAAACCTACTTACCGAATGTATATACGAAATTTCAACGAAATTGGTTAAGCCGTTTCGGAGGAGTATGGCAACTAACACTGTGACAGGAAAATTTTATATATTAGATATTGTAACGTGATACCAAATAAACATATTTTTGAAAAAAAATCCAATTTATGGTTTTTTTATAAATCAAAAAAACTGAGAACAAATATTTGTCACCTCGAAAAATGTACGAACAAAAAATGATTTTATCTCCAAAACAAATTTTGTGCAACGAAGAATAACATCTGGTAAACTTTTGAGAAAAATTGAATTGACAGTTTTCTTACAAAAATTTAAAAACCTTAAATAAACAATACTTAAACTTGGTAAGAATTTAATTTCAACTCAAATGTCTTTTCAAGACTTTAAGATATTGGCTTCAAATTTATTTTATCTCACAGAAAATATTGTTTTTTATATTCAATCATTTTTTTAAAAGAATCCAACAGTCCGTTGTTTCATACAAAAATAAAATCTACAAAAAGTAGTACGCAAATTTGGTAAAAATTGATGTTCGGTTCTCGATATCTCTCAAATTAATTTTATTCATCCAATTTGTATTTGCTTATATAAGAAATAAAAAATTTTAAGAAATGCTACTAAAATTAATAAAAAATGGTTTTCGACTAAATATCTCGTTAACAAAACTAGATTTTGAAATAAAACTATTTCATTATATGCAAAATGATGTTTGTAAAATTTTTAAGAATATGTAATTCAACTGACAACGTTTTTGACAAAACACGAAAACTAACAAACTTTTAAGGGGATGGGAAGTTATCAGTGTGGTTCGCATCCCAGCCTCTTATTTTTAAGATTAAGAGTACACGTTTTTTCTGTAGCACGAACAATACAATACTTTTTTAAATGATTAAGTTGTCCCGAATTTGAGTTTTGCCTACAAATTTTTCTATCGCATCGGGTTTTTAAAACGTGCAACTTTAATTTGCTTAAAGACAACCAAAAACGGGGTTGTAAAGGCTTTGTTACAGCACAACATATCTGTAACAAAAAATCGTATGTTGACTTTGCAAAGTTCAAATCTTTGTCTTCAGTTTAAATAAATTAAGTATCTTACTAAGTTTCTGAAAATTCTCATTAGTTATTAGTCTTTATTTGTCTTAATATGAAGTTTTAAGCAAATCTTTAATTTATTGCTTTCATATAGTTTTGGAAAAATAGGTTTTGGAGTTAAATTTTAGGGTTGATTAAAAATTCGAACTTTGATTTTAACACATATTTCAAAAACTTGATATAAGAGAAGTGTTTAGACGATGGATTCTTTACAATAAGAAAACCTACTTTCAAACTGTTTTGCCTTTTTCTATTCAAAACAGTTTAGCAAAAATGGTTTAAGGTTTCTTTCAGATTTTTGTCAGATAGATGAAATCTAACAACTAATGAAGATTTTGAATAATTTTATGAAATACTATAAATATTTGAACTAAAAATTAAAAAAAAAGGGATTATAAACTTAAAAAAAACATCACGAACATGTTATAAACAATTTTCCGCTAATCTTGTGGTAAAGGAGTCAAAAAATGTATAGTATACTTTCTGAAAATTATTCTGTTATATTTGTTTTTACAAACTTAAAATTTGAATTTTGGTTGCAAGTGAATAATAACTGGTATGAACTGGTATACATTTCACTGAATGCAGTCTTTTCTTCAAATAAATACTGGCTAATATTTTCTCTCAAACAATGTACATATTTGTACTTCTTAGCTATTCATGGTAAGCTTTCTGTTAACTAATATTTTGTCTGGTATTATACAAATATTATGTCCAACCCTTCCTGGGAGAATTAATCATTTTTGACAGATGAAAGAATTAACTTTTATACAAATGGATCAAACACTAAGGACGGGATTAGTATAGCTTTGTAATCCCCATGGACTAAGTCGTCTTTCCAATCACTGTAGTGTGTGTTCAGGCATCAGAACTTTTGGCCATTCAAGAAGCTCTTTTTTGGCTCAGAGAAAACATTATATTGACTACCGATATACGCATCTTCTCAGATAGTCAAACTACCATAAAGGCATTGAACTCTGTCTCAATAAACTCACTAACAGCCCAAAAATGCTGATCATCTCTTGTGGAGTTGTTTAAAATTCAACTAATTGGGGTGTCGGGTCATGTAAAGCTGACGAACTTTTAAAAAATGGTATAACTTTACCTTTGATGGGCAACAAATCCAACATCGGTATAACACAAACTACTCAGTAATAGTAGTCTAAGTAATTCTGACATCTATTGTCTCAATCGCTTCATAGCTAGCTCTAATTGGTCCAACGAGTAAGGTAGATCTTAAAATTGTTGGTTGGTGTTGGTTTTCCCATCAACAGCCACCTTAACCTAACTTACCTATATCCCTTTTAATGGTATAAAATACGGTCAGCTTTCAATAAATGTAGATGTAATAATAAAATAGATCAAAATATACCCCAATTTCTTAATTAAGAAACAATCAAGAAGACATTAATACCAACAAAAAAAAATTATACTCACATAGGTAAATATAACCATTGAAAATTTCACAGAACTCCCAAGCATTGTTTTGTTGGCAGTTGGCTTGGCACCTTATCTGAAATAAATTATTCATATTAGCATATTGAAATAAATTGATTATTCATGGAAATTGCTCAAATCATCATTTGTTAATTCCTCTAGGGATTAGATTAGATATGGCTTAAAATAATTGCATTACGTAAAACAGTAAAAACATACATACCTACAGAAAGACAAAAAGAAAACAAAAGCAACAAAATTTCCATCAAGTTAGACAGCCAATTGACCGCCAACCGAAGCTACGTCGCTTTTTGAATTAAGTATTTTATATATGTACATGCATACATACACATTCATATGTACATACATATCAGACAAAAAAGGTAAACTGTTTTCATTGAACCATCCCCATAGAAAAACTCATTCCACACGCCATGCCATGTTCTTTTCATATACATATATACGCCATGCCATACCATATCGACTTCGACAGTGTTGTGTCCACTTTAGGCCAAAACAGAGTCACTTAGTGTTCGTTAACCGTGAAATACTGTAAATCGAATCGCCCAAACAAGGACGTCCGTCGTTTAGTTGTTGTCGTTGTTGTCGTCATCGTCGTCGGACGTCGATATAATAGAAGGACGACAATTTTATCCTATTCATGCGGAAATACGATTGCACATCTGACCGATACATCCATACATGTAGAGTACGGTACGTATACCTACATACATATACCAACATCCACCCGTACATACTCCTTCTTCAACAAGAACCGACCATTATATTCGCTATTTCGCCCGCTCTCCATATACATATGTACATAACATCCTTTCTCTCAAACAACCATCATCCGGATTCCTCCATATCCTCTCGCACTTGATGGAAACAATATATAGGATTTATCGATAAGCATCCTCCATGTCCTGATTTGCACTATCGTCGGTAAATTATTTAACACCAACCACTTTATACCTTTTTATAGGTACCCAGCTATGTACATATATGTATACCTCAGCAACATATTATACAAATAATATGTGTGGTTGAACGAAAATTGATTAAATTTATTATCCAATAGCCAGTTTTATAATATTCAACCCCATCAAGTTCTTTATCCTATCTATGCTATGCCCATTATCTATCTGGAAAATGAGAAGAACGTTTCATAGTAGTTTTTACCTGGTTAATAAAGTGCAAGGTAATAAGTTTATAGGTACGAAAAATTAGAATTTTATTAAGAATAAAGAGAATACAAATTCAATGTGGATTAGAAATGGAACGTAGAAGGAATAGAATTCACATGATTTTTCACTTAATAATTAATGAATGAAATATTTGGATATGTATTAAATATTTGTAGCAAATGGAGTAGATGTGTCTTATTTAATTTTCAATTTTAATTTTCACATATTTTCGCTTGTAATTATTTTCTTACAAAGAGCAACAAACTTTGAAATCTAGCTCTGTCCGTAGCTGATGTATCCAGTTGCGCATTCCAAGTTGGGTGAGGTCACTTTCCACTTGTGCGGGCTAACAGATCCGCGGTCTTCCTATACTACGCTTTCCTATGGGCGTAGATTAGAAGACTTTCTGTCTTGTCGTTGGATTAATCATCCTGGTTGAGTCTACGTCGCTGTTCAGACGATACAGCTCGTCGTTCCATCTTCTCCTTCACTCACATTCTATGCATACGGGAACGTAGATCACGCGAAGAACTTTTTTCTCCAAACGACCCAAGGTGCTTTCATTCGCTTTTATGAAAGTCCATGCTTCTGCACAGGATAGCAGGACGGGAACTATGAGGGTCTTATATAATGAAACTTTGGTTATCCGAAAGAGGACTTTCCTGTACTCAATTGCCCTATTATCCCAAAGAAGCGCTTAGCAAGAGTACTTCTTCGTTTGATCTCAGCGCTGGTGGTCTTTTCTGCGTTCATAGCGGATCACTTATACAAAGTCCTTAACTACTTCAAAGTTATGTTTGTCGATGGTGACATGACGTTTTGTTTTGCCGCCTCTGCCTCAATACTCACAAAACCCACATTCCTATTATGTCAATCTCAGAATGTGTCAGTAATTGGACAGACTTTTAAAAGATAGTGCCTATAGTTTTGGCATGGTAGCTCTGCACTATTCCTTCAAGGACGATGTTAAAGAAATCGTGTGACATCGCGTTACCTTTCTAAAGCCTTTTTTGACTTCGAAAGGTTCGGTTAAATTGTTTCCAACCTTTATGGCCATCCTGCACAAACGAACGAGTTTTGCAGAGATGCCGAAACTTATGGCTCTATACACAGTTCATCTCTGTGGATGCTGTCTTATGTGGCCTTGAAATCGATGAAGAGATGGTGGGTGTTAATTTGACGTTGTTGGTTTTTTCCAGGATCTGTTGTAATGTAAATATTTTATCGGCTGTGGACTTTCCAGGTCTAAAACCACACCGATGGACTATCACATTTTACGACAGAAAACATTTTGTAAGCGATGTTAAGGAGACTGATTCCTCTATAGTTGGTGTATCGGGTAAACAATACTTAGCTTCCATCGAGCATGCTTTCTTCCGACCATATCTTACAGATAAGTTGGTGCATACTCCTAACCAAATTATCTCAAGCTGCTTTGAAGAACTCACCTTTCAAGCCATTGGCTCCAGTGGCTCTGGCAATTTTTACTTTGTTTAAGTCGGGAAGAGAGGATTGTTGGCTTTCGTTGGATCATCCTGCCTGACAATGGAAATCGGTTCGTCGTCGCCGTTAAACAGTCTGCAGGTGTGGTCCTTCCATATCCTCAGCATTGACTGCGGTTCTACTATGATTTTTCCACTTTCCTCTTTGCAATCTTCTGTTCGAGGTTAATGTACTTGTGACTTTCGTTTCACCTGCTAATACAACTTTCGAACTTAGTTTCTGCATTTGAACCTCTTAAAATCTTCGACCGCACGCTTCTCTTGTTTTCTCTTTTTCCTGCTGAGAATCCAGCGGCGTTCCTCTCTCCTCTTCTGCTCATATAGGTCGTGAGCAGCTCTCGTTCTTCTAAGAAGCGCTGCTTTTCGTTTCTGTTATTTAGCTGCATTTGCCTGTTAAACATGTTATCAAAAACAATTGAACTTTCTTAAGTGTAAATCTCATGGTTTTACATTTGACAACTTTTAAACTAAATGATATTAAGTCTTCCTTTAAAATAAGGCAGTCAGATGGAGTGTTAATTCTTTAAATTTAATGTCATCAGCATATCTAAGGCAGACGAATTTTGTATGATCGAAACCAAATCATTTATAAATAAAATAGGTAAATAAGATTGGACCTAGATGGCAGCCTTTAGGAACACCAGAGTTCAATCCAATCCAATCGCACAATCCAATTTAAGAAATTGTCGTTAAAACCATGACCAAACAGTTTAAAAATTAGTGATTTGTGACACAACTTGTCAATCGCTTTATTAAAATTAGTAAATACTCAATATACTTGTTAACGCTTCTTAAAAACATCTAAACAAATGTAAAACTTATAAAATTGGTAACAGTAGAACGTTTTTTAACAAAACCATACTTCTTAGCACAAATAATTGAAATACAAAGAAAGGATTGACAAGAACGATTGACTCAAAAGGTATCACAGATATCTTAGCAATAGGTTGGTAGTTCATAATTTCATTTTTAAGAAACTTTTTTGTACACTGGAGTTATATTTTCAAAATAATTGGAAAACGCGAACTTTTTAAAGACGAGTCAAAAAGAACACATTAGAGGGTATATCAAATAAGAAATGCATTTTTTTTAAAAATAGAAGATGGCACACCATCCGGACCAGGACTAAAACACTCACCTAATTTAAATATACATATGTATTTGTGCAACAGTATGTTCACTTATTTCAAAATTAATATTATTTAGATGTGAAAAATTAAAAACTGAAAAAGAAGAACAACATTCAAACAAACAAACAACATTCAACAAACGTTTCTTTGAAATAGCTTGCAAACATGTTTGCAATAACTTTTGGGTCATAACTAAATGATGTTTAATTTCACATAGTTTTAGGTTGCCCAAAAACTTTTTTCTTACAGTTGACAAAATTCCAGAAATTAACTGGATTAGATTTAGGATCTATTTCAATTTGATGTATATATTCATCATATATAGTGTTTAAATATTCATAAGATAATCGTTTAAGGATGAGGAACGTTCTATAATCATCATCAGCTCTTGTTTGATTATAAATGCCATTTTTAGAACTTGTAGGAAGTATATGCAAGTTGTTATAGTACAAAAATGGCCAGATACCAGGTTAATTTTTATACAAAGAACTTCGATATCAGTGGATCGAAAATCTTCAATCATGTGGCATGTATGGGAGTGTTTGGGGAGAGTACGATAACTTAGGCGACAAAGTTTAATGACGGATTTGTATGGAACAGTTAAAAACAAGCATTTTTACTATGGGAAGGGAAAAAAAAATTGTTTTAAAGTCAAACCAGGTTAATTTTTATACAAAGAACTTCGATATCAGTGGATCGAAAATCTTCAATCATGTGGCATGTATGGGAGTGTTTGGGGAGAGTACGATAACTTAGGCGACAAAGTTTAATGACGGATTTGTATGGAACAGTTAAAAACAAGCATTTTTACTATGGGAAGGGAAAAAAAAATTGTTTTAAAGTCAAAATTTGTGCAAAAAAAAGTTAAAAAAAAGGTTTAAAGTGTAATTTTACAAAACTTTCAAATTATTTACTGTTTTTTTTTTTAGAATTCATTGATCTTATTTGTTTTTTATCAAAAACTGAAAACTAGATGACTTTATGTCTTCTAGTTCTTGAGAAAATTGAAAATTACCAAAATAAATATTTTAATTAAATTACTTTTTCCTTGCTTAAGTATTAACGTAGTCTTATTTTGATAGTAATAATCGAATATGGATTAAGATACACCTAGGGTAAATTAATTTGTCTTAAATCCAGCTTATTTAAATGCAAAAGAAACTTTGCATGCACCCCATCTTGCACCCACCGCACCTTGCACCCTCCCCACCTTGCACACACACCAACTTGCATCCACCCCAAATCCTATAGTGTGCCCAAGCAGGGGGGTTGCAGGGGGCAGCATGCCCCCCCTTACAGATGCCACTGTTGCATACACCCAAACTCGCGCACACCTTACTGTTGCATACACCCAAACACGCATTACGCATACGCAAATACCATTATTACTATCAAAATAAGACCACTCAAGCAAAAAAGAAGAATTAAATTAAAATAGTAGTTGTGGTTATTTTCAATTTTCTCAAAAACCAAAAGACATAAAATCATCTAGTTTTCAGTTTTTGATCAAAAACAAATAAGAGCAATAAATTCTGAAATAAAAACAATGGTAGATAATCTCGAAGTATTGAAAAAGTTACACTTTAAACCTTTTTTTAACTTTTTTTACTCAAATTTTGAGTTTAAAATTAAATTTTTATTTTCAATTTTCTCAAAAACTAAAAGACATAAAATCATCTAGTTTTCAGTTTTTGATCAAAAACAAATAAGAGTAATAAATTCTGAAATAAAAACAATGGAAGATAATCTTGAAGTATTGAAAAAGTTACACTTTAAACCTTTTTTTAACTTTTTTTACTCAAATTTTGAGTTTAAAATTAAATTTTTATTTTCAATTTTCTCAAAAACTAAAAGACATAAAATCATCTAGTTTTCAGTTTTTGATCAAAAACAAATAAGAACAATAAATTCTGAAATAAAAACAATGGTAGATAATCTTGAAGTATTGAAAAAGTTACACTTTAAACCTTTTTTTTAACTTTTTTTACTCAAATTTTGAGTTTAAAATTAAATTTTTCAAAAACTACGCATAGTTTTGACTTGATTTAAAAACTGGCTAATAGAACAGAATGTTGGCTTTAAAAAAATGTATACAACTTAATTGTAAGTATCACCGTTATTTTTTAAGAATTTTTTTCCATTTTAAGTAATAATTTTTTTAAATTGCCCCTCCTGCATAAACGGGGGAAGATAGACCCCCCCTCCCATAGTAAAAAATGCTTATTTTTAACTGTTCTAAAAAATTCCGTTATAATATCTTGTCGCCTAAGTTATCGTACTCTTGCCGAGTGTTTGATGGCAAAAAGAATTTCTACTTCTACAGTGTCCTCAATGAAACAATATGAAGTATTTGCGTTCCACACAAGTAAACAATAAAATTATCATAAGAAAGTGTCCTTGAAATGTTGGTTCTCACACATGTTAACTCATTTTTATACCTCTACATACATTTTGTAATTATTTCATATTACTTTAACTTTGTTTTTGAGTGGTCGTACAGGCACAAGTCAATAGCTAACTTACGTTCCACAAAACCAAAAGTGGCCTTAAATACTCCATTAGATTAATTTATAGTGGTATTCCTATAGTTTCCCTAACGAAGTAAAATTTTTCCTCCTGCGAACTTATGACCCTGTACCACTTGCCTTACGTGTATTTATAATCAATTTAATTAAAGGTATAAATTACTCATATTTTTACAAAGCACATCCCATAAAGCCTGAAATAGAGTGTTAGAGGTTATTATGAAGTGCGGTATATAACAAGTTAAGTACAAGAACTCAATATAGAAAAACGAAAATAAAAGCAACAACAATAATAAAAAACTGAAAATATGGATATCCAAGTATAGAAAGTGTTACATTCATTTACACGTGTGTGGGTGTAATTGTGAGAGGATAGAAGGTATCCACAAAAAGGCTTAAAATAGGGAATGATTTTTTTTTAACTTAAAGGTCTATCTATCTATCTCGTAGCTATGCGAAATGGTGTAGTAACATCTGGTAACATTCAAGGCTGGAAAATATTCGTAACTCTTGCTTCGTCCTTACACAAGCTGACTCCATATGACGTGTGTAACGATTATAGTACCATGATGGAGAACAAAAACTAAACCGACAATATACAAAAACGAAAAACGTAAAACGAAAACGAAAATGTAAAGCTCATATGTGGGCCTACTATAACAACACACGTTTGATGCTCTGATGCTGGTGGTGATATGTGCGAGAAAAAGGCATTACACTAAGTAGTCCTTGTTAGACTCAACCTAAAGCATCTACTCGTAGGTACCAACTACGCTGTAGCTGTAGAGTGATTCCATTTTTAGCTATTTGATATCATCTACTACACTCCCTAATATAGAGCATATATAACTTCCTCCCTTTAGGTTTCTCTGCTATTAAGGCCTACAGGGATACATATTTTTTTTGTGTTGCCTATGACAAACATACATATATTGCCATCGTAGCTACCTTTACAGTCAAAATTTAGTATTTACATTTGATATGGTTATACTCGTACCCTTAAATGGTATTAAAAAAATACTTTGCGTTTATTTCAGTCGACTTTTGTTGACCGTTCGCAGGATAATTTTTGGGAATGTAGTTCTTTTTTTTTTAAATTAAAAAATGAAGCACTTTACAGAATAAATCTATTCCAAAAATCCACCTAGGAGCTAAAAAAGACAAATCAAACCAAAACCCGGTAATTATGAAGACGATGTTCAAAGACCTAAGCAAAAGACATGAAGCTCAGTTGAATTTCTTTGAATCAAGTATACTTTTTTAAGGTAGCGCTACAATCCGCGACGGGCCTGGGCCTCAACCAAAATGCATCTCTACAGCGAACTCAGTCCCTAGCTAGCTGTCTCAAGTTTAGAACCGCCAAGTTGGTTAAGTTCCTCTACCACCTGCGTGCTCCACCTGAGTCGCAGTTTTCCTCTACTGCACAGTCCCTTGAGATTGCATTCAAAGACCGCGGTAGAGCGTTGATGTCCATTAGCTCTACATGACTTAGCCATTTAAGACGTTGGACTTCTAAGTCCAAAGAAGCAGAGATTGGCAAGAATTATTCTTCGTTTGATTTCAGCGCTGGTATCGTTTTCTGAATTTATAGTGGTGTGAAGCAGAGAATGGCAAGAGTTATTCTTCGTTTGATTTCAGTGCTGGTATCGTTTTCTGAATTTATAGTGGTGTCTAGGTTGGCAAAGCCCTTAACTACCTCAAAGTTATAGCCATCAATGGTGACGTTTGTCGTTCAATGTACTTTTTTGATGAGCATATATACTTGGTCTAATGGACCAATAAACTCATCTTCTCAAAAACACATGACATCAAGCTTTGATCTTTCAATTATGTCAACATCGACTGCGTTTGTACTACGATGTTACCCTTTTTCAGCCTTTTCGTGGCTGGTACCCTTAGGTTCTTTTCTTTTTAATCTTTTGGTAAAATTTACGAACCTCATTCTTGTTGTGACGTCCCTCTAACTCTTCGATCACGCATTTCTCATGCTTCATTTTTTTTTAATTTAAGAAGCCGGTATTCCACGCACCTTTTCTGTTCGTAGAGCTCGCGAGCAGCTTTGGTCCTTCTGTGCAGCACCGTTTTGCAGGCACTCTTTTTCTTCATTAAAAAATATCCTTTAAATAGAACAGCTAATATTTCCTAAATAAGAATTTTAAAATTTGATTAAATACCACTTAAAACATGTTGTGGAATGTAAGATACCGAATTTATAAAATACTTACGTTCCACAACATGTATTTTTGAATTTAGCTCATTAAATAACAAATGTAAGCCTTGTTATCGGTTTTTGTATTGGTAACGATGCAAAATTGAAAATTTCATTTCAGTCCTTTCATGGAATATGTCCATATTTAACTGTGGAACGCATTCACTTATTATTTTTCAAAATTAAGTTTTTTTTGTTTTGGTAATCAAATTTTGCAAATATGAAGTTTTGACTGTTATATGATGACAATATCTCACCTTTCTACATGAAAAAATTTGCTACACACGAGTTGAACAATTATTATAGGGTGCGATGAAGAATTGGTTGGGTGGACTGACTTAGTGAGTGAATGAAATATAGTATAGAATTCTTTTTTTGTTAGAAGTGTATGAGGCAAAACCCCTAGGACACGGTGCGACGACGGTGAAACAAACTAAAGGCTGATGCTCGCTCACAGTGCGAGCTAGAGCCATTAGATTAACTGAGCCATTTTAAGAGCTCCTGAGTTTTCAATAGTAATCCGAGTTAGCAGAAGCAGTCCACAACTTGTGTGTGGGAATTGATATTCAGATGTGTTTTTTTTGTTCCCTTTTTATTCTTCTACCCACCTTAACAACAGGGAAGATAATTTGTCTTACCCACCACACCTTCCACACCCACAGCTACCATCACCATTCACCACCCGCTACTGATGATGGTGGTTTATTTATGTGAGGGAGCTCTAAGGTTTTTCGACAGATTCACGTGAATACAAAGTGAATGCGAGTGGAAGAGGTGGTATGTATTTAGCATAAATGAAAGCTTGGTACAGCAAGACCAAAAAAAGGAAGGAAGGAAGAAAAAAAAAATGTCATATTCAGAGATGGAAAATAAGGGCATATACAGCATCATTTCTGGAATTGCTATGCTAAGCATTTAACTTTTTGAACTTTTTTGTGCATAACTTTTATTTTGTTCTTTTTTTAATGAAGAAGATTTGAGGAGGTAACAATGCCAATTTGTATTAAGGAAGCAAATTTATTTCCACGTACCTTTTGCATATGAGGGAGCAGATTTAGATAGGTTTTTTTACTACTCATGTATATAGAGGGATAGGTGAATGTTTATTTACCATAAGTACCTATGAGTATTATTTATAAAATGCTTAGGAAAGTTTTTAAACTTATTCACATTAAAAAATAAACAATCAAAAAGGCTACCAAGTAAAAACCTTTGTTTTATTTGCCCAATATTTTTATAAAAAGAAGGTTTGCACGAGAAAACACATAGATTGAATAAATATGTAAATTTTATTATATTTAACATAAAATAAAGAGGTTTCATACTACCTATACGAAAATCAGATTAAACCTTAAATAAAATTGAGAACAAAACATCGGTATTAGAAAAGATTTTATAAAACAAATTTGATGGGAAATAATGAGAAGAGGTAGCTGTTTTTGAGCTCTTTACAAATAACAGCTTTTCTATTTCAAAATTAATTTATACCTTTTAATTTTTGAAAATGAAATTTGAAAATAAGATTAACTGAATTAATTACTGATGCTTACATTGTAATAGCTTATAATGTTTATTTCTAAGAATAAATGAAAGCGTTTAAAAAAACCAAGAGGAAGTTATGTTAAAAAGAAAGAAATTGCGCCGATTCTTTTATTTGTCCATTAAGCCTTTTCAAATATTACTCCATAATTTTATAAAGGAAACAATAAAGTCCCAACAGTTTGAAGTTTTCAAAAACCTTGAAGAACACTATTTGAAATTTGAGAAAAAAAATCAGAAACTTTTCTTCAAATATCAAGCTCATTTTCATTTTTCTTTTCTTAGTGTAAAAAAAGCAAACATATCAATTTAGAACCTAGAAACTTAAAAAATGAGACAAGATTTGAAAATGGTCATAAACCTTGACATATCATTGAATTCATGCGTAATTTTGTTTCTATGATAATTCATAAGACTTTGAAATAATAAAGGGTGATTTTTTAGCTATTATCTTTTTGGCAACACTGCTGGTTTAAACAGCTGACGCACATTTCGTGTTTTGTTTCAATGTCAAACATCTTCAATTTGGTCTATAATTTAACCAATCGTCTTACAAACGAAAAACGCTTGCAAATTATTGAATTTTATTATTAAAATGCGTGCTCTGTTAAGAAAGTTCATCGCGCGCTTCTTCAAAAAAATTGTGTTCAGCGACGAAGCTCATTTTTGGCTCAATGGGTACGTAAATAAGCAGAATTGTCAATTTTGGAGTGAATATCAGCCAGAAGCATTCAAAGAGCTACCAATGCATCCAGAAAAAGTCACAGTTCGGTGCGGTTTATGGGCTGTAGGCATCATTGGACCGTACTTCTTCAAAGAAAATGCGAATCGTAACGTAACTGTGAATGGTGAGCGCTACCGTAAGATGATATCCAACTTTTTTTTTGCCCAAAATGCAAGAGCTTGACTTGCATGACATGTGGTTTCAACAACACGGTGCAACATGCACGCACAACAATGGACTTTTTGAGAGGTGAGTTCGGTGAACATTTTATTTCACGTTCGGGACCGGTCAATTGGCCGCCTAGATCGTGCGATTTAACACCTTTAGACTATTTTTTGTGGGGCTATGTTAAAGTGTATGTCTATACAGACAAGTTCGCTTCAATTGAGGCATTGGAAGACAACATAGAAGCATTTATTCGTGAGATACCGGCCGAAAAGATTATGATAAAATTGGACTAAGCGGATGGACCATTTGAGGCGCAGTCAAGGTCAACATTTGCATGAAATAATCTTCAAACATTAAATTGTATGTACTGTACTATCGATTCAAATAAAGATCTTATCATTTTTCTGAATTTTATGGTTTTTTTTTTTTTGAAAAACTTTCCTATAGCTTTTAAAAAATCACGAGATAGTTCATTAGAATTTATAGATACATTGGAAACTTTGAAATTGATGAGTGCATTCAGCAATCCAACATGTTTTTTGAACCACCTGTATTCAACCAGGGAAAAATCCTGAATTCTTACACGTTTTCAAAGCATCGACATTGTTGGGATTTTTCAATCAAATTTAAAGTGTATTACAGATGGTTGACTTACTATATTTTGAAATTCTGAAGTTCGTTTTAAATGTTAAGGCAATATTCTAAAATCATCCGTTTCTCTTGGAAAAAGAACTTAAACAGTTCCAATTTTCATAGAAATCTTCGTTTCGTTAGAGGATATTTAATATGTCAACTTCTAAGTAATTGAAAGTTATAGTTAGTTTGTGGCCAGATTTATCAGAAACTATATTTGCGAAACTGCCGGTACCGGTAAAACTTTTGGAATATCGATTTTGTCTCAAATTGTTTGTAGTTATATCCAATGTTATATAAATAATAATATGTATTTTTGGATTTACACTCATGAGAGACTACCTTCTCTCAACATTCTCAAGACATGAGGAGCTCTATATATAGGTTTTTAATTTGGTATAACTGCCTTCGTTTAAAACTAACAACTTGAGTCTAGACCAACTGATAAATATCGTATTGATTTAGTTTTTAGACAATGAGATAGAAAAATTCCTATTTTTTTGGATATTAACACCCTAAGTTCATTGAGTGTGTTTGACCAGTTTCTCAACTTAAGTCCTTTTGGCCTAATGTCAAAGAATTATTCAAAAGGAGACATTAGTCTATAAATCTCTATCATATCTGTAAGGGAGCTATGAATCGTTGTGGTTGTCAAAGTCCTTCTGAGTTTCATATAAGTTTTAGACAAATTTGCTGTGTGTGTACTTTTCAGGCGTAAAAAAGGACGGATTTGGTTGCTCTAATGGCAATATTGTTTTGAAAAAACACGGTTTTACAAAAGTTTAAGGAAAAGTTTTGTATAGGATCTATTAATTTTTTTTCCTTGACGAACCCTTCGATGTGTTTAAAATAACATTTTGTTTATTTTAACCCTAAATTTACATATTTGAAGGGCTCAAGTGACAATTTTATTTTAGTTATTAGATTTTTTTAGAACACTGTTTTCCAGCAAGGTATGGTTTAACTATTTTATTCGGAAGACTCCCTACATCTGAAAGCATTCCAAGATTGCAACAGTTTTCTAAATATGAAATATTTAAGAGCTTAAATACAATAGTTTAGTGTGCATTTCATTCAGAAATGTTAGAAATTGTGTTGAAACGTAGTTTTTTTTTTAAATAACATATGTATGTATATGATTAATGCGAAGATCCTTACAGAAATATAAAGCCAGAAAATTGGAAAGTTTGCCAGAAAATTTGATTAAAAATTTATGTTTTATAAAATAGAACAAAATTAAATACGAAGAATTTTCTGCCTTTTTTTTTGGCCTTTTTTGATCTTCTGACGCAATTTCCGGGAGTCTGTTATTATTACCATTTTCAGTCTACTTACTCGAACATCGAACATTATATCCTTGAAATTCATGTTTAAATCTCAATTCTAGAGGATCCAAAGCAATTTCACTTCAAAAAGTAGATTTCTTCAATTTATTAAGATCTTAAAAGTTTTTGTATTTAATAGATAACCAATTTTAAAAGAAAAAAAATCTTAACGCTTATGTGCATCAAAAAATAAGATAGAATTTAAAACGAGTTTCAGGAATTTAAAGACAACTTCAGTTTGTGTAAAAAAAAAATAAAAAAATGCGTATTTATCAGAACATAATATTAAATTGACGTTCTCTAATTCAAGGTTTCTTCTTAAGAATCTTAATTGTTATATAGTGGAAAAGTGAAGTATAATAATGAATTCTCTTTTCATTTACATAATATAGTTACGTACAAGCATAAGTAGTCTACATACTCAACATGTACACTAAAACCAATGTATATGTTATAAAAATATATTTAATCATGTTACTTGTGGCTCGACAGTCAAGTTGCTAACATTAAGTTAATAAATGAATTAAAACTAAACGATTGAGTATTATTTAAAGAGAGAACATAAATAATTTTAAGCATAACTGATGGTTTTTTTTTCAAATTTTAAATTTTGTGCATAGCTTTAAGATTATTACAAATATTTTAGTTGTTTTTGACAGACAAACAGCTTTTTTGGTGAATTAATTTACTTAAAAATCTGAAGATGAAATCTTTGCTTATACAACTAAACTGCATGAGCTTTATGGCTCATATGACCTCTCCCTTGATTCTCCATTGGTCAAAAGTTGACGAATTTGTGCTGCGCGATTGGAACAGATCTGGGCGTTATGGGCCCTAAGGTCCCTCCTAGATCCGCCATTGTAAAGGGCATTCGAACAACTGAATGAAATTCAATTAAAATTGAGCAATTTTGGGGAAGAAGAGTTTTCTATTTAATGTGTAAATAAAACAAATGAAATTATATTTAACACATTGTAAGATAAATATGTATTATCGCTGTTTTCCTAATATTTAAAAAAATTGATACCATTATGTAAGAAACTTATCATTATGAAGATGTCCTGAGCGGCTTTGATGGATGACACGCATTCTAATACAAAAAAATGCTTAATTATTGAGTGTGGCACGGAATGCTTTGGAATATTTTGAATACTTTCTAGGAAAGAAGTTATATGATGATTGTTAACTGAACCGCTCGAATGTGATATTGGAGGAAATGGTTGACCGATTTAGCTTCAACATTACTGTCGCAACTATAGGCTTACCATCCGCCAGGAGTTCAACTTACATGTCAGTCTTTAAACGAGTCAATCAGGCTTTGGGCACGTTTCATCTTTTGTCAGGCTAATTTTGTTAATAATTAATTAAAATATAGTTAGTGAAAGGAAAACGTTTGCCGAATGCGTTCAAATCAAAATACTTGGTAAAACTGTTAACGGCTTCATTTTGATGTCAGCTTTTAGAAAGAATGAAAGCGTGACGGTAAGTGCGTAGGACTGTCATGGGTTCAATTTTTCCTACTTCCAGTACTTCAAAATAAGCCCAATAGAAAAATAAATAAAGTGCACGACTGGATCATAAAGTAGATAACTTGTTTTTTTTTCGAAAATTTTTGTATATACTGTTTATCAATTTATATTTAAAATATTTTTAGTATGCAGGTTATAAATATACTATTTACATTTAATATTCGTAAAAGAACATTGGCCCACTTTTGAGATATCGAATCTTAAAAAAAATAATTAAAGAATTTTTTAAAAATCCAAAAAGTATAATTTGACATTTTTGATCATCAAATATTAATAAGGCAGTACAAGATCTCGTGTAGATTATTGAAATCGGTTCATTTGTTTTTAAGAAAACTTAAAAGCAAAATAACGATTCTGTGGGGAATATCCTTCTAAGGCAGTGAAAAAAACACAAGGCTGGGATGCGACCCTCAATCCCATCCCGTCTGTCAATTTGTCTTGCTTAAAAGGTTTAAAGGTTTTCGTGTTTTGTTAAAAAAGTTGTCAGTTGAATTATTCTAAAAGATTTAAAAATTACCAACAAAATTTTGCATTTTATGAAATAGTTTGATTTCAAAATTTATTTTTGTAAACGAGATTTTTAGTCGAAAAACAACTTTTACCAAATTTAGTAGCATTTCTTTAAAGTTTTTATTTCTTATATAAAAAATACGAATTGGATGAATGAAACTAATTTAAAGTCAATATCTTCTATTGTTTACGAGATATCGAGAACCGAACATCAATTTTTACCAATTTTGCGTACTATTTTTTGTATATTTTAATTTTTTATGAAAAAAATTACTGTTGGATTTTTAATTTTTGAAAAGATATTTGAGTCGAAAGTAAATTTGTAGGTACTAAGTTTTAGTATTGTTTTTTTTTTTAGGTTTTTATTTTTTGTAAGAAAACTGTCAATTCGATTTTTCTCAAAATTTTAAAAACAATATTTCATATAAAAAAATCAATTTGAAGCCAATATCTCAAATTTTTGAAAAAGACATTTGAGTCGAAAATCAATTTTTACGAACTCTAAGTAATTTTTTTTTAGGTATTTATTTTTTGTTAAAAAAATTGTCAATTCGATTTTTTTCTTAAAATTTTACCAGATGATGAAATTATTTTGGAGATAAAATTTTCAATTCGACAAATCAGACCGATTACAATAACTTCCTATGGGAAGTTTAATATTTTTTGTGTATGAAAAGAAGCCATATTAAGAAAAAAATTAAAGAAAATTTAATAAAAATCTATCGGTTCGTTTCTGAGAAAATTCGAGTTTTCGACTTTTTACCAACAAATTTTTATGTGAACTACTGCTATTTTTAGTCTTAAAAAATGAACAAAGTGCCTAACGCGAATCTGCTTAAAACCTTAATTTATAAGTTTGAAGTCAATCAGTCCAATGGTTTGGGCTGTAGGGGCGAGGACAGACAAACAGATATAATCTCGAGTTCGAAATAAAAGAAAAAACTTATTAATACTGTCTAAAAACACAAAAACTATGTTTAACATGTACAATGCTTAACTAAATAACAATATCAGTTAACAAGAAAATTGACATGCATACATATTTCACATGAAAACAAACTTTACACTTTGTTTGCCTCATTGACGAATAAATCTTTTTTTTCCTAATATATGATATTATAATATGTTATAGAGAGTAAAGGTAACCCTTAGTGAAATATTGTAGGGTATATTTAATATCCATAATGTGGTTTTTGACTTTTAGATCTAATTTATGAAGCTTGAAAAATCAAGAGTGAAAAAAACAATCATATAAATATATATCCTCACAAAATATATCTCAAGTTGGCCATTACACGACCGCTCTTAATTTTTATTCGAAACCAGTTCATCTATTCAGAAGAGAAGGCAGCCATTTTTTCTCACACCTAATTCAAAACTAAATTTATCGTTTCACACCGAATCAAATCAAGTTCTCCAACCCAATATGATTCTATAAATCACATAGAAAACATGTTAATCAATATTTTGACCTTTCAAAAAAAGGCTCTTTCAAGATACTAATAATCCAATTCACAAATCCTCCTTTCCTTCTAATTTATAGGGATATATACCTAAGCCTATTTATTTCCTTAGCAAAATCTAATCTGATGATACAATACTTTCTTATATTAAAAACCTCTTCACATCATTCTTGGATGATGGTTAATTTTATAAGACTTGAGGCATGGCATATCTCACTCCATTAACTTTCGATAAATATAAGCGAAGTAATCCATTTCGAAATGAAGATAAATTCTTATTTTTTCGATGTAAATTTCTTGGAGACGTTTTTCAATTTTTCTCTTTAATTCGAAATACCCTGGGGCTTATATAGCAGATTCAGAGTAGGCAGCGATAACCTTGAAACTTTTTATTTATCAAAATAGAGAAAAAAATAAGGAAATAGAAAGAAAGCCTTTTATTTAAAAGTCTTGTCTTTGGGGTTAGGTTTCATCTTCGTCTTCATGATGGCTATATACCCATAATGTGTCCGCATATAACGGGTGTTTTTTTAAAGAGGTATAGGACTTTAAGTTGCAAAACACTATTTGAACTGGCGGCCAATTTGACAGCTAACAAATGATTTATTTAAAGTTTGGTTTGGCATTTTAACATGAATAGACTGAGTCCTCAACAAAGTTTCCAAAATTTGGAAATTTACACTTTTTGTGGATTTTGTTGGTTTGATTATATTCCAAAATTGTATACATCTAGAAAAAACACCCTTTTGTACATATATGTGTACAAAAACCCAATTTCTATTTTATGATTTTGAAAAGCTTTTTGAGACTTATTCCTCAGAAAGAGAGGGGAACAAATTGTTTAGTGATTCGTGTTGAGCGTTGAGAAATGAATACCATATCCAATCAAAACCACTATTTCAAGATTCAGGATAAACGAAAGCAATTGCAAAAGGACGCCGAGATTTATTGTTTCATATCCTCTGTCGCGTCCTTCTCCTTGCTGTTGCCGTTCTTCGCGTAGCTTTCGGGTCGCCTGGGCTATAACTAACTTTATTCCCAATTTCGTTCTTAACTGTTTTTCCTATGATCCTGATGGGTTGGTTTTCTGGCTGGTGTGGTTGAAATTTATTTTCAAGGCTTATATCCTGTTGCAGAAAATGGATGATGGTGAGAAACCTCCAACCTATACGAGGAGTAAACCTACCCATCCCGACACTTTAACAATCCAACGAATGATGTATGGGTGTAATGAGTAATGGGTTTTGTGTGGCAGTGCCATTGTTTTCTTGATGTGTTTTCTTCGTTCCCTCATTTGAACTTCGTGCTTCCAATCTTCACCGAGAGAAAAAGGATATGCTCCTTCTCCTTGGCTTGACAATGAAAACGATATAATAGATTTTGTGCAACAGAATTTGGAAAGAAACATCATGAGATCTAAGACCTTGATTGGAAAAGCCTTTATATTACATTTAACAACAATTTCATGCGGTTGTTCTTTTTGGTAATTTTCACTTCTGCTATTAAGTGAATTTTTGCGATTTCATTCGAAATGATATTATCATCATCCTTGAAAGAGAAGAACGAGAAAGAGGGAAGAAGAGTGAGATAAGTTGAAGTTAATCCTTGTGGCATTAATGTTTCTTTTTGACATAAAAGAACTAATCTTCGGAAACATTTTAACGCAGCTTTTATCTGACTTTTTCTGATATCAGAAGTAGATTAAGTATTAGATATTTTGTGTGCCATCAATCAATGCGGATGAATGGATATCTGGATTCGAGATATGGAAACAAATGAAAATGAACATACAAAACTATGAATGGGTAGATATGTCTATAAAGAGCCTAATTTGATGATATTTAGCATTGATGTTAAGGTATTGTGCTTCGGTATTTAAAGGCTGATGTAGGCATTTTTAAATAGACTTGGACACTTCAACGTCTTGAAAGTTTGGATAATTTATGTGTTTGAAACCTATAGTTTCTTCGCTGGAAACATTAAATGAGCTGATTCCTGAGAACTGTGAAAAACGTTGACAGAATTTCAAATCAAAGTCATAAATATTGATAAAATTTTTTAATGTAATAATTTTAAGTCAAGCACTGGTTTCCCTCTTATATAACCCGCTCCTTTTATGGTTCTTTGTATAGCGAAACAGACTTTTGACTTCGATTGTTTAAATGATAGAGTGGGGTGACATTGAAAATCATGTGGCCTATACTATATAGTGAATTATGTCAAAAGGTGACATCTTTTAAACATCGCGACAGCTTTGAATAGCTACTAATTAAATGATTCAACGATACTCAAGGAGTACATGGCCGTTAAAGGTCTGGCTTTCAATTTCTGTGACGACTCTTAACCACTGAGAAAAGAGAAGATCTTAAAACCGGGAAATCAAGATTTCGCAAAAATTCCTTGCTTCACAAGCAAGACTTGAGAACTAGTGTCTGTAAAAGGCTAAAAATATACTTGATAAGAATATGTATCATTGTTAAAGATTTTCTACTGAGGCAATAGGTCCCAATATAGAATCTTAAGGGTGGTTAAATTTTAAAGGTAAGGTTGAATGTGAACCACACCTAAACGTCAAGTTTCATTCTGAATTTCATTTCAATTTCAATTTCAGACTAATTTAATTAAAACACTCTTGGCTTGTTTCTTACCTCTGACCCTGGTAAGTACACTGTTCTATCTCCTCTAGGCGCATCTGACGATTGTGTCATATCAGCAAATTTTTCGTGTCAAAACTCTTCTGTTAAAGAAAGAGCTCCTAAGAGAACCGTTTGGCAATACGAGAAAGCCAACTGGGACGGTCTCAATAATAATTTTAGGATCTTTAACTAGTTACTATGCTTCTTCAAGAGTAACGTCGAAACCAGCGCTTATACGATTACAAGTTTTATTCTCCCGAACAGGGTTAAAAATATCAGACCTAAGGAAAACGCATGGATTGATGCGAGTTGTAAAGAGGTTATTAGGGCCAAAGAAATAAGTTTCCGTCGTTTTAAGGCCAACCCAACTGAGGAAAACCGGAAAAAGTTCAACCAAGTCAGGAAGGCCTGCAACGCCCATATTCAAAGGCCAACATTTTTGCATCTGTCCTACTCCTCAGGTCTCGTTCCGAGCGGATGGAAAACACCCCATTTGTCCAGCCTACCCCTAAAAAAGGCAAATCTTCCTCACCCTCTAATTACCGACCGATTGCACTTACGTCCCTTCTTGCAAAGGTCATGAAAACGCTGATTAATTATCACCTCAAGAAATATCTCGAAGATCGAAAGCTTCTTAATGACCGACAATACGGCTTTCGTAGCAGTAGGTGTTCTCATGGTTCATCTCACCGAAAAGTGGAGCAAATCTTTACATCGCTTTGGAGAAAGTAAAATTATTGCACTTGATATTTCAAAAGCATTTGATAGGATCTGGCATCAGGCTCTCTCTTGTATTGGATGGATTCAAGGCTGAAAACCACAAAATAAATGCTGGCGTGCCCCAAGGCTCTGTTCTATCTCCAACACTCTTTCTCATTTTTAATCATGATCTCTTGTCTTCAACTTCTAATGCAATACATTGTTTCGCTGACGGTAGTACTCTTAGCTTTTCATATTCGTTTCAGAATCACATCCCTCTTCTTCGGATGTGGAATTGCAACGACAAAATATGACAAGCTCATCAAATTCCGACTTAATGGGGATTAAAAAAACACGTGGAATTGAATGCTTCGAAAACCTAATGCTGTCTTGTATCGCTAAAGCAAGATATACCCCTCTTGCCATTATCCATAGATGGCACTTGCATCGAGGAGACTGAACATCTCGATATTCTCGGTATGTGTATCACCAACCACTTTTTGTGGAACGATCACATACGCGATTTCGCCAAAAATGCCGCAAGATGTTTGGGTTTTCTAAGGCGATGCAAGAAGTTTTTCTCCCCTTCTGATCTAGCTGTTATCTACAAGTTTTATATACGTCCAAATCTTGAGTATAACTCTCAATTCTGGGCTGGTGCTCCTGCAACTTACTTAAGCCTCTTGGACAGTATTCATCATCATAGAATCATTTACGTCGCTTGAACATCGTCGAAATGTTTCTTGTCTCACCCTCTTTTACCGTTATTTTAACGGTTTATGCTCTAGAGAAATAGCCAGCTGCATTGCTCCCCTTAAACAGTTCAACCGTAATACTCGCATTTCTAGGAATGCTTATCAATAAACCCTCGAGCCCAACTTCGGTCGTACTGTCAAGTACAGTTTCGTTCTTTAGCGAAAAACGAAACAATGGCTATTGCGCGACAAATTCAATGTCCGTCTCTCTGGGTGGCAATTTCAATTGGCCGCTTAGGTCATGTAATTTCACGCCGTTTGACTTCTATCTTTGGGGGAAAAGGTATACGTCGATAAGCCAGCAACAATTCAAGAGTTAAAGGATTATTCGGTAACATTAACGACATGGAACCTCAATTATTCCTCAGCGCCGTCGAAAATTTGGGGGCCTTTCGGCCGATATTTTGTTAAATACATAATTTAACCATACCAAAACTAAAATATCATATTTTATTAGCTTGACCTTTAAGCATATACAATTCATTTAAATAAATTATGTCAGATGATAAAATCATTTTCTACAGCCAGGCCTCATTTGTATAAGATTACAAACTTTGAAGAGGTATCTGCCTTATGACAATTTTAAGTCTTATTACTCAAAAATTTTTTTACCGACAAAATGTTTACCTTTTCCCCATAACAAAACCATAATTTTTATTTTTAAAGTTTAAATTTATTGACTTTTTCTTGTAACAAAAAGCTGCATCGTAAAAAAATAATTCAAAGTGACGCCCAACGTTACACTTTTGATGGAAGCAAATTTAAAATCTTCATAACTTTAAATTCAATTCACAATTTTATTTTGGCAGGGGGCTAGGTTAGGTACGAGTTTCTATTATACATTTCAAAGAAAAGAACAAACACAAATTCAAAATTTAATGTTAAAAGCAATTTCAACAGCTGTCATTTAACGAGCTTACGTACTTTAAACAGATCAAATTTACCCTCTGTCACTCTTACTTCTTCTTTGTTTTCTTTGCCTTTTATACCACTTGACTTGAATAGGACTGGTCTCTTAAGATATCAAAATTCGATGTAGCATTTTGAAATATTATCCCAAAAGTATCCAATCTAAAATCACTCAGTGTGTGATCCTTTGCAGGCAACATAATTTCTGTATACCACATGAATTTCAAACATTAGACACACAAAAACACAAAGAACACAAAAGTCAAAAGTTTAAAAAGCCAAAGTGCAAAATCTACTTTTCCCTCCCTTTTTACATAATGGTTGCAATTTTACCAATATAGAAATATGTGAAGGTACATAATCGAATAAACCTTGCAAACATTTTTAAGACTAAAATGCTGCTCTATTCTATATAGGGATAAAAAGAGGGGGAGAGAGAGGAATAAATTAAAAACTTTTTGATTTCGACACTAAAATTTACCAATAACCAAACAAATGCTCGCAAAAACATTATCGAAAGCAATTCAAACACTATGCAGATCACTGGATTGTTTTAATTCACATATTTCTTTTTGCTTGGCAGGTTCCACAATGTTAACCGTTTGATTGCCAATTCTTAGTAAGAATATTAATGAGTTTTAAAATTATGGAGGATTGAAACGCCATTTTATGGCCCTGAATAACAATTTTATAGGAACAAATTTTGCAACGTTGTTTTCAATTTTCCATTTAGATTGCACTGAAAACGTCTTTGTCAGCCTCACATTGTAAAAATGTTAAAGAAAATTAAGTTAGTCAGGAGTTCAACAGCTCTTAATTTCAGTTTCTCATGAAAATATTTCTTTTATGTCAAAATTGTATTTAAAAAAAAATAACCTCAATCGAGCGACTCGTAGTGTAAGCTCTTTGGACTACTTTGGCTGGCTGTTGACCAGAAAGGAAATCCTCTCCAAATCACGATGTCGATTTCAATCAACGAATTAGAATTAGAACATGTTTGGGATTTCACATTTAAATTTCCTAGACATTTGCTGTTTTTCAGATGGTGTTTTCTTAAGGACTGTAAAGAGAAGGGGGAGGGCTGACGTGTGTAGATACAGAGACCGAACTCGAAGAAAGTCAAAATATATGTAAGGCTCAGGCATCTACACGTGACGACTCACTGTGTGTTGTGTCGTCTTACCGCTCTGGAACTGGAAAAATATTATCTTTTGGGAAAGACGAAAACATAGGCACGTTCGACGTTTGCGTATTCTTTG
Source organism: Eupeodes latifasciatus (assembly GCA_920104205.1). Taxonomy (NCBI): domain Eukaryota; kingdom Metazoa; phylum Arthropoda; class Insecta; order Diptera; family Syrphidae; genus Eupeodes; species Eupeodes latifasciatus. Next base: position 131,433,415 of record OV049924.1, on the reverse strand, counting down.
TGTAGTTCATTCATTCTCCGCATGGGTATTATTCGACATCCTCCTGCGCTTTCTGATGAAAAATCATCCAAGCATTCTAAATCGTATTCCGTTTTAGTTTCCTTCCCGTCGTCGTCGTCGAAGTCATCGGTGTTTTGTGTAGTTGTATTAGGGGCTGATGCTGTCTTCATTCGATCTAACCTCCTTCCTCCATCACTTCCAGTTCCAGTTTCAGGGCGTCACATGGTGTCTGCAGTTTCCGGTGACTGTATTATCCTAGATAACTAAGGACATTTAGTCCTATTTTGTTGTCTATTTTTGTCATTGTTGTTAAATTGTATAAGTGTGCTTTATCAGGAGAAGTACCTTGTAGCAAGTTGTTGTTGTTGTTTCTAAAACTGCATCACTATCCAAACATCAGTATACTTCGTTTTACCCGTGAATAAGCAGAGAATTTTCAATTCAAAATGTATAGAGAAACGAAAATCTCGCTACTCCTCCGGCTTCTTGCGAATGCACAATTTTCCATCACCTCTTTGCCTGCATTCCGTGCTCCAGCCTCTGGCGTTTTAGAACGACGACGACGACGGTGTGTGCAATGTGCACTGTGCAGTGCAGAATGTGCACGCCAAGCAGCACTGAGCACAAGCATGACTGAATCCTAAAGTGCAAGCAATGAATAGCTCGGAAGTGGGTAGGAGCTAGCAAGGGGAATATATCCTATAAAGGTTGGATTATTTCATCCCATTGCACACTTTTGAACAACTAAAGACGCGATTCAGAACAATGGTTGATGCTTTCTCTTTTCCCAACATTCACCAGCCCCCCCCCATCGTTATCGTGCCACCATCCATGTCGGTCGTCGTCCTTTCAAAGTCATTTTATCCACGGTAGTTTGCCACAATAGTCTTTGTCGTTGTCGTTTTCCTTTTCGGTCGTTTATGGGCAACCCAGAGATCTCGGGCTCGGGCTTGGGTTCGGCTCGAAGGACCAAAAAGAAGTACACAAAATAGAACCGCACTAATAAAGCACTTGCTGACATTTTAAGTTGTCGCTGCCGAATTCTTGCTCATTGTCCTTTCTCCACTTTAAAAAGTCCTCCATATTTTCCCCAACCCCCTTTCTAGCACCAACAAAACCGCATTTCTCACTTTGTGAGACAATAATTGCTACACGGCTTCATTAAGCCTACCAAAACTATGATAGTGGCAAAGGAAGAGGCAGAGACAGAGGCAGCACAGAGCACCACAGTGGGACATCGTCCAATAAAGATAAGGCCAAGTTTTTAGGTTAGTTCCTTTTTTGTAGAAAGTCTTAGGAGACAACTTGGTGTTAATTTCAAATGTTCTATACACGGACCGTACGGTTTTTATGGTGATGCGGCCGTATACTATACAGTTAACGTCTAAATGAAATCCAAATAAATTATGCAATAGCTATTTCTCGCAAGATTACTTTGATGTCGTTCTCGTTCGCTATATCGCTGGTCTCACAATTGTTTCTTTTTCTGGATGATGGTCTTTTTCGTTGTTCGTTTTTCACAGCATCTTCGCATCTTTATGACCCCCTCTCATTTCATTTGAGTTGATGACAAAGAAAGAACGAAGGAAGAAAACATTATTAGTGGCACGACCACGACCAACATGCGGTGCGTCTTTTAAGGAGAATACCTAACCTACGGGATGAGAGTATTAAACAAATTAGGGGGGCGCGATAAAAAAGAAATATATTAAGGAGAGCTTGAAATGGGGTATCAAGTCTTTTTCTTAGCTTTAGCTAAGATGGTAGATGGCTGATGGCTGTGATGGTTGTGATGTGATGTGATGTGATCCTCCCTTTGGGAATATGGAATTGGAATTATTTTATGGCGACCGCACACTTTTAATTTGCCTGGCGGAACTAATTTTATGAAGTGCTTATGGCAAACTAGAAAGTCTTTTGCCCTTTTTATAAGTTATACGTCCTTTGCATCTCGTCGTCGTCGCTCGGTCTCTGGCTAAGGAGGATTCAAGAAGAAGTACATAGGGTATAGGTGCGGGCATATTGCTAATGAATTTCTTCGTTTTATTATTTTCTAAATTGGTATACGTATAAAGATATTGAAAATGCGAAAGGAAAACGAATTATATGTCCTCAGGGTTGGATTAGTAGGTACTTAAAATTGAAATGCTTGCGATGATAAAAATAAGATTGGTTTTCAACTAATCCCAATCATAATCTTTTTTATCTGGCTACAAGATTACTACTGGGGTAGACTTGAGAAGGAATTTCGATTTGATTTTACCTTGGATGAGGGTGAATAAATAAATAGTCACTTTGAATTTCAAATTTATAGAGATTGAAGGAAAAAAAGTCGTTTTCTTATTTCATCCAATTTTGTTATGGAATTTACGCTAAAAACTACAACTAATCTTTTTTTTTCCATAAGTTGCTAAGATTTTGTCTCTGTTTATATGCAAAATAAATAGAAGAGTTGGGACTTGCACTTCAATCACATGCAATTAAACAAAATTAATGATCAGAAAAGCAGTAATGATTACTTTTTGCAGTAATCATTACAAAAAAATTATATCAAATATTAATTTCGTCAATTACACTTTACGCAATAATTTCCTAAAATGCTTAGTTTTTGTATGTGTGTTGCTCTGAATTAACAATAATTAAGGAAATCAATTACTTTAGCTCTTGAATTGTTGTTGGCTTTGAAAAAAAAGTGAACATCGGACTTTTTTTTCAAATGACCCAAAAGAAAGAAGTCCAACGGTGTAAAATGCCATGATCTTGGCAGCCAATTTACATTACCACTACGTGGGACAACACGGCCATTCAATATGCCACGTAAAAGAACCATTGGTTTTATAGATGTGTGGCAAGTGGCACACACGCCCTTGTTGAAACCACAAATCGTCCAAATCCATATCGTCCAATTCGGGCCATAAAAAGTTCGTTATCATCTCACGATAGCAAACACCATTCACAGGCCTTATTTTGGAAAAAAATACGGCCCGATAATGCCGCCAGCCCATAAACCAAACAGTCACTCTAAGTGGGTGCATTGGTTTTTCAAAAAACACGCTGTGATTATCCTTCGCAAAATGCGACAATTCTACTTATTGACGAATCGTGACGAGAATGGATCATCCACTGTTAACATTTCTTGCCACCATTCTGACCATTGACGACGCGAAGCAATGGCGGATCCAAGGGGGCGTCATGGGTGTCATGAAACTGGGAGATAATTTTTTGTATTTTTGTAGGAATTCCCTTCAATTCAAAACTAATCGTATTGAGTTAATATGACCCCCATTATAATTGAATTATTTATTTTTCTATACGAAAACAAAATTTTTATTTTACTTCCTAAAACTTTGTTGCCAAAAGCACCACTTTTAACTGAGGATTGGACCAAGAAAATATTATAAATCGGAAATTCAGCCCTATTCCAAAAACTTTGCACAATTTCATTACATTTTGACCAATCCACTATCCAAGGGGGGGGTCATATTAGCCATAAAGCTTATACAGTTAAGTTGTATAAGCAAAGATTTCATCTAAAGATTTGTTAATAATTTAACGACATTCACCAAAAAGTGGTTTGCTGTCACAAACAACTAAAATTTTTTTAACTTTAGTAATGCCTTAAATTATTTTCATAAAAATTTGTTTCTAAGAAAAAAAGCAAATATTCAGGTTTTTAAGAAGAAGCCTTGAATTAGAGATCGTCAATTTTATATTAAGTTGCCTTTAAATTCCTGAAACTAGCCTTTAATTCCATCTAATTGTTTTGATGCACATAAATAGTGAACATTGAAGTAATTTTTGCTTGCGACATACATGAACTATATAGCAAGTATTTGCTTTCGTACAAAAATTCGAATCAAACATGATATTACGCTGGTAGAAAAGTCGAAAAAAGTGGGTCTGGCCCCTTCAGCCTAAACCATTGTGCACATTGAAATTAAGGTTTTCAGCCGTTTAGCTTAAGGTGTTTTTTCATTTTTTTTTAATACGAAAAATAACAGCAGTTCCCATACAATTTGTTTACGAGAAGTTAAGAATTTTTAATTCTATTTTTGTCAAAAATGAACCGATAGATTTTGTTAAAACGTTCTCTATTTTTTTTTTCTTAATTCGGCTTCTTTCTACAAGAAAAACATATTTTGGTATTGCTCCAAAAGGGTACCATTCATAAAACTGTTATTTTGTTTTTAAGTTTTCTCAAGAACTAATCGACCGATTTCAATAATCTTCTTTTTCAGTGCAAGCTCTTGCCGATGATCAAATTTTCAAATTTATGATGATCAAAAATGTTACTATTTTTTTTTTGATTTAAAAAAAAAATTGTTTTTACAAAACTTGAAATCTCAGAAAGGGGTGAACATTTTTTGTTTATTTATAATTCGTTAAAAACTAACGTAAACAATTCTTAATATATACTTAAAATCTAAAAACTTAAACTAGATTGTTGAAAAATAATAATTTGCAATTTATACTTTTTATATTATCATTTGGCGAATTAATACAAGAGTAAAATTTATTATAAATGTCAATTAATTGATTTAAGGGACTATGTACACCATAGTTTGATCTGCTAAAATTAGTATTCAATGGTTTCTGGAGTCTTATACTTGAACGACTAAAACTAAAGTTTAAACTACCAAGAACTGATGGTGATGAAATTTGTCCGTTTATTATTCCAACAATAAAACAAAACTGCAAGTACTTTCTATGATTTGTCAAAGAAGGAAGATTTATGAGAGAAAGTCTTTGTGAATAAGGCGGTAATGTATGAATATCATGAAACCACGGAAGGGATTGTAGGCAAAAACGCAAAAATCTTTTCTGAATGGCTTCGAGTCTTGTGACGTGTACGGCGTAGTAAGGTGACCATACTGTACAAGCATATTCCAGGACTGGTCTCACAAATGAAACAAAAAGTAATTTTAAAACATATGGATCTCGGAAATCACGGCCAAATCTCTTAATGCAACCCAGAACTCTGTTTGCTTTTTTAACTATGAAATTAATATGTTCATTAAATGTTAGTTTCGAATCTAAGACAACACCCAAGTCAGAAAATACATAAACTCTACTTAAAGGACAAGAATCAAACATGTAACTAAAAACGATTGGAACTTTTTTGCGTGTAAAGCTCATGGTTTTACATTTGTCAACATTTTAAACAAGACGATTATTATTGCACCATTCCCTGAATAATATTAAGTCTTCTTGCAAGAGAAGACAGTCAGACGTAGAGTTAATTTTTTTAAAAATTTAAATGTCATCAGCATATATTAGGACAGACGAATTTTGTATGATCAAAACCAAGTCATTTATAAATAAAACAAATAGAATAGGACCAAGGTGACTACCCTGGGGGACACCAGAATTCACAACAAATGAACTTGAACACTCATTACTAAATTTAACACTATAACGTCTATCTTGCAAATATGAGGAGATCCAGTTTATGAAACAGTCGTTAAAACCTTGCTGTGATAGTTTTAAAAGTAATGTTTTATGACACAATTTATCAAAGGCCTTGCTGAAATCAATAAAGATACAATCTACTTGTTCACGTTTTTCAAAAACATCTTAACAAAAGGACGTAAAGTTAAACAGATTAGTAACAGTTGAACGCTTTTTAACAAAACCATGCTGGTTATCACAGATTTTTTAACAAAATTTAAATGCAAAATGTATATTTATAAGCACTAAATAACTGCATACCAAACATATTTTAAAGACAGAATTTAAAATATAAAATATATAATATAAAAATTACTTTAAAAAAAAACCCGCTCCAATGATTTTCGAAAAAAAATAAGTTAATCTCGGTTTTTTGAGAAATAAAATGACATTTATCTTTTTGAGAAAAACTTATTGTGCAGGTACATTTTTTAATCTTAAAATATAGGAAATCTTTTTTGAAGAAATTAGCAAGTTATAGCGACCCAGACGTGCATTATATTTTTTTCAAAATTGATTTTTTTGAAAACAAATTTTAAGATCATAAAAAATTAAAGAAATCTATTTTTTGAAGTGAATTTGCTTAAGATGTTCTAGAACTGAGATTTAAACACGAATTTCAAGAATATAAATGTCCCAAAAACAGCAAAAGTGACATAAGGTCATATGCTAAAAGATGAGAAAGTTCTCAGAGTCAGAGCTGAGGAGTTTGAACTCGCATGTTAGATCGATCGAGCAGACTCGGACTCGGATTCAGTTTTACATGCAAAAAACGAGTTCACTCTCTACAGTTCTGACTCAGTGATACGAGAACGATCTCAAAGCTCTTTGTATGCACTTGCACTAGTTAAAAAAGTAGTTTCTGTGCGGTCAGTCGAGTCAAGAAGGAAAAATGTATTCTGAAAGCGAAAATGAAAGTGTAATTATAAACAATAATGCTGACCATCTTAGTGAATTTCTAGTACTGGCACTAAATAAAATTTTAATGGAGAAGCCGCAGTTATCAGTTTTAAAGGCAAGAAAAAGAGATGCTATGCTTTAAATCATATAAGCATTTAAAAACAATTTTGGCGAGGACATAAGTGAAAAAAAAATTACTAAAAAAGTGTCAAATATGAATTCCCCCTTAAAAAGCAAAATAGATTAAAAAAACTGGAAATAATTAAATAATTCTTAAGGACTGGGAAAAATAATTTTTCATCCGCGTTGCACGTCCTTTGCGGTTGACGTACTCTTTGTAGTGATAGAGTGGTTTCCTTATACGCAAATGTGTATAATCCAGAGCACCAATGGCGTAAGGAAACTCATACTTACTGCTCCATAACCTTTGCGCTTCTTCTATTTCTTCAGAAGTGTGTGGGAATATGATCCAATCAGTTGCGAGGCTTTCAGTTTTTGTTGCGACTTGCTGTACCACCCAATGTCTTCACCAACACCGCTTTGAAATCCAGGATCTCCAACATAACACAGAAAAATCCTTATTTTTTTCTTGATGAGTCAAAGCACCACCGCATGTTTCCAGGATTGGGCCCAAAAACTCATCTGTCAATAATCAACACCTGTTTTACTAAATCTATACAATTTTCGAAAACCTTCACCAATTGGACATCTTCCATTTTTATAAATACGATTTGTATCGAAATTATTCAGAAACTCGTCCATTTTGATAGTTGTTAATCAACTGAGTAAGAGAAAACCCATCCTCAACAATTTGTGAGATCGATCTCATGCAATCGAGCGTTTGCTCATTTTTTTGCATATCAAAACTAGAACTTTCTCACATAGTGCTTTCGTCGAGAGATCGATCTCAACACTTTGAGTTCGAACTCACAGCTTGAGATCGATCTCGGTCTCTGTATTTTTTTTGCATACCACTCTAAGAAAGTTCTCAGAAAATTGAGTAAAGAGCTTGAACTCATCTTTTTGCATATGACCCATTGTGTTAAACTAACTAACATTTTTCTCTTCACAATTTTTAAGTTTTGTTAGATCGTTTAAGATCAAAATATTTTCTAGCACCAGCTCCAATCTACGAGTAAGCAGACTGATAGCGATAGTAAAAATACACTCCCCAAAAATTGAGTCCGAAAAAACTACGTCAAAACAAGCCAGAAAATTCTAGATATCAGATTCTTTCTCATTTTTTGGGTTCTTAAATTTTTGTAGCGTTTTTCGCATTAATAGAAATGCCAACAAAAAAGAATATATTATTTTTGGAAAAAAAACCTACGTTTCAAAATAATTTCTTACATTTTTGCGTGAAAGCAACAAAAACCCTCTAAATCTAAACTATTGTGTTTGACTCTTAAATATGGCATACATATGTATGTATATAGAACACTGTTGGAATCTTGGAATGCTTTCACATTATGAAAGTCGACCAAATTAAATAGTTAGACTATAAGTACCTTGCTTAATAACAGTGTTTTTAAATAATTTAAAAACTAAAGTTGTCACTTTAGCCCTTGAAATGTGTACGTTTAAGGTTAAGGTACACATTATGTTATTTATAGAACATTAAAGAACATTTTTAAGCGGTGAGTAAAAACTCGTCTATACCTATGTTAAGCGTGTGACCCCCTCCTGATTAAAAGTCCTTGTGACGGCGCTTGAAATGTTCAAGAGGCTTTAGTTCTTGAATAAATTGCACCGTGTTAGCGTGTAAATGCAAGTCTTTATGAATAATGTTCATCAACGACAAATTGAGGTAGACGGCTCTTCAGCCACCACTACGCAAACAGCAGTATGTTTTTTGCACTAGTGTTTTCAAATCTCCTCCAGACCCGGTTTGCTCAAATATTTTCACGATTTTTCCGATTGTACGCACATTTGGACGTGCATTTTGATTTAAACGCCTATCTCATTTTCATAATAAGCCTAAATAACTTTAACGCGTTGTAAGAGAGAGTCTAGGGTGCCTCTACCCTTTTTTAAGGCAAGTTGATTTTTATCAATAAGATTCCTCAGCCCTTTCAGAAAAAAATCACGTTTCAGTTTTCTCCATTGATTTTGAACAAGCCTTTGACCGGATTGGCCCACATGTTATCCTAAATCAACTCATAAAATGGAAAATTGGTTCGAAGATTTTTAACTACGTTAAAGCTTTTCTGTCAAACCGTAAATTTCGTATTAAAACAAACAATGTATATTCTTTAATTCATGTACAAAATGTATTGAAGGAGTCAATTTAAGCAATATTTGTATCAAAAATGTAAAATACTCGTATTCAAAAATCCTAGGTATTATTATTATTTTATTTTTGACTCCAAATATAGCTTTAAGGATCATTGTTGTTATATTAAAAAGAGCCTCACTACCAGGGTTAATCTAGTTAAGTATCTCGCTTCAAGAAAAAGTAACTGTAACGTTAATACTATTGCAAATGTTATAAAAGCCATAATACTTTCAAAAATCGATTACGGGCTCCCAATTTATGGGAAATGCTAAAAAAACAACTATGCAACTCATCTCAACACCATACCATTCTGCTGCTAGAATCTGCGTTGGAGCTTCCGTACAACACCAATCAGAAACATCCTTACTGAAGCTGGACTTCCCGAACTAACTGATAGAATCGAATACCTAACCTGGAAAATTATACCTTAAGCTATATCACCATTCGCAACGCCTATTCACGATGACATCAAGAACTTGTTAAATCGGAAGAAAACTCCAAAATATCCTTCATCTCTTCAAAAATCATTGGAATCGGCTGTAACCCTGAACATCCCAATCGCAGTAAATTACACGCCCAAAATCCACTTCTCCCCATGGAATCTGCCAAGTAACACTGTCATTTCGCATCTCAAAGAATTTAACAAAGTTTCTACCCACAACAGTATCTATCATGCAATGTTCTTAGAGTTAAAAGAAAATTATGGAAGCCTGGGATGGCAATTTTATTTTACTGATGCCTCGAAAACAGATTATGGAACCTCATTCGCTGTTGTCACCGAAGAAGGATCTGTTATCAGTAAAGGTTTACTCCACTTTACCTCATCAATTTTTACGGCAGAAGCGTTTGCAATTCTCAAAGCTATTCAAACGGTGAAAAATAAAAAAACAATTATTATCACTGATAGCCTTTCAACAATAAATGCTATTTATAACATCAACAACTCTTCAAGTATTGTTGCAAACATCCGCGAAAAACTTAAAAAAAAGAAATCTGAGAATTGCATGGGTACCTGGACATGTAGGCATCGTTGGCAACGAATACGCCGATTCAGAAGCCAAACAAGCACTTAAAGAACCCCTAATCTCCTTCTATCAATTCAACCAAAAAGACATAACTAAATATTTGAAAACGTTTATGAACAACAAGTTAAAAAACACATGGCAGGAATACCAACACATTTATTCATTGCTCAATCCTACCGCTATTAAGGCTATATTTCCGCGTAACTTACAAAGTTCAGAAATAAAAAAAATATAAGGCTGAGATTGGGACATACCAACACCACCCACAAGCACCTAATCACCAAAGAACCTGCTCCACTTTGGGAATTTTGTGACGAACGACCATCTTTTACTGTAACACACATGCTTCAGTGCTCCAACATTGATTCGATTTCCAAAACCATTTCCGGAAAAGATCTTCAAGAACTTTTAACAGTTATATCCTACACTAATATAAAAGATGTTAATGAAATTATTTTAAAATTAGAATTATTAATTTGATTTATTTAACAATTATCTAGCTCAAAGCCCTGGTAGGTAGGGCTTTAATTTAAATTATTGATTATGTAATTTATTTATGAATCAATAAACTTCTAATAATAATAATAATTTAACCCGTTGCTCGAGTGTGTATCTTTCCATAATTCAAATTGAGTTCGTCGGAATTTGAAAACTGTCAAATGAAATCCAGGACAAAACTTGACATTTAGGTATGGTTCACATTCAACATCGGCCCTTAAAATTTGACAATAGTTTGTATTTGATTATTTGATAATCCGAAAGTTTAATTAATTTAATTTTAAGAAAAAATTAGGTAAAATATTTCTTTTGAAAACCATCAACATTAATGATAACTATTCTTTAAAAACATCCCTGAATTTATCTGAAAATAAATCATCCCTTGTCAATTGCCTTACGTTGGGCGCCATTTAATGTCATGAATATAAATTAAACTATCTTCAATATACCTTTGGAAAATTACCTTTCATTGAAATTCATTTTCTTCATAAGAATAATCTTACTGTTTTGATCTTAAGCAAAACCCAAACAAGGAAAGTCCTTCCATTGGGCGCCATTCAATATATAGTTATGTATTACAAAAACTGATATAAAAAAAAACTTTTCTCGTAAAACTCAACTCATTTAATACAAATATCTACCTTTCATAACATCATTCATAGATTTCTCCAGAAAAAAGAATACAATCCATAAGTTCCATGACAAAATTATGAGTGATCTTCTATTGAATCCCATACCTATACGTTTTCTTCTTTCTTTCTTTCTTTATTTGTTTGCTTGTACAAAAAGTAATAATTTAATATAACCTTATCTTATAACCATATCACTTCAATATATGAATTGAACATAATAAATATCCATCTTAACTACTTCCTATACTTTGGCTCAGTTTAGATCAAATTAAGTATAAGGATATGGGCAAAATTTGCTACACTACGAAACTAACTCATCTTGAAAACGAAACTTTTTTGTCATTGTCAGCAGGCAACAGCAGCGCCAGCAAGAACAAATTTCATAATCATTTCCAGAAGTTACGCTTTTATATTTTTTGTTCTTTTGAAACATGTTGCCATTTGCAAAGTATTATAGAACTACCATTATAATATGTGCATCATATCACTTCCTGGCGTCTTACTAAATGTGTCAAATAGTTCATTTTCATATCAACAACAAGAAATAAGAATACGAAAACTACAAAATAAAAATCCTAGGAAATCAGAAAACTTTTCCCTGCAAAACCTCAAGACGCAGAGTGAATTTTAGTTACTCTTTATCTTTCTCTCTTTTCCTCTCTCGGTCGTCTCTGCCTGCCTTTCTTTCACTAAAAATGTCACATTAAGGATATGGTTATGGCCATGGCTATGGCAGTGTGTATTTATATTGAAAGCAACCGACCAGAAACCTCAAAAGAGGCAAAGCACTTTATGCATATACTATCGGTTCTATATAGTATGTGCTGTGTATACTCGTAGTTCTGTGTGACCAGTATTTTTCCTTTAGGCATTGTAACATATCTACAACATTTATGTATGTATATAAAATATATGTTCGAGCATATAAAGGCAATCCAACGCATATGCATCCTTTCGAAGGATCTTATACAAGCTATGATGCTCGCAGATGGGTGGTGTATGGCTGTTACTGCTTTATGTGGGTAAAGCTATGGTGGTTAAGAAGGCATCGACAGCAACTAAAATTTCTGTCATAAAAATGAAAATGAAAACGAAAACATGCACAAGCACACTTACAAAATATGTATACACATAATCCTATATGTATATACAAACACAAATGCATATCCTTCTCATTCTTCAATCTTTACTCTTACTTTATACTCTGGGTTGTCGCACAAAACGGCAAGGCCAGCAAATGGGACCCCTTTTCATGAACGAAATGGTATTCTTATTAAAGAATGCCATGTCCCATTTTTCAGTGAAAGGACCAAGTCAGCCATAAAAATGCTGCGAAAAAATGTACTTACATACATAAACACAACAAGAGAAGGACGACAACTACAACGATGACGACGACGACGATGATGAAGATGAAAAAAAAAAACACACAAATTCTCTTAAATTGTCAATTGAAGGCAGCAGCTATATAAGTCGCTTTATTTTGTATTGTTTTTTTTTTTTTTTTAGAATATAAAAAAGGGTTATTCCCTACCTAGACCTAGGCTAAGATACTTCACAAAAAAGGTGGCAGTTTTAAGTAAGTGAAAATTCTATGAAAGGCTGGGAATGACAGTAAACAGGACAAGAAAACAAAAACAAAATAGCCATAGTCTTCTTCTTACGTTGGGCGCCATTTTAATAATTTTAATGGAAGGATTTTTTGTTCTGTGTGTTTCTGCCTTTTTTTTTTGTTTTGGTTGTAGTCATTAAAGAACGCTTATGGTTTTAGTGTCAAGAACACCAAATACCATAAATCATGAGGTTTCTTAAATAAGGTTAATTGGTTTTGATTCTTCTTCGGGACTAATTACTTTTAGTTAACCATTTTTGGATATTTTGTGTGAAAATCAGACATAAGCCTTAAAAAAATCGTTTTTACAAGGAAAAGCTTCAAGGAACAAATTTATCAAATATGTTTTGCTTTCAAACAGAGATTTTGTGTATGAAAACAGCACCATACAAACAGCATTCGTTGGGCGCCACTTTTGTTCTTTCAATTTAATCATTTATGTGGTCATATACGGGGATCATATAAAATGAGTTCACCTTTACAAAAAAAATAAATGTAAGATAAATAAAAAGCTCGTTAAAATTTCAGTGGCAGTGGTGTAAAAAAAGGTTCCATAAAAATTATGATTTTTACACTCTTAATCAATGGGAGTTTACAGGTCCCAAAAATAAAGACTTTTATACCCACATTAAGGAAGTAGCATTTTTTTATGGATTAATCATTCTAATGCGTTAAGAATGTTCATATGTACATGCGACATTTTTATATTGCATTTATTGCAATATTTCTATTTTCATCACTGGTAAAGACGTTTTAGGGAATTGAAAATTGAATTGTTAATCCTTATATAGAGAATGGCAAATATTGTAAAAAATATCTCACAACTTAAAAACAAAATAAAACTACCTATTTTTCATTTATATTTAATGCTTCCTCTGTGGTGCGCCATTTAATATATTTTAAAGAATTGACATGTTCATCGTTGCAACTATTGAACTATCTGCATGAAAATGGACATCTTTTGTCTTGTGCCGCATAGTTGTTTTCTACCAAACATTTATTTTTAAATTGTTTATATTATTTGAGGGTTTTGTGGACCATTCAAAACTTTTTTTAATTATTTTTAAAAAATGTTTGAATATATTGTGCTTATCTATACATACTTTAAAATACAAACGGGAAAGTCAGTTTGGATATGTTTTGATATGTTTGTTTGTTTGTCCGTACTTTACGTAGCAACAGAGTAATATTTTAACACGATTATTTGTGTGGAGGTAGTTGCGAGGCTAAGGAGTGTTTAGGGCGATCAAATATCTGCAGATTTACCATTCCAAAAGGTTTTAACTCGCCATTAATCATAGTATCACTATGACAATCAATCAGGCGCAAGGGCAAACACTTAAAGTAGCGGGAGAAATCTAAAAAAAGCAGTGGTTCTTCAAATGTCAGCTATATGTCCAGTATTCGCGGTTCATGCCCTGAATTTGTTCATTCTTTCAACTTATAAAAGTACATTTAGTAGGGGTACAAAACCATATTAAAATAATAAGTTAGCTTTAATAAATATTTTATTTAATGAAAAATGTTTTTTTTGAAACATATTTCACATTTATCAGTTTAATAATAGACAAAGTTTAAAAAATCTTTGTTTTCAAAAGACAGAAATATAAAGGGTGATTTTTTTAGCTATATGAAAGTTATAAAAAAAACACATAAAATTCTAAAAAATGCATGAAATCTTTATTTGCATCGATAGTACGGTCCATTTCATTATTTCATGCAAATGTTGAATTTGACTGCGCCTCTTCGACCGGTATCTCACGAATAAATGCTTCAATGTTGTCTTCCAATGCGTCAATTGAAGGGGGTTGTCGGTATAGACATGAGCTTTCACATAGCCCCACAAAAAATAGTCTAAGGGCGTAAAATCGCACGATCTACGCGGCCAATTGACCGGTTCCGAACGTGAAATAAAATGTTCACCGAACTCGCATCTCAATAAGTCCATTGTTGCCCGTGCTGTGAGGCATGTGGCACCGTCTTGTTGAAACCACATGTCATGCAAGTCAAGCTCTTGCATTTTGGGCAAAAAAAAGTTGGATATCATCTCACGGTAGCGCTCACCATTCACAGTTACGTTACGATCATCTTTGAAGAAGTGCGGTCTAATGATGCCACCAGCCCATAAACCGCACCAAACTGTGACTTTTTCTGAATGCATTGGTAGCTCTTGCAATGCTTCTGGCTGATATTCACTCCAAAATCGACAATTTTACTTATTTAAGAGCCCAAGAGCCCATTCACCAAAAATTTTACGTTGCAGTAGGTCGTTCGGCTTCAATTCTTGCACCAGCTGTATTTTGAAAGGCATCACACTTAAATCCTTCTGCAAAATTTTCCAAGTTGTTGAGTAACAGAGGCCCAATTGCTGCGAACGGCGACGAATCGATAATTGATGGTCATCATTAACACTGACCGATACAGCTGCGATATTTTCTGCAGTTCGCACTCTACGTAAGTGTGTTGGTGGTTTAATGTCCAACAATGTAAATTTGGTGCTAAATTTAGTCACAATAGCCCGAGTAGCCGCTTCAGTGGGTCGATTAAACTGACCATAAAATGGAAGAAGTGCGCCATGAACTTTCTTAACAGAGCACGCATTTTGATAGTAAAATTCAGCTAATGCATCGCAACGTGAACGTACTGCACAGAATAGATCTGTTGACCCTTGCACGGCGATCACGAATACGTCGTGCTGTTTTGGATGAAATGCTGTGTGCTGCTTTTAATTACAATAGTCAGATTGATTATAATATGTACAGATACATTGGAATGATGGATGCAATATGTCCACATTGTGATGCGGCTAACTTTTCAGGTGAAACGCCCGGCATGTGTTGTGGTAATGGTAAAGTGAGATTGCCAACATTAGAAACTCCACCCGAACCTCCATTCTGATTCAACATCTACCTAAAATTGCATATACATGTTACAGATTCAGGGCCAGATTTATCATCAAGCTGGTTCATTATTTTCATACCCCGACGCTGATCATCAATTTTTACAAATTTATTGTATTGGTGATGAAAATCGTGAATTGGATCAACGTTGTGCAATTGTTTTAAATAAAATGCTGGTATACCACCGCATTGCTTGAATCTGAAAATTGGTTCTTTGATTATGTTATTGCGAAATATTAATCCACTAAAACTGTGTAATGGCACCAGATTGGCAAAGCTACAATCTTAACTGGTAAATCAAAAGGAGAAGTGTGTTTGATACCGCGAATCCCTATGATTCCAACTGATATGCCATTTGTACTCAAAAGATTACAATATCCTGTGCGTTTATCATTTGCGATGTCCATAAATAAGGCCCAAGGGCAAACACTTCACGTTTGTGGTGTCAATTTGAAGGAATCATGTTTTTCACATGGCCAACTTTATGTTGCCTGTTCCAGAGTGTCGATACCCCTGTTTATTTATTCATGCTCAAACCGTTTTAGACTAACCCATATAGACCCACCATAGTAAGAGTACCCAACTCTTTTTTATTTTTTAGTTTTTACTCTTTGCTGATAAATATAATATAAACAATATATCATTTGGGTCATTTGGACTTTTAAATAGCTAGCAATTTAAAATATTTTTTTGTTTGAATAAATTAACTTAATAATCATTTTTTTTATAACTATGCCTCATACGTACCGGGCCGCTAGTAAGAAAATAAAATCTACAAAAATTACTACGCAAATTTGGTAAAAATTGATGTTCGGTTCTGGATATCTCGTAAACAATAGAAGACATTGACTTCAAATGAATTTCATTCATCCAATTTGTATTTGTTTATATAAGAAATGCAATTTTAAGAAATGCTACTAAAATTGGTAAAAATTTTCGATTTCGAGTAAAAATCTCGTTAACAAAATTAGATTTTGAAATCAAACTTTTTCATTATATGCAAAATATTGTTGATCATTTTGAAATTGTTAAGAATAATTCAATTGAAAACTTTTTTTACCAAAACACGAAAACCTACAAACTTTTAAGCAAGACAAATTGACAGACGGAATTGGAAGTTATCAGTGTGGTTCGCATCCCATCCTCTTTTAATAATAATGAGAATAAATAGACAGCGTAAAAATTTCGTAAAATATTCTATTTGTGAAATCAATTTTTAAAAACAATAAAATAAACGACGTCGCTGATCCCAGGAAATTTAGGAATTTCCTTAAAATGTACTTGAATTGTTACATTCTAAGAATATAGTACTTTTGTTGAGAGCGAAATACTATTTTAAAGATAAAATACACACATCACATTCATCTTAGTGTCAAAATTGTCAAAAGCAGGTGCCATACCTATACATACGTATGTAGTTTGTGCGTTGGGCGCCATTTTTTTGCAATTTAAAAGGAATATCTCTTTTATTTCTTCTTTTCATTTTAAATAAAACTGTCATCATAACCATGTGTTTATTTATTTTTGTCATTGTATATACATATATTTTTTTTGAGATTTCTCTTTTTGAATGACACGAATTTGTGCATTTTACGAAACGCGATATTATTGTTTTTATATATCACTTGAATTGGAGTACAACGCAAATACGGTATTCTGCCTTAAGCGCCATTTTTTTGTTTTCAACTTGTGAAAATCAACTCAAGGTTATCAATTATATTCGTCAAGTTCTGTAGAAAAATAAAGAAAAATAAATTCTCTGGGCTTTTGAAATAACATTGCTCAATGGATGTCAAAGTTATTATCGCACGAAGTCAATTAAACCAATAAAAGTTCTTTGTTAATGCCTTTTTTATTACAACGAGGCATTAAAAGCAATTCAAAAACTTGAGTAGGTTCTGGCTAAATTGTTTATATGTCATAACCTTTAAGAGTCAGAATTCTTGTGTTGGGCGCCATTTAAGGTAATTTGAGTGGAAGAATCACTTTACTTATGTATAGCTTAACAGCACCGTTTAAGGAAATTATGTCAGGTCAAGATGTTAAGTTCTTCAGTGGTTTATTCACACAAACATACATATGTATGTAACGACATAGGTAAGCTAAATGGTGAGAATTATAGATTGATGCCATAAGACTTTTGAAACCCATTTATTTTTGTTTATTAAACTAGACGAGTATGTTTTCTGTTTTAGTTTATTTAATTTATTGAATGTGCAAAGCTATTAATCATTTTGACAAAACGTTTCTTGCACACACGTACATACTTACATATATACGCACACAACTATATGTACATAACACACATTTGGTCAACCACAAATCTGTCAACAAATAAACATCAAACTGAATGTTTATGATCTTTGACTTAAAGCCGAAGGGCATCTTATTTATTTAATAAGTAAAGAGATGGAGGGATATATTTACGGTATGTGTACAATAGACGAAGATATATTTGTGGACAATTTGGCAAGAATTATATAGTTTATAATTTGGGGGCAGAAGTTCCACCCCAAAAAACAGGGAGTGAGAGAGAATGAGTTGTGGTTTATGACAGTTAGAAGCTATCTAATACACCTTAACCTATTATAAATATTCAACAATCTGAAAAGTATCTATTTTTGGTAGATTTTCAAAATAACAGATTTGTGAAGTGTATCAAATAATGCACATGAACGGTCACATTGTTGTAAGGATAATATAATAATGTAAATGATTTGTGACGACCCGACAAGACAAGCGACGACGCGAGCGACACGTCTGATGATGACCCCGGATCCGAACCCGAAACCGAACCCATATAATATATTGTGTTGATAATTTCGTGTTAAAATAATTGTGTGCGTATCAAAATTTATTTTTCGTGCTATGGAATTTGATGAGCAAGCAGGAGCAATTTGCTGAAGTTGGAGTAGCTGAGTTGTGTGTTGGCCAGCAACTGATATGCGGACATCATCAACATGGATGGCGAGAATCGGATTATCCTTAATGTTGGTGGAATAAGGTAAGTGTAGCTGTTGTTGTGCAAAAACGAGAATATATTTACATTTTATTATTACTTTTTTTCCGTATCTATATAATCTTAAATGAGTATGTAAAAGAATTTTGATGACCTGAATATGGTGTAATAAATGGAAATGCAAAGATAATGAAAAAAGGTTTTGTTGATATTGTGATTTTGTGTTGTTGTTATTTTCCTTTTTTTAATGGATTTAAATGTGAAATATTAATTATATGATTGTTTGTCTTGCACGTAAAATATCATCTGTTGGAATTAAATTTAATTATTTATTCTATAAATGAAAAGAAGGAATGAGAAATAATGTTCTTATTTTTTGTAAAAGTGGAAATTTTAAAGTATTGAACCTACAAACATGTCACCGAACAGTTTTATGTTGCAACTTTGCAAAATAATAATATACTGGAAAATAAAATTGCAAAGTACTCGTAGTTCACAAAATTTGCAAAGTTAAGAGACTTTTTATTTTTTAATTTTTCACACTTTTAAAATGAAACTTTGCAATTAATTCGTATTTTGCAAAGCTGAAAAGTACAATTCTAACAAGAAATTCATCAATGGCAATTTTCGACACTTTATGACATACTCTGCAGTCGGTTTTTTTCGTTTATTATACGTGCATAGATACAACACCGTGATATTGGGCTCCATTTCCATCAAAAGTTATTGCAAGGGACTTAAACACATATTCTTTTGGCTATTGAATTGAAGTTTATTAACAATTTTATACAACAAAAATTTGATGATTTCTTTTGTTAATCGAAAAATCTCTTTTGTCGGAAATTCATATCCAACATCAAAGTTAGTTCTAAGCTTCACTAATCTTTGGTCACTATTAACTAACTTCCTCATTTTCAAAATATTTTCTAAGACGATTCATTTTTAACTTTCCATAGGAAGTTATTGTAATCGGTTGTCCAATTAAAAATGTTGACAATTTTCCACGTTTCAAGGTCCCTAGAGTCTAAATAAAATATTTTAAGAGACAGATGTCCGTGCGTGCGTGTGTACGTACATACGTTCGTACGTTCGTACGTCCGTAAGTCCGTACGTCTGTACGTTCGGGAAGTTTTTTTCGTCGTCCATGGCTCAAGAACCAGTAGAGATATCGATGTACAAAAAATAGTACTCAAAATTAGTAAACATTGATGTTCGATTCACGATATCACGTGAATAAATGAAAATATTGACTTTAAAATTATTTCATTCTGTGCTAAATTTTCTTAGAAAAATCGAATACGAAATTTTTGTTTAAATTTGAAGCAATAGAAATTGACAGACGGGATGGGATGGGAAGTTATCAGAGTGGGTCGCATCCATGTTTTTTTTAAATTATTCTACAACAACTTTTCAAGAGAAAATTTTTTTGCTACAAACTGTCAAAGTAATGCAAAGATGTCAATGGATTAAAAAATAGGACATTTCGAAATTGAAATTCATTAAGTCGTTAACCCTAAAATTCAAAATTCATAGCCTATGTTCATTGTCTTGCTAACTATTATTAAATTCCTCATTTTCAAAACGGTTCATATATTTTTTTATTAGTTATTGACAACTTTTCAAAGCACTCTTATTTGCAAATAAAAATGTCTCTTTGAATATTACTGAAAAGCTTTTCAAAATTTTTAATATAATTTGCTTAGTTTATTGTTTGGTCAAAGAAGAAGGACAAATACTTTGCAAAATAACAAAACTTTTCAATTTTTAGAAAAGACTTTTCACCTGCAATCTTGAGTTTGGTGAAACGTAGTTTGCAAAAAGGAAAACGTTTCAATTTAATAATCTCCTTTTTGCAAATTTGCGTTTTGTGATTAAATAATGTGTATTTTTATTAAGAGGTACTGAACTTTGAAATGGAATAAAACAAAGTTTATTTTTTTAAATTGACGTGGAGCTAAGTTTAATCGAAAGATAATTTTTTGAAATTATACAGGGTTTTTAAATTGGCGCAGAAAGATTTTGGCGCCCCGTGGCGGCCATTTTGTTTTGGTGACATCTTTCAAATTATGTTTATTATTCAGGTGTTTATGCCAAATCATACACGATTGAACAGCACGTTCAAATGATAAAACTTTATTATTGCGCCCGTTTGTTGTGGATTTTGGGCCGTCATGTGGGTCCAGCAGGACGGCCGGCGCTACGTGCCACACAGCAAACGCCATGACATCTACACACAACACATATATTTAAATATGATGCTGGTATGTGATCGCTACGGCTGTTTCAGACGCAGTCTTATCTATAGGTCAAATTTAAGATTCATTTTTCAACATTTGTGGTCGTATATTGGCAAAAAAATAGTCCGGCGGCATTTCCTAATTTTCAGAACAAACAAATTTAAATAATTTGAAAGCGTTATTCATTCGTCAGTTTATTTATATTGGAAATGACAAACGAAATGGAAAATAGATTAATAGAGACTTGGTAAAATTCCGCCAGTTAAAATAGTAAGGTCACCTTACACTTGCCTCTAAAAACCACCCTTTAATTTCCAATGAAGGTGATCATATTTCAAGTTATTAGGCCTTGCAGGTATAATAATTGTAAATATAAGGTATTAATTGACATGAAATTTTGAGTTCTTAAGTAGGTCGCCATTTAATTTAGTTTGATTATAGCAAAAGTATTTAGTTCACATTTTATAAAGTCACAATCACTTCTATAATTTGTTGAAAGGAAAAATAAACTTTCCGTTTTAGAATTTAATTTACGTAATTAAAAAATCAGTAATATTTTAAAAGAAATCAATGGACCCATATTTTATTTTTAAAGTGGAAGTTATATCGTAGGCCATTAACAATAGAAAACGATATCAGCGCCATGGTTGACATTTTTTAACGCCTGTAGCTTTCGTCAACTTCACGCATTTCATCTTTAGGTTCTTAAATCAATTGCTGAGCAACAACAAAAGCCCTTAGTCAAAGGGTATTAAATCAGGAAACTTTACTTTTCAAAATTTCGATTGTTTCCTTGCTTGTGTGGCACGTAGCGCTGTCTAGTTGAAAATAAACGTCATCTATGTACATCATCCGGTAGTGCAATCCATTCACCTTTAAGGTAGTACTAGCTTCATTTTCGAATGAATAAGGTTTAATCACACCGACAGCCAAAAAACATCACTAAACTGTGATACGTTGAGAATGGAGATTAAACAATTCTTCATGCAACAATTCTGCTATCCTCTGAGGTGAAAGTGGGCTTCAATGAAGACTATGTTTCTATGAAAATCTAGATCATTTTGATGGCTCTTTTTGTTCTCAACAGATTTTTAAACGCCTTAAACCATAGATTTTAAGCAAAACATTTTAAGTAAATTTTCGTTTATGGATCGTCAGGGTTTTCATCACAACAGCCAACTACCATTTTTGTAGTGAATTTTCACAAAATGAATGGACGCGTGTCGTAAAGCTTTGAGTTATAGCGTATTTTTTACTTTTCAAATGGTAAAATATAAAAGCTTCAAAAGTGACAACTGCCCAGAAAGTGCTCTATACAAAATGAAACCTTTTATTGGAATTTAGAATTCCAAATTCTCTGCATTGTTTATCTTTTTTTACAAAAGTCAAAAATCAAAATCACAAAACGTCAAAAGGTGTCTTATTTTATATGATTTTTTTATATTTTGCCCCATAAGTGCTTTAATTGGGCGCCATTTAAGTGCCTTGGTTATAAAAATCCTTCTATACAACTTAAATTACTGTTAATATTTTGAGCTAAACTCGCTCTCATAAATTTATCATTACAAAGAGCAAAAAGAAAAAGAAAACTTATGGGAAACCCTTATTTATGGGAAAAAAAGAGCAATGTCGTTCCTTTTTTCCAATAACTAAATATAAACCACCATAAGTCTAAACATTTTTCAAACAAATAAAAAAATAAGAAAAGATAACACAACTGTGTGTTTTTCCTATCTAACAAAAATATAGTAGCAATTTTCTTCTCTCAAAGTATACGCTGACAGCACTTTGATCAACAATTTATATCTCTTTTTCGATAATCAGAATTATACGAACGTAAACGAATGAATATATGTAGTTGCCAAAAAACTTAAATAAACCTTTCAGACATTGGAAAAACATGCAACTGTCTGTTTCTAAGATTTTATTCAAACGAGAAAAAAATAAGAAATAAAATAATGTCATAAATTATTTATGAACTCTAAACGAAAGTTATATTCACTTTAAAAGTACATGAAACCACGTTTTATGTTTTATTTTTGTTGTTGTTTCTATCTAAATCCGTGAAGTATACAAAGTCTCAAAACTCAACAAATCTATGTACGGAACGAAAGTATCTACATGTCGATAACAGAAAACGAAACATTAAACTTTTCTTAGATTCTTTTTGTGTGTTTATTTCCTTTGCACATTGGCAATAAAAACAGAATGTTTGTTAGTGAGAGTGACATCGACTTGGATGCAATTTACAGGGGATTTTTATTTTTTAAACTCACATTCCCATAGGGGTAAAGTATCTACCTACGGTGACCATATCTTTTTTTAAACTAAAATAAAGTTAAAAATGATTATGTTATCAAAACATTTTTTTTGTATATCTTAAAAGTTTATTTTTGCTCATAAAGTACTGACTTTTATAGGAAAAGGCTTTTCACTGAAAAGAAAAGAGGGGGGAGGGAGCTAAACAAGTATAAAATATAAAAGATTTTATGTTTTCTCGTGACTGTGACTTTTTTCTAAACTTTCGTTAATATAAAAAAGGTTTACGGTTGCCTGAATAAATAGTTTTAATAAGCCCTAAAAAAGCAAACACTATACGAATCAGTATGTCTTTAAATAACTTAGATATTGTTATAGAGACGATATAGATCACGTAAGCGATTTTGTAAATTTTAGCACTGTTAATCTAGGATTTTAAGTACTATAGAATGGGTGTTAAAAAGAAATGGTTGTGACTTATGAATGATGCATTAAGGAGCCGATAGGGTTTGTGGGGCTCGCTGGCCATAAAGGTCTTAAAAGGGGTTCTGAGTTTCTTATTAAGATTACTTCTTTTTATAGAAAAAAAAAAACAAGACACAATGATTACACTGTTGTAAAATTTTTTGTTGCAGACACTTTTGCACATTTTCGATGAATTTGATTGACTCAAAAATCAATTTTATACGTCAGGATTTTGAGATATTATTCTTCAAAATTCGAAAACAGACACATAAAAGTGTTATAGGAGCTTCCCAAACTTCTATAAAATTCGTGATAATTTTCGAAATTCGTTATCCCTGTTTTCAATTTTCAATTAAATTATTTAAAGAATTTCTTACAAATCTTCATACGTTTTTAGATTTCACTTGTCTGACATAAATCTTAAAGAATCTGGCAGAACCATTTATCCTAAAACAATTTTGAAAAGAAAAAGGCAAAACGATTTTAAAGTAATTTCTGTACCGAATTTGCCATTTAAATAAGGCTACAACATAAAGATTTTGAAATATATTGCAAAAATATTTTTATTTAAGTTTGAGCTGATAGTATGGATTTGAAATCAGCTTTAAAAATTAACTGTATAGCTAATTTTTTTAAATCACAAAAGTGTTAAATTCAAGATTTCTCAAAACTTCATAGAGGGTCAAATGATGTCTCATAACAAATGAGAAATTAAAGAAAAAACGATAAGAAAAAAAATTTTTAAAAATATAAAAATAAATAATTTAATTCAATTTTTCAATTATAAAACGGACTTTTGGCTTTCGAATTCAGATCGACTTAGCCCTTAATAAAAGTGTATTTTTTGTGTGTGAATCATCGAAGTGCTTTAGAAGTTAAGAGCATGCCATAAAACGAAAACCTTTTACAAAAAATTAGAAAAATTCGATTGACCAGAAAGACCTGAAAGCCCAACCTTACCTTAATATATATTAAATACAATAAATTCTAACGCAAAGCTTACAATTTTTACTTGAATCTAAACTTAAAACTAACATAATTTCAACTACTTATAGCAAACAAATACAATTTAAAGCTTGCAGATTTGAGATTGTCATTTGTAAAGTCAATAAGTGTAGAAAATTTGTTAAAATTGTTATTCAATCGACAAGGAAAAGATGGATATAAAATCGTTCCATTTAATACACCAGATATAAAGCAGAACTGCAAATACTCTATTTGACCAGAAATAGATGGGGAATTTATCAAACGAAAGCCTTTGAGTTTATTAAGGTAATGAAAGACTTTCAGGCCAGGGAAAAAATGAAGACAAAATATTAAAAATCCAAGTTGAATACTTTCCATTTCATCAATATGACGGAATAGTAAAGCGCCTATACATCGCAAGCGTATTCAAGAATTGGCCTTACAAAAGAAACATATGACATAACATATGAATCACGGAACTCTAGGTAAAACCTTTTGACGTAATTAAGTGTTTTGTTAGTTTGTGATCAGTAAACGTTAATTTTGATTCTAGTACAACAACAATGTCAGAAAAACTGGATTCTCTATTCAAACGTGATGAATTCAACTTATGTCATAATTTATTATATTACGTAATTGCGTGTAAAGCTCAGTGTTTTAGATTTATCAATATTTAAAATCAAAGGATTCATATTGCACCATTAAAAAATTGACTTATAGGTCTTCTTGTAGTTTTTTACAATCTTTAACAGAGTTTACAATCTTTTATAGATTAGCGATATAGAATTATTTAAAAAAGAAGGTAAATCTTAAATAAATAAAATAAACAGCAATGGACTAAAGTGACTCCCTTGAGGAACACCAAAATTGACTTTAAATTGACATGAAGGGTTACTCCTGAACATGACGCTATAATATCTATCTTTAAGATATGACGAAATTTATGTACATAACGAAGCGGACATTAAGTCCAATATTACTTAATTTATTAAGTAAAATTTCATGGCTTTATTTATCGAATGCCTTGTCTGTGAAGATGCAATCGACTTGAAAGTGTTTTTCGAATGCAATACAATGCATACAATGAGAATTGTAATTTATTAATATTTGTAATTTTTTTTACAAACTCATGTTGATTTTCAAATATAAGAGAAAAACAATTAAAAGAGATCATGTCACAGACAACGAATTCAAACAATTTAGGAATAGCAGACAATTTTGCTATAGCACGATAAATCGTAACTACTTTTTTAGAACCTTTTATTTGGACTGTTTTTAGGTATGAATATTTCCAAAGACCTGAGAACTTAGAACATTTCAGAGACTCATTGAATAGACGAAAGAAGAAATATAAGACACAAATTTTTGTAACATAAATGATGGTATTTCATCAGGATCAGGACTGCAACATTCATTTGGCTTTAAAATATTGTCGTATAGAGGCTTCAGAAATAGAAAAATTTTATGATTTAAGATGACTGTATTCTTGTGTGTTAGGAAAAATAAGAGAAGGGCTGCTTGCGGAAGAAAATTCTTAAAAGGCAGTCTTGGAATAATCTTCTAACATGTTCGAAATTGGCTCTAGAATATGGCTTGAAGAATTTTGAAAGGTCATACGAGGTGTGGTCAAGTAAGGTGACTTTTTAAATTTCGCGCGCTCTTTACACTATAATTTGATTTTTTTTTGTGTTGGCACACACGTCACGATCACAGTTTTGACTATATAGCATGTGTTTTTCTTGTTGAAAATAAATTCGTTCCAAAATTGCTTAGTTTTGATCAGAAGCAGCACCGCATGAACATTGCCCAAGCCATGTTGAACGACGTCAATGATGATCCTGATCTGCTCAAAAGGGTTATAACTGGTGACGAATCATGGGTATATGGTTATGACGTCGAAATCAAAGCCCAATTATCTCAATGGAAGAGTCCCGGAGAGTCAAGACCGAAAAAGGCACGCAAAGTTCGTTCAAATGTGAAGGTTTTGCTCACAGTTTTCTTTGATTACCATGGCGTTGTGCATTAAGAATTCAAGGAGTATTATACAGTTTTATACAGTGAAGTTATGCGGTGGCGTTTGCGTAAATCAATAAGAAAAAAACGGCTGGAATTGTGGAAAGAAGATTCATGGATTTTGCACAATGATAATGCACCTGCGCACAAGTCGTTATTAGTAAGTAGTTTTTTGGCCAAAAAAAAGCAATTCCATCATGCCTCATCCACTGTATTCAACAGACTTTTTCCCCTTTCCGAAATTGAAAAGGCCCATGAAATGACGAAGATTTGCCACGATTGAAGAGATTAAGGCTGCATCGCTGAAGGAGCTCAAGGCAATATCCAAAAGTTTATTTCAGAAGTGTTTTGACGACTGTAAAAAGCGCTGGCACAAGTGCATTGTATCAGAGGGCGATTATTTTGAAGGGGATAACATAATTTTCGATAAATAAATGAATATTTTTGTATAAAAATAAAAAGTCACCTTACTTTTTGACCACACCTCGTACTTGCTTAATACCTAGAATAAAAACGTTTTTTAAAAGCTATTAACTATCCGCTTTTTTTTTTTGGATATATAAAGGTTTGCCATTAATGGCGTATTCTTTTTTAAGTGAAAGCCGGCTACGCAGTAGGAAATCTCTAATTGGAAATCCATGCATGATAAAAACCCTTTAATGGCAAAAAGATACATAAATTGCACAATTTAAAGCGGATATTACCGACATTATGAGATCATGATGATTGATTGCAAAAATGTCCGAAAACTCAGAGGTATTTCAAAACAGGTACAATAATTTAAAACCTTTAGTAGTTCTTCAATTAGGTTTGTTTGGAATAAGGATGTTTGGCTATAATGTGCATGCAGAAAATCGTGAATTTTGTTATTTTTCCTCTAAAACCCTCAATGGTCACCATGATGAGTGCATGAGAATGCGTTATATCAACCCTACAACCATTTAACATTCACTCTCGCATTGTTTAGAAAATAAAATAACAAAAAAAACTTTTTATCTCTCTTAAAAGTTAACGATTGACCATTCAAGGATCAAAAAAATGAAACAAATGAACAAAGTACGAGTATCATCAACAAGAGGAGAGATTTATCTGAATCCTTTTTTTTTTTTTTTTGAAGAGAAGAATTTTCAAACTTTTATTTCTGGTTCCGTAAAAAAATGTTTTGTGTTTTTCTTTTGCTTTGTATATCAAATCTATCTCTATAATAAATAGGACGAGTGCAATAATAAACTCAGCGCTCAATATCCGCAAAAGTATGTGAATAATTTACAAGCTAGCGCAATTGTCTATATGAGCTTGAGGAATGAAAGGCAGGGGGAGATCGAGGATGGGGGGTTAGGACAAATTAAAACCAGGAAACGGAAATAACCCCGAAATGAGAATATCCTATACAGCATCCAGCTACGTGTCGAGTATATGAAAGCCCAGATAATATGGCATACGAAATACAACAGCAGAAAACCGAAGAAGAAAAATAGAAATATGTACACATTTATTGGAATATATATATCTTGATATCTTTTTAATGAATTTAACTTAAAAAGAATGTAGGCAGAGTGAAATGCGATTCCATATAATAAAGTCGATCCTGCATTAAAAATATGTATTCAAAAAATAAAACACACAAAAAATGAGAAAACTTCTGTGTCACCATGGCGGCGACGATGAGTACGAACGACGACAACGAGGACGACTATGTGAATGGATAGGAATGTACACGTGGAGCTGGATGAACCTTTCTTCCGACCGATTGAACCTATATTCTGCCATTCCAATGCAACTGCATCACCAGAACCGGCAGCTCAGCAGCTCACTTGTGTAGGTACATGGAAAAAGAGTAAAAACTGCACATAAAGTAGTTCCATAGATGAACTGACAAGGATATAACTTCCGCTATTGCTCCTTGGTGGCTATATATGCCATGGATGGCGTGGTGTGGCGTAAAGCAGCATGCGGCGCGGCGGCGGCAATGGTAGTGGCGCGGTGATAGGAATGACGCTGGCGGTGGCAATATATCCTTTTCGAACATGATGCACCGCACAGCTTCTAACGCAAACGAAACTAGCACAACAATTTACCTCCTTCTGCTTTCCTTTTTGCTCTTTTGTTTTTTTTTTTCATTTTTCAAAAATACCACCCTACTCGCAGCACCCCACGCCACCACCACCGCCGCCCACTATTTCACTTGCTGTGTGAAGTTTTGATCAAAAAGTCACGTAGTCGTGATAAATTCGATTTTATAGGAAAAGTCAAGACGAAAAAAAATAATAAATAAATTCCTTACCTACTTTGTAAAGAAGTTTATACCTACTCGTAGAATAAGACGAGGGATAGAGAAAGATTGAAAAAAAATAGCGGTTTAAAAGAATAAGGAATCTCGGAGGCACATCAAACCCATCAACTAAACAAGTACCCCCAGGGCCGGATTAAACACGAATGTATATATCATCCCTAGACAGTTTTTAAATTGTCGACCTAAGGCATTATTTTAGGAATAAGAAAAAAAGAAATAGGACAGCGGCAGTGGCGGCGTCGGCGTCGGCCGGCGTTGCGGTCTATTGTAATAATAGAAACCACACCAGCGAGAGATTTAACAAAATTTCCCCAGGGATGGATTAATCAATATAATTTATTGAGGGCACAGATGATACATTGGTATGGGTTTATATATAAATCTTATCCATTAAAGTTTCTAATACTCAGTTCAGCTTTTTGAAATGTGTATGTTTACCTAAAAAATCTACAATATCAATATTTTTCAAATAAAATTTTTTGTGTGGCGTTAGGTCTTTTCGCCCAAAACCATATCGCCAAAAAAAAAATGTCATAGCGAGCAAAACAATTTTATAAACATTTTGTTGTTTAAAGATTTGAGCAATATTACCGAAAATTTGGGCGTACAACTTTTTTGGGTTTTATGAAATTGAAAATAAAAAGAAGCAATCGGTTTTACTTCCCAATAAAATAACGAAAAGATATTAAAAATGTCATTTCGCCCAAAAATGGCTCTATCGCCAAAAAACTTTTTTTCAGAAGAAAATGCCATAAAGCCTATAATCAATGTCATATTGCCCAAATCAATTTAAAAACATCATAACGCCCAAATTACTAATTGAAATATAGTCCAATCAATGTCATGTGTTTCAACAATTGGGCATTGTGACAAAATTTTTGTTTATTTTGGGCACTGCGGCGTTTTGAGTTTTAAATTTTCTAGCACAAATTTAAAGATTAAACGAAATAAATGCCAAATCACCCAAAAACTCGGAACGTCAAGAAGGCGTAACAAATATGTTTGGCTTAATTTGGCTTTCAGAAAGTGATATAAGGCAAATTTTCAAGGTGAAATAAACAGTGAAATAGTTATCGGTGGGAGTGGGGGTCATGCTGCAACCGCTCTGCTTTGGCTAACTATAGGATTTCGAGTAGGTGGAAGGTTGTGTGTATGCAGTTTCTTTAATTCCAGATTCTTTAAATGAAAAGAATTTTTTGCCTACCAAACTTCGCACCTACCCAAAAATCTTATATTGTATCTCCGATACATACCAAACTTTTTATATGCGTCTCAAAGCGCGACTATCCAATATCTTCTAGGCATTATGGCATTTCTAAATTTGGACGTTTCTCTTTTTGGACTTTATGTCATTTTATGATTTCGGTTTTATATGCCATTGGGTTATCAGACATAAAAACCGATAGAAATCATAATCGTAGTAATGTCCAAAATAAATGTCACATGGCCCAACTATCTTATCTTACTTACAGTTACAATTTTATTAAATTAGAATCTGGAACAATAAATATTTAACAAATGAAAGAATTTCAAAATTAAAAATTAGAATAAACAATTTTAACTTAAAATTTAGTGTTTGAAATGAGTCAAAATTTAATACGCAGTAGATTTAAAATTTGAAATACATATGCACCTACCCAAAAATGTATGGTAATATTTTTGTATTTAAAACTTATGCGATTTAGAATATAAAACTAGAACAAAACTTTTTTTATCCTTAGGTAATGCGAATATTTTTTGGTATACAATTTGGGACTTCAGAATACTCGAAATTTGGAATTTTCAGAAATTGAGAATAAACATTTTCTAACTTCGAATGAAAAGGAAGAGGAAATTTAGACAAGCAAGAGAACTTTTTGATATTAAAGATATTGATTCAAAATTTTGAAGTGTACCAAAGACTTAAAAATTGGAACTTTTAAATAAAGGAATTCTGACTAAAAGTGTAGAGAGGAAGGGAATAACATTGTTTGTATAATTTCAATTGTTCACATAGCCAAAAGTCAAATTTTCAAATAAAAATTTGTAATTTCCAAAAATAACAAATATATTCTTTATATTTCGCCCTTCGGACCTTCACATTTCGCCTTTCTGGTCAACCGTCCCTTAATATATGTATAACCCTTATCTTCAACTTAGACTTCTGAGAAAAAGTAATAATCTCTTTGTGCTTAAGAATTTAACCATTAAAAAAAAATGTATTCCAAAAACAAATTAAGAAAACATAAGGACAACGTCTTCTCTGATTGCTTTTGGTTTTTTTGGCCTTATCCTAATATTGCTGTAAAACATTACCTTAGGAAATATATATAATTTAAATCGCATTGGTTTTATCTTGAAAATTTAGTTCAAGTACCTTTAGGGTTTAATACGAGTAAGTATGTATATGGAAGAGTACACTCAAGGATGTCATTGAGTTCAATCGCATCAATTGACGTCCTTATTAATGGATTTTCAAATGATATACATAGATATTCGTATGGGCAAACACATAAATGGGCTTACGGAAGAGAAAGTTTCTTTGAAGATGAAAGTTCAAATTTTGATTTTAATTTATTGATGATTGAGAAATAATTAAGATATTACTTGATATATTTAGGTATATATAATTTTATGATCTACTATTTATAGATAAAGGTGTATTTATGTTTATTAAAGATAATAATTATCATTCAGACCAATGAGTTCGATCTTATTATGATAAAAGGAGGTAGGAAAATCCATACATCTTAATTTGGATTGGAAAATTAGACTACTTTACATAGAAATTTACATAATTTTACTTGAAGTTGAATCAAGAAAGATTTATTATAAACATCAGAAGATGAATGAACTAAAATTAAGAACAAAATAAGAACCTAATAACCCAATAACAAGAAGCTTTTGAACGTAAAGGAAGACTAATCTGCTTAAAGCATTAAATATGGCATACTTTAGTTGCAATTGTGTCTTTTTTTACGACTTATCCTATTAAAAGAAGTTCTGGATCTAAACAAACATTTCTTAAAATTAAATATTTTTTTCGGAAAAAGACGGCTTGCTGGAAACTCCAAAGCTTTCAAACTTCTTAGATGTGTTTAGTTTGAATAAGTTTTGTTCAATATTGTAAGTGTTAATTTAGAGATTGAAATTAAAAAGTTCAGACGACTTATAAGTTCACAAATTTGTCTCGGATGTATTTCACAAAGTAAAGGGTGTCCCAAAATTAACGCAAGATTTGAATTAAATAGAAAACGCCGTTTTTAGTCTTTTGATAGTTATATTTTTATTGACTCGTAAAGTACATAGGATAGGGTTATGTATGGAATAACACATCGGACAAATAGCCTCCACGGCTTTGCATGCACATGCGCACTCTTTTGTTGAAATTTTCCATGACCATTCTGCATAAATGTGGCTGAATTTCGTTGATGCAGCGTTGAATCTCCTCCTTTAATGCACGGGTGGTTGTGGGCTTGTTGACATAGACTTGTGATTTCAAATAACCAACCCCAAATGCGGCAATTTTGGCGATTGACAAAGCCATCAAGATGAAAATGTGCTTCATCGCTTAGGATGATTTTGCTCGAAAAATCAGCCGCCAAGCTTTCACTATTTTTGAAATATTCTTTAATAATGAAGACACGTTGTTCTATCGTGTAACGCTCCATTTTTAATAACCCTATACTGTTAGCTGTCAAATTGCTTTTTTTTCAGGGTTGCCAACACTTCACTGCACAAATGGCGGCAAATTCAAATCTTGCGTTAATTTTGGGACACCCTTTATATGTATACGGTTGCAGTACGGTAGAAATACAAGTTATGGCTGATATTTGATAACTAAAATCAAATAAAACGACAAAGTTGCTTCTTAATCTTCTTTTATTAAAGAAAGTTCAGTAAATGGAAATTTGATCATATTTATAATTTGTTATTTTAGAATATTAAAAGTTAAGACAGTCAACTTTAAGTGAATAAACCGAGTTGAAAAGAAAAATATTGAAGAAAACAAAAACACAATCTAGGTCATTGGGTCATTGGATGACGTTTTAAAATAAAGAAACTTTAACTTTGGATTTGTGCGGACAATATTTTGTGATCATTATATTAAAAAGAGGCTGGGATGCGACCCATACTGATAACTTACCATCCCGTCTGTCGATTTGTCTTGCTTAAAAGTTTGTCTATATGTATCAATTTTTACCAAATTTGCGTACTATTTTTTGTAGATTTTATTTTTTAACGGACTGTTGGATTTTTATAAAAAATTACTGAATATCGAAAACAATACTTTCTGTGAAATAAAATATGTTTGAAGCCAATATTTTTAATTTTTGAAAAGCTTTTTGAGTCGAAAGTAAATTTTTACCAAGTTTTAGTATTGTTTTTTTTTTAGATTTTTATTTTTTGTAAAAAAAACTGTCAATTCGATTTTTCTCAAAAATTGTCCTAATGTTGAAAACAATATTTCTCATAAGATAAAATTAGTTAGAAGCCATTATCTCAAGTTTTTGAAAAGATACATATTTGAGTCGAAAATCAATTTTTACCAACTTTTATTAATTTTTTTTAGGTTTTTATTTTTTGTAAAAAAAACTGTCAATTCAATTTTTCTCAACATTTTTCAGAATGTTAAAAACAATATTTCTTATAAGATGAAATAAGTTTAAGCCTTAATCTCAAGTTTTTGAAAAGATATTTGAGTCAAAATTCAATTTTTACCAACTTTGAGTGATGTTTTTTTTAGGTTTTTATTTTTTATAAAAAAAAAACTATCAATTAGATTTTTCTCAAAATTTTATAGAATGTTGAAAACAATATTTCTTAAAAGATAAAATTTGTTTGAAGCCAATGTCTCAAATTTTTGAAAAGATATTTACTTCGTAAAACAATTTTTACCAACTTTTATAAATTTTTTTTAGGTTTTTATTTTTTTGTAAAAAAAAACTGTCAATTCGATTTTTCTCAAAATTTTTCCTATTGTTGAAAATAATATTTCTTATAAGTTAAAATTAGTGAGAAGCCATTATCTCAAATTTTTGAAAAGATATTTGAGTCAAAAATCAATTTATAACAATTTTTGTTAAATTTTTTTTTTCGGTTTTTAATTTTTTGTAAAAAAAATTGTCAATTCGATTTTTTTTCAAAATTTGACTGAATGTTGACAACAATATTTTTTGAAAGATTTAAGTAGTTTAAAGAATATCTCAAAGTTTTGAAAAGATATTTGAGTCGAAAATCAATTTTTACCAACTTTAAAAAATTTTTGTTTTTGGTTTTTATTTTTTGTAAAAAACTGTCAATTCGATTTTTCTCAATATTTTTCAGAATGTTGAAAACAATATTTCTTATAAGATAAAATAAGTTTGAAGCCTTAATCTCAAGTTTTTAAAAAGATATTTGAGTCGAAATTCAATGTTTCCCAACTTTGAGTAATGTTTTTTTAGGTTTTTATTTTATATACATATAAAGAAAACTGTCAATTAGATTTTTCTCAAAATTTTATCAGATGTCAAAAACATTATTCTTCGTTGCAAAAAATTTGTTTTGGAGATAAAATCATTTTTTATTCGTAAAATTTTAGGTGACAAATATTTTTTTTTTCAGTTTTTTTGATTTATAAAAAAAAAACGTTTATTGGATTTTTTTTCCAAAAATATATTTGTTTGGTATCACGTTACAATATATAATATAAAATTTCATTCAAGTCTCTAGCGTTATTGGTTCGTAAGATATTTAGGGTTAACCAAAATGTTCACCTTTTTTTTAAACTGCTATGGTAAAAAAACCGCCCACGAAATTTTCTTGAGAGCCCTTTCTGCATCTTTCTGCGTTATTATCTGTATAACTATGGACGACGAAAAAAACGTCGTGAACGTATTGACGTAAAGACGTACGAACGTACGTACACACGCACGCACAGACATCTTTTATTTCGACTCTAGGAACCTTGAAACGTCGAGAAATGTCAAAATTTTCAATTTGACAAATCGGACCCATTTTAATAACTTCCTATGGGAAGTTAAAAAATTAATAGTTTTAAAGAATTCTTTACTATCAGACCAAAGAATTCCAAAACTAAGAATTAACTTCGATATCGGAAATGATATTTCGACAAAAGAGAATTTTTGATTAAGAAAAAGTACCATCGATGTGTTGTCGAAAATAGGAAATAAACTACAATTCAATAGTCAAAGGAATATGTTTTTAAGTCCATTGCAAAAACTTTCGTGAACACTTTAGTTTTTTATTCATTTTGTATTATTTACACTTATTAGATAAATACAACTATTAATATTTTTGTTTGTATATTTAATCTTAATAAACACAATCTAAGATTTATTTTGCAAATTTACAAAATATGAATTGCAAAGTTGTAATTTAAATTGGCGAAACACTTTTACTTTTCACTTAACAAATAAAGTCTGAAAAGTGAAAAGTCTTATTTATTTATTTATTTATTTATTTTGATGGAATTAGCTTACACAATAAGACACAATATCTTTTAAGATAGCGCAAGTTTCAGTATTAACATACTATTTAAAAATGTTTATGATGTTAAGTAAAACAAAAAAAAACTGATTAACATTATCAAAGAAAGATTCAAAAACTAATAAAAAACAAAATGCAAAATTACTTTATGATAAATTAAATGAAAAAGAAAGAATAGTTGCATTTAACAATAGAAAGGTAATAAAATTAGTTAAATATACCTAATCGAAAAAGTTTATCATCGAGAGTCTCCAAAGTATTGTCTAAGTCTCGTCTTGAACCGAGTGCTGCATCCAATCATCTTTATGGGCAGGGGTAGGGAATTCCACAATCGAACTGCGTGAATAAAAAAATGACGACTAGAAACAAGGTAAGAATAGCGTAATGGAGTCAGATCATAACTTCTAGTTGAACGAGGAAATTGAATTTTGCTATAAAGATATGGTTGTTTTTATTGTTTGCAGAATACAATGAAGCATTAATAAAGTTATTAAAGCAAATACATTTGCGAGAGAGGTGCCATGTATTATTTTCGAGTATGCAGAAATATGTTCATATCTCCGCAGACCAACGACATACCTTGCCACACTGTTATAAACAACATTAACCTTCCTTTTATACCTGAAATCACAATTACTAAAAATTTCACAACCGTATAGTAATAGGGGAATGAGAAGTGATTTAGCTAGTATCATTCTTGTTTTAATTGGGGTAATTTTTTGGGTGGTCCATAACATTCGTAAGCCTCCATACACTCTTCCAATTGTCGTATTTATATGGTTTGTCCAGGTAAGGTTTCTGTTAAATACTACTCCTAGGTTTTTAGCAGATTCAATAAACTGAACTGGAATGTTGTTAAGCAATATTGGAGGAAAATACGTCGTTTCTAATGGGTTTCTGGAAATAATAAACCATTTTGTTTTGGTTGGGTTTAAACAAAGCCCATTAGATTGAGACCAGTGTAGGACCTTATTTAGGTCTTCGTTTATCTCATAACCTCCATTTTCAATTAGACCTAGAGAACAGCTATATCTAAGTTGAACGTGTCGTCAGCATACATATGAAATGAAGAGTTGAATCCTAGAGAGGGCAGTTCATTTATATACATGGTAAATAGAAGAGGTCCCAAAATTGATCCTTGGGGGACACCTCGAGTAAGCGGAAGGAAGGTAGACGTTTGATTATTAGCAACGACTGCTTGATACCTTGAAGATAAATATTAAAAAACTAGTTTCACTGATGAAGACACGAACTGGAATTTATCTCGTAGTTTGGTGCATAAAATGTGGTGGTCAACGGTGTCAAATGCTTTTGAGAAGTCTAAAAGTGTGAGGAAAGTCACATGGTTCTTATCAAGACTCTCTCTAATTTCTTCAACTACATTTATGAGAGCTGTTGTGCAGCTATGACCTGGGCGAAATCCGGATTGATTTCATTTTGATCCAAGTATTGCCTTATCTGCGTGTTTAAGATTTTCTCAAGAACTTTCGATAAAAAAGGTAGTATAGCTATTGGTCGATACTCATTACGTTTCTTTGGTATAGGAATGATTTTAGCTTTTTTCCAAATCGCGGGAAAAACTCCAGTCGTTAAAATAGTATTGAAGAGATAAGTAAGAGGTTTTAAGGTATATGGAAGGGTCGCTTTTAAAAACACTGGATAAATTTCATCAAAACCCACTGAATTAGATTTTATAGATAAGCAAAATTTAAGAACATCTTCTTCATTGAAATTGGAAAAGCTAAAATCTATAGAAGAGAGGCTGTCAGCTTCCAAATTTAAAATGATGGAGCTATCATGACGTTCAAAAGATGAGAGAGACGTAAATTTTGTATTCAATTCATCACAGTTAATAGCATTATCTGAATTATTTTTATGTTTACCAGCACCTATATCTTAAGATTTTTCCAAAGCTTATGACCAGCCAGAGAGGGATTTAGTCGAGAAGAATAATAACATTTTTTTGATTCCCTGATTTTAAGCACAACTTTGTTTCTCAAGTCGTTATAAGCTCTCCGAAACACTTCAAGTCTAAAACGTTTCTTTTGCATTTTTTCAAATTTTAAGAAACACTTTGCACTTTAGTTTGCAGGATATTATTTGTTTGGAAAGTAGCAGATTGAACAGTAAAAAGTGTTTGTTTTAAGGTACGTCCGTACGCTTGGATCCTTTTTTCATCGACCATAATCCAAGAACCGACAGAGATTTCGGATTTAAATAAATTTTGCTTTCAAGATGCAGAAATTACTTTAAAAAAAATTAAGTGGTTGATTTTTTACTACATATACATATGTATATCAATTTTTTTTAAATGAACAATTTGGTTAACCCCAAATATATCTCGATCTAATAACACTAGCGACTTCAATTAATTTTTATTGATACATTCTGAAGTGAAAATTGGTAAAAATTCGAAAAAAATTGTATACCTATACAAAATTAAAAAAAAAAAAAAACATTTGTCATCTCGAATATTTTGCGATCAAAAAAGTATTTTGCTTCAAAATAAATTTATTCATGAAGGAATAATTTTTTGACATCTGGCAACATGTTTAGAAAAATCGAAGCGACAGTTTTTTTTTTACAAAAAATAAAACCAAACAAAAAGTACTAATAAAAGTTGGTAAAAATTGATTTTCGACTCGGATATCTTGGCAGCAATCCTGCAGTCGTCGCGCCCTAAAAAGTTACACCAGTCGTCGGATTACATATGTAATCCATTTAAAAATTAGAATAAAACAGGATGCTTTAATTTTTTTAAATTTATTTTGCTTGTAATAAATATATTATTCAAACTGAAAATATAAATTATTTCTTTTTCTGTAATTACTTCAAGAGACAAAGAATCTACATCCTTAGTTTTCCGGGTGTACTTAATTTTGCATTAGTGGATTCCAATAATTTACTGAAAGAGTCCAAAATTTTAAACCTTTTTTTTTCGGTTTGCTAACTATTAAATTGCTAATTGCCTTTTATTAAAAAACGAGTATCTAAACATATCTAAAAAGTGACAGTTCATGAAAATAAACAAAGCAAGTCAACTTAAACGGACCTCTTAATTGAAATTTCCAACTGTTGACTTGGCCATTCCTTCATCTGCTATTATAAGAATAATTATACAAATGTCATATGCATTTAGAAAATTCCTAAAAGTAAAAGTAGCCATTCTGTGACTTTAACTTTTCAAATTGTTAAGAGATAGTAAGATGTTAAAATCAATTTAAATTAGGTAAAGTTTAGCAACTAGAATGTTATATCCATTGATTTGTCGACGTTCATGTTTAAGTAATCATAATAAAATTACTATCTACAAAGTCATTTTTCAAGCAATTATTCTTTATGCATGTCCAGTAGGGTGGTCCAGTTTTTTTGTTTTCAAATTTTCAGCTTGACCACCCCAAAAATTTGTTACACGTGTTTTTAATTACAACATAGTAAAGTTTCAACAATACAACTGAACTGGAAGGGGGTGCTCAATCGACTTTTGTTCTCTCAAAAAGAGCTTAATTTGTACTGTTTCTTCCTTCCAGTTTTGTGGGTTAACTTGTTCTCATAGGTCGGTTTGGTGTGCTTAACTAATAAGATCGTTATTAAAATAAACTATAAGGAAGTTATATTAAATATTTTGAACAGTTTTATAAATTATTTAAACAATAGACGCGGAGTGAATAAGTTTTGCAAAATGTATTTATCTACTCGGAAAAAAAACGAAATTTTTTTACTTGGGTGCCGAGATATTGAACCGTTGATAAGGCTAAACCAACTCCCTACTCTTCGACAAGTCTTACTTCGTTACCACCATATATTAAATGAATTAAAAAATGTGAAATATTCGGCGAATGTACTTGTGCAAGAACTTTTAGAAGTATGGTCCAAATCCGATATTCCAACAAGGCAACAAAATCACTGCATTGAAAAGTTGATAAAATTGCATAAAAAGTGGCTTCTTTTGAAGAAAAATAAAGAAAGAAATTCTGAAGCACAAAAAAAAAGAGAACAATTATTTACAGAAGAATTAGACAAACTCTTTGACATTGCTCATTCAAGAGCCATGAATTTGATGAAAATTGTGGAAGAGAAAGCATTTCTCATTGATCAAAGAGGAGAACGTAAGATGATAATGACATCAATTGACAAGAAGGTAGAAAGGGTCAAAGCACGTTCTATAAAACGAAAACAGAGAGCTCAAGAACTCCGAGAAATTGCTTCTAAAAATAACGGTTCATCTTCCATGATGTCAAGTCAAAAACTAGAACTTGATTGCAGCTTCACCAGTACTTCTAGTGCAAGCACATTAAAGGGTAAGTCTGATGATGAGTTTAAAGTGGTTTTACCAAAACAGACCAGTAGAGCTACTAGTTCTATTGATGTTGTGCCTTCTACTAGCGGTATATTTACTAAACACGTTACCAGTGCTCTTGATCGTAATAAAATCACCGATCGAGAAGCAATGCGACTGATTATTCCATTGTCTGCTGCCCTCGGTTACAATCCTGCTTCACTTCCAATTTCTCGCAGCACAATTCGACGCGCAAGGAAAAAAGCCAGAACCGAATACAACTCCAATATAAAAAATAATTTTGACATCGATTCACCGCTTGTAATACATTGGGATGGTAAACTTATGCCCGATATAACTGGCAGTAAGAAAGTAGAACGTCTTCCAATTCTTGTCTCGGGTTATGGTTGTGAAAAACTACTAGGCGTACCAAAACTTACCTCAGGAACAGGGGAACAAATATCGTATGCAGTTTTTGACATTATACAACAGTGGGATATCACAAATAAAGTCCGCGCTATGAGCTTTGACACTACTGCTTCAAACACCGGTGCCCAAAAAGGAGCTTGCACTCTCTTAGAGGAAAAGATGGAACATAATCTTTTGTGGCTTGCTTGTCGTCATCATGTATTTGAAATAATTCTTTCTAAAGTATTTACTTTGTGCTTTGGACCATCAAACTCTCCTCAAATACCTCTATTCAAAAGATTCAGTGATGTTTGGGAAATTTTACCAAAAGAACACTACGATTGTCTTGACCTCGAAGCGAAGGAACAATTAGCGGAAAATACTCTCAATAGTCTAACTACTTTATTTGAAAAGAATCAAGTACGTGATGATTACAAGGAGTTAATAGAACTTACGATGATTGTTTTGAATAAACCTCCTTCGAAGATTAACTGGCGTGCTCCAGGTCCGATTCATCATGCTCGTTGGATGGCTAAGTTACTATATGCTTTGAAGATTTTTCTTTTTAGAAATAATTTACAAGAATTTAAGCTAACCAAGAGAGAAGAAAAACAAATTGTTCGATTTGTTAATTTTGGTACACTCATCTACACCAAAATTTGGATGGAAGCACCATTGGCAGCAGATGCACCAGTTAATGACTTGCTTCTTTGGAAAAACTTAAAATTCTACGAAGCCATTGATGCCGAAATAAGTGTAGTAGCTAGGGGTGTCTTAGAGCGTCACTTATGGTATTTGTCTGACGAATTGGTCGCCTTAGCCCTATTTTCTAACAAGCTCACAAATAATGAGAAAACGGCCATAGTAAAAAAATAAATGTTGATGGTGGTAAGCGTTTAGTACGAGGTGATTCCACTAAACTTACTTTGGAGGCTACATTGGAAGCTTTTGTATCACAAAGAACGCTTAAAACACTTTCAGTTCTAGATATCAAGGGCTCTTTATTGCAATTACCTCCTGAGACTTGGAGTGACAATTCCGATTACCTTCACGGAAAAAACTGCGTGGAAAATTTGCGTGTTGTTAATGATACAGCGGAGAGAGGTGTAAAATTATTTGAAGACTATAATACGATACTCACTAAGAATGAGGAAGAAAAGCAATTTTTACTTCATGTCGTAGAACAAAACCGGAAAAGCATTTCAACTAAAATTTCTAAAAAGGAGCTTTCAGCCATAGTTTTAAGAAAATGAAAAAAGCAAAAAAAAGTTTGTAAAAATAAAAAATAAAAAAAAACTAACAAAAGTAAAAAAAAATAAAAGTAAAAAAAATAAAAAACAATAAAAAAAATAAAAAAAAATGATTTAAACTTCAAATGCGTTGAGCACTCTCTTATATATAAGTTAAAGGACTGAAATCTTGCACACATAATTTTCACAGTATGTGTAACAAATTAAGGGGGTGGCGTTTCATGTATTTAAAAAAAAAAAATTGCCATCCAGTTGTGGACCACACTAATGTCCAGTCTGGGGAAGGTGTGCCATGTCGCATATTAATAAACTGCAAATATCTCAAAACAAAACTTTGAAAATGATGTTAGACCTGCCCTGGCATTTCTCAACTTCAAGATTGCACGAAAATAGTGGTGTATTAAAAA
Source organism: Eupeodes latifasciatus (assembly GCA_920104205.1). Lineage (NCBI taxonomy): Eukaryota > Metazoa > Arthropoda > Insecta > Diptera > Syrphidae > Eupeodes > Eupeodes latifasciatus. The sequence continues at coordinate 131,392,118 of OV049924.1, read as the reverse complement.
TTTCTGAGAAAATTGAAAAACTCAATAAAAAATTCTTCTATAATTGTAAAGATTCTGAAAATTTGCTTATTAAGAACTTGCAAATATAAACTGTTAAAAATTCAAACAAAACTCTGTGATATCAATGTCACTTTTAATGTTAAATTATTGTTGTATTTCTTTTGTTCATTTATTTATTTATTTAGTTATATATTTATTTGTAAATTAATTAGGTAATATATTTACTTATTTATTTATTTACTTATTTATTTATTTATTTATTTATTTATTTATTTATCTATTTATTTACTTATTTATTTATTTATTTATTTATTTATTTATTTATTTATCTATTTATTTATTTATTTATTTATTGATTTGTTTATTTATTTATTTATTTATTGGTTTCTTTATTTGTTTATTTATTTATTCATTTATGTATTCATTTATTAATTTATGTATTTATTTATTTATTTATTTATTTATTTATTTATTTATTTATTTAATTGTTTGTTTGTTCGTTTATTTATATATTTATTTATTTATTAATTTATTTATTTTGTTTATTTATTTATTCGTTTGAATATTTATTTTTTTATCTTGTTATTATTCATTTAATTGTTAATTTATTGATTTATTTATTCAATTATTTGTATCTTGTTATCTATGCATTAAATAATTATCAATTTCATTATCATCTGGTAATTCCATTAGTTTTAAGTCCATTTTATCTATCCAACAGATTTCTAAAATAAAGAAATCCTTAGCTTAAGATTCAAATGTTAAATGAAGGTTTTTCTCCGTAGTTCTCCTTCAATAGTTTTTCATTCTACATCTCTATTACCATACCGAAATATATATTTTCCTCAGTTGTAAGATATAAACTAAATATCATATCTCTGTGCAAGCTGTGTGTATTCACTTTAATTCATGTAAAATTGTAATGCTTTATTCTACGCAAATAAATATCTATCTATCTATCTTTTTAACTTGTAAATTGCTAAAAATGACTTAAACATTTTTACTAAATCGTTTAAAATATTGGGGCATTGTTGTTAACATTGAGCAAAATTCTTAGAAAAATCCAATTGTCAGTGTTTATAAAAAATAAGACATCAATAAAAATGGTTAAAACCAATTCAAAAATCTCAAGAACAAATGAAGACATTGTCTTAAAAATTATTTTTTCTATTAATTCTTTTGTTGTTAGTATAATATATTTTCTTAGAAAAATCCAAATGTATTTTGTTTTTATAAGAAATACAAATTTAAAAAAAAATGGTACGCAAATTGGTAAAAATTGGTTTTCGACTAAAAATCTCAGCAAAAAAACACATATTGAAATCAAACTTATTTTATGTTATAAAAAATATTGTTTTTAACATTAATGAAATTGTTTAGAAAAATCATACCCAAAAAAACAACAAAAAACTTATTAAAAATAGTTTTTGATACAAGTATCTTCACAACATAGAAAGATATTGACTTTAAAATTTTGTATCTTAAGCAAAATGTTGTTATTAATATTGGGCACGAACAAGAAGTTATTAATGTGGGTGGTATCCCAGCCTCTTTTTTCAAATTGTCATAATTAGGCAATTTTTTTACCCACAAAACTCTACAAATTCCAATCTTTCTCGTAAAATCAATCTAAAGATTCTTTCATTTCAATTCGAAAAATGTTTCTTACCTCCAATGTGAAAAATTATTGTATCAAAATTGACTTGTTCTTAGATTTTTGTCAAGAAATTGACAAATTTAATTACTCGTAACTATTTTTTTCCTCTTAACCAAAATCTATTAAATTTACATTGTTTTCTATTTCTAAATACATATATGTAATAGCATCGTTGTATGAAAATGACAAACTTCTCATTTTTCAGTACTTTCCTAAAACTTCTTCACTTAAGTTCTTAAATACACACACAATTTTTAGAAATATACAAACCATCAAAGTTCTATCTTAAGGGCGATCCTCTCATCACAAATTACTTCTATGAGTATCTATCTATTTATCTACTTAGTCGAGGTACCTCAAATCAACTTGTGTATTTGGTTTGAGTTTTCATAACTAATTAAATAAATGCCTTAACAGCAACCAAGCTAACTATTTAACGAGAAACTATTTAACCAAAAGTTTAAATATTCATATTAAAAAAGTTTTTCGCCCTTAAATGTTCGTTATACATGCACGAGTATACTTATACATTACGTTATTTCCTAGAGAAATTTAGTTATAGGAATTTACAAAATCCCTAGGTTCTTAATGGACATAAACTTTAATAGACGAGGAGTAGAAGAGCTAGGACCAGAACAAAAAAAAACAAAACTTGAAAATTGATTGTTAAGTGAAAAAGGGTGCAAATTTGAATTTCCCTAAATGTCAATACTGTGTTATGCTAGTTAAGAACCATAGGACGGGACTATGACCGGGTGAGGGTGATGCCTTTGATATGGGGTTGGTGTTGTTTCAATTAATTTTACTAATTATTATTATTTGCGCTTTCATATAATGTTTATTTATTTAACAAAAATAGGAAAATTTAAATTTTCATAAATATACATAAGGTTTACGGGGGGTTATTTTTGCATTTCGTTTTGAAATGACAAACCCTTTGTTCATATTTAATTTCAAACCGGATAGTAATTAGGTATAGGTATAGGTTCGTTAGCAACCGAAAATGGGATTGTTGGAAGGAAGGTTTAAGAGAGCTTTGTTGTTGATATGCCAATGTCAAAAAGGTCAATTACTAGATCAAAAAGTTTTTGAAACAAACTACCAAAAGTTGATAAAGAGGGTGACGATTTTAACAAGTTGCTATGAGAAGAAAAAAGAAACAACACAAAATTGGCAGAAAAACAACACTAATTAGAAAGAGTAAAGAGAACCTCTTTGTGTTTCATTTTCATGGCAAGGGATTCTCTTGGGTTGAAGTGTTGAAGATGGTGTAGTGTAGTTTAGTTTTCATATTAAAAGTTTTCTTAAATATGAATTATTTAAATAACACAATAAAATTTCATCACTTGAAATAGAAAAAATTCTTTGGGGTTTTCTAGTATAGGGTTGCAAATTGAATAATATGGTATTTGAGCAGTTGTCACATTTAAACTTGATATATTTTGACAATAGATAGTTAAGAACTACGCCATTACTAAATATGGAACGATATGCCTATTTCGACAACGCATTAAGTTTATTTCATTAGAAAAATTATGAACATTTTCCAGTCACTGTTTGAAGTTCGCATTTTTTCCAATAAAAATTTCTTAACAGTTTTATTAACTTCCCATAGGAAGTTATTGTAATGGGTCCGATTTGTCGAATTGAAAATTTTGACATTTCTCGACGTTTCAAGGTCCTTAGAGTAGAAATAAAAGATTTTTAGAAAGATGTCTGTGCGTGCGTGTGTACGTACGTTCGTACAAATAAATTTTGTTATACAGATAATACAGATAGTAATGCAGAAAGATGCAGAAAGGGCTCTCAAGAAAATCGCGTGAGTGGTTCTTTTACCATTGCAGGTTAAAAAAAGGTAAAGATTTTAGTTAACCCTATAAATATCTCACGAACCAATAACGCTAGAGACTTGAATTAAATTTTATATTATATGTTGTAACGCAATACCAAACAAATATATTTTTGGAAAAAAATCCAATTAACGGTTTTTTTATAAATCAAACAAACTCAAAAAAATTATTTGTCAGCCCGAAAATTTTACTAATAAAAAATTATTTGTAAGGATCTTAAGACATTCATCATTCATTTAAAATGTACTCCCATCAATCATCTCCTAGGTCTGTACTCATGCATACTTGTTTATGTAAAATATTAAAGAAATCGACAAGAAATTAATAACGCATCTGGGAAAATTTTGAGAAAAATCCAATTGACAGTTTTAGTAAAAATTGATTTTCGACTCAAATAACTTTTCAAAACTTTGAGACATTGGTTTTAAACTAATGTTATCTTTTAAAAAATATTGTTGTCAACATTCAATAAAATTTTGAGAAAAATCGAATTGACAGTTTTTTAACAAAAAATAAATACCTAAAAAACGCGTTACTTAAAGTTCGTAAAAATTTATTTTCGACTCAAATATCTTTTCAAAAATTTGATATATAGGCTTGAAATTAATTTTATTTTATAAAAAATATTGTTTCCAACAGTCTGTTATTTTTTTTTATAAAAATCCAACAGTCAGTTTTTTCATATAAAATTAAAATCTACAAAAAATAGTACGCAAAATTGGTAAACATTGATGTCTGGCTTATACAAGATGTTTAATAACTCGACTCTCTCGACTACTTTCTAACTAACCGGCTGTGTTTTCTTTAACTCTATTAATAATGAATAATTCCAAGTGCGATAAATGTCTAAAGGTTATTTCCGATTCGACTTTTCTATCGTGTGATATATGTGGACTGCATTCACATTTAGAATGTGCTAACATTAATAAAAAAGACTTTAAAGTAATAATTTCTTATAAGAATATATTTTTCAAATGTGAAAAGTGTACACATATCCAATTGCAAAAGTGCATACAAAAAATGAGAGAACTCTCTTTGTTACTTACTTGCTCTCCTATTACTTCCAGCGTTACCACTTTACTTCAATTGAAGTAGATCTACTTCTTTTTTTCAAATAAATTAAAAATCTACTTCCTACTTCGCACCATCATCAAAATATTGAAATCTACTTCATTTTTAAGATCTGTGTTTCTACCTACTTCAATTTTAATAAAAATAGACTAAATCTACTCCTTTTTTCTCCTTATCACTCTTGTATGTAGTCTCAAAATTTTCTAGAGAATTAAAAATCGCATTTGCGGTGAGGTTCCGTTTTATCTAATGTATTCAAGTTTAAGCCTTTTGTCATTATTACTTTCGACATATAGCACCTGTATGGCAAGTTTTGCATTCGTAACCAAATTCGAATTCGAGATTTTAATCAAACATGAAGAAGTAGAAGAAGGTAGAGAAGTCGAAAAAAGTGGGTCCCCCGATTTTGTCGGTTTGTCTGTATGTCTTTCCTGTTTTTTTTTCAAACTAAAAATAATAGTAGTCGCAATACAAATTTGTACGGTCAAAAAACGATAATTCCAATATTATCAAAAACAAACCGGTAGATTTTTTTTAAATTCTTGCTAAAATTTGTGTTCTTAGTTTGGTTTCTTTCAATATAAAGAAATATTTTTGTATTACTCCAGAAGGGTACCCCAGATAGAACCGTTATTTTGTTTTTAGGTATTCTCAAGAACTAAACTATTTTTTTCCTGCCAAAAATGTCATTGTTTTTAATTTTTTTTTCGAAATTTGATATCTTGAAAATGTCATCATTTTTTACAAAATTGAAATGTAAAACGTCTAATAAATTAATAAGTTCAAAACTATATACCAAACATATTTTTAAACTAAAATTCAAAAACGATTTTCAAATACAAATTGAAAAAAATTAAGGTTTTCTTGAGAAATCAAATGTCATTTACATTTTTGAAAACAAACTTTTTTTCTTAAATTCTTAAAATACAGGAAATAGTTTTAAACAGACTTTTTTGGATACATGAGCGAGTTCATGCGAACCAGTCGTGCATTTTATTTCTTTTCTGTTTGTTAATGTTATTTGTGTTAAGTTGTGCTCTAGTGTTATTTTGGATTTGATTTTTTGTTTTCAATATGAAAAGATATTTTCAAGTTGTCCAAAAACAAAGATTAAAGGTTTGTTGATGTACAGAAATTATTGTATTAGGATTACAATAACTATTTCTTGTAGAACTCGTCCTTTGCAATCAAAACATCCTAAAGTCATTTCATTTGACCAACACGAGCCCAATCTTTGCGTTTTCGTTGGAAACAACCAAGAATTAATTTAAAAAATATTACATTAACATATTGAATTATATGATATGAAGGCTTAAATAATTCTATTTTTTTTTTATTTTTTATTGAAATAATGTAATTTAAAAAGAAAAATATGAAAAAGCTAATTTTTGAAATCTACTTCCATTTTTCTCAATCTACTTCACTTTTTTCCTAAAATCTACTTCCACTTTTTTTTGAGAAGTGGTAACGCTGATTACTTCTGGTTCTGGCTCTCAGAATGCACTTGCATTGTCATCAAACATTAATACACCTAAACTAGATGCAAGTCGCAATGTTCGTCATACTACTCGCACGCAGAGAAAACCATTAGTCAATGCTAACAAACGGACTTCCATCTCCGTTGACGGGAGAGGGGTACCGAGGAGCTCATCTACACCTAATGATCACCTATCTTCGAGACAAAGAAGAGATTCTCTTTCTTCTTTTGCACATAAAAACATTAAAAAACAGACAAAAGCGTCATGTTCTTCAAACAGTAAGTTAGACAATGTGTCTCTTTCACACTCATCATATCCATGCGATGACAACCAAGAAGCTGGTACAAGTGAAGCGACTGCTGCTGCTGCTGTGTTAACTCCCAATGATGACAACGAAGCTCTTGTTGTTCCTATTGAACCTTTAATTCAAGCTGATAAAGTTGTGGTTTCTGATGATGTTGCTGCACATACTATCAATAATGAAAATGATAATGTTGCTGTTGTTGCTATGGATGTTTCTGGAAACAATGTTGGTGCTGCTGATGTTGTTGGTGTTGATGCTATTGGTTGCAACAGAGATAGTATCGCAGGTCTCACTAGTGATAATGTTGATAATGCTACTGGTCAATGTTTTTGTTGCTCATGGTCATAACAAAAAACGTAAATATAAACAGCTGTTTGGCAGTGATGCTGATGCTTTAAGTGCTCTTCCATCAGTACCTCGATGGCGTTTTATTCATATCTCTCGACTCAATAAGACAATAACTGAAGAGAATGTTATAGACTACACTGCGCGACGACTAAATCTGCCTGCAACAAGTTTAATATGTAGCAAATTAGTAAAGAAAGATGCTGACATCTCATCTCTCCGTTTTGTTAATTTTAAACTTGGTGTCCCAGTTGGATCGTTTAATGATGTTCTTGATTCATCAATTTGGCCTGTTGGAGTCCAGATAAAGGAATTCTCACATCGTCCAAAAAACGAATTGCATCCACACCAAAAAAGTTCTGCAACCTTAACAAAAGTTCTACTGATTTTACGATTTTTTATCACAATATTGGAGGTATGAGAACAAAATCTAATGATTTTTATATTTCCGTTGCCGACTGTTCGTATGACATTATCGTTCTAACTGAAACATGGTTAAATGATAGTTTTCTTTCAACCGAATATTTTACATCGGATTTTAATGTTTATCGAAAGGATCGCTGCCCTGAGAGTACAGGCTTAAAAAGAGGCGGCGGTGTTTTATTTGCCATCCGATCTGGATATATTTGTAGAGAAATTCTGTTATACGATAAAGATATTGAACAAATGTGTATTTGTGTAGATTTATGTATTTTAACTGGAAAAACTATTCATATTTATTTTTTTATTTCATACATTCCTCCATTATCTCAATATTCTGTTTATGAAGCTCATATAAATAATGTTAAAGATATTGAAAAAACCTTAGATGAGAATTGTTATATTATAATCCTTGGAGATTTTAATTTACCAAATGTAAAATGGTTATTTGCAAATGATGATGAACAATATTTTCCTTCTAACTTAACTAAAGATTTTGAGTACAATGTAATTGATAGCCTATTGGCTTTAAATCTGCATCAAATTAATAATGTTCAAAATTCTATAGGTCGAATTTTAGATCTAATTTTTATTGATAAGAATCTAGAAGCTCAATTAGATGAGGCTAGTTTCCTTTTGGGTGAAAATAGTGTTCATCATAAATCACTTGAAATTAAATTTAATTTTTCAGTTTTAATTGAATCACAGTTTTGTTCCAATGTTATATCGGGTGATTTTTTTGAGGTTAGGATTTTCATGCATTAGTATTTGACAGATCACGCGGGATTTCAGACATGGTGTCAAAGAGAAATATGCTCAGTATGCTTTGACATTTCATCATGAATAGACTTACTAACGAGCAACGCTTGCAAATCATTGAATTTTATTACCAAAATCAGTGTTCGGTTCGAAATGTGTTTCGCGCTTTACGCAAATTTTATGCGTTTTTTTTTTTAAAAAGTTCTCAAGCTCTTAAAAAATCACCCATTATATTAAACAATGTCCTCTTTTCAATGGAGGACAATAAATACATAATGGGTGATTTTTTAAGAGCTTGAGAACTTTTTTTAAAAAAAAACGCATAAAATTTGCGTAAAGCGCGAAACACATTTCGAACCGAACACTGATTTTGGTAATTAAATTCAATGATTTGCAAGCGTTGCTCGTTAGTAAGTCTATTCATGATGAAATGTCAAAGCATACTGAGCATCTTTCTCTTTGACACCATGTCTGAAATCCCGCGTGATCTGTCAAATACTAATGCATGAAAATCCTAACCTCAAAAAAATCACCCGATAGCTCATGAATATGATTTTAAAAATACTGATTTTGTTGTTATGAACCGATATTTTGAAAGCGTAAATTAGCAAATTATTTATAATTGCAGTAATTTAGAGATGGCTTTTGCTATGTTTCGGAACATATTAGATGATGCCATTGCTAATTTTGTTCCTTTAAAAAAATTCAAAAATTCAAAAAGACCAATTTGGTTTAATAAAAGTTTGTCTAGGTTAAAAAATGTCGTAGCTAAACTTCGTGAAAAGATTAAGATTTCGGATTCTTTTCGTGAACAATTTATTAGATCTAGGAAAGAGTACGAATTCTTAAGAAGATTTACATATAAACAATACATTTGGTCTCTTGAGTCGAAAATAAAAACTAATTCGAAGTGTTTTTGGACATTTCTGAATACTAAAAGAAAATCAATTGGAATTCCTTCCATTATTTCTTACAATGGTATGTTTTCTGAAAATTTAGAAGATATTTGTAATAACTTTGCTTTATTTTTCCAATCGAACTTTTCTGATTTGGGTTTAGTTTATAATGAAACACTTAGTTTCAATTCTAACATTAATGTTGGAGACCTTTCTTTATCGACAGTTGATGTATTAAATGCTTTATCGTCGCTTGATAACAGTTTCTCTGCCGCACCGGACAATATTCCACCTTTAGTTTTGAAATTTTGTAAATATCACCTTAAAACCCCACTTTGCTTTATTTTTAATTTGTCCTTGAAACAAGGAGTATTTTTAGATACATGGAAACATTCTCTGATAACTCCTTTGCATAAATCTGGGTCTAAAGCATCTGTGGAAAATTATAGACCTATTGCTAAGCTTCAGCTAATCCCCAAATTATTTGAAGCAATTGTTAAAATTAAACTTTATAGTTTAGTTCAAAACCATATTTCCCTGCATCAGCATGGCTTTATGAGTGGTAGGTCTACTGCAACAAATTTAGCAATTTTTACAAATTACTGTCTTGGTTGTTTAGAAAACCGTACTCAAGTGGATGTAATCTACACCGATTTTTCCAAGGCGTTTGATCGGGTACAACATAATGTTCTCTTGAAAAAACTTGAATTGCTTGGCTTTCACTCGAATCTCCTAAAATGGATTATAAGCTATTTGGTGGGACGAAGACAATATGTTAAAATTGGTGATGTTCTGTCCAATGAAATACAAAATCTTTCCGGTGTACCGCAAGGTAGTCATCTTGGTCCACTCCTTTTCATTTTATTTATAAATGATTTACCGAATTGCATTAAAAGTTCTAGATGTCTTTTATATGCTGATGATCTCAAGATTTTTAGTTCTGTAAGTTCTTCATCAGATGCTGGTAAAATTCAATTGGATATTGATAATATTACCAAGTGGTGTTTCATAAATGGTTTAAATTTTAATGTAAAAAAGTGTAGTATTGTTACTTTTTCTAAAATAAAGGATCCGATATGTTTTGATTACAAAATTGAGAATCAGTTCTTAATGAGGTTAACAAGTCAAAAGGATCTTGGTGTGATTTTTGACTCAAATATGAATTTTTCTCTCCAAATTGATAATGTTATTTCAAAAGCTAACGCCATGTTGGGATTTATTTCAAGAACTTCTAAGTCATTCGAAGATCCTTATACTTTAAAAACTCTTTTTGTATCCCTTGTAAGACCTTTACTTGAATATTGTTGCATAATATGGGATCCCTTTACACAATCAAGTATTTTAAGGATTGAAAAGGTTCAGAAGAGATTTACAAAATTTGCTTTACGAAAGCTTTATAATTATTCAAATATGCCACCTTATGAGACCAGATGTGCTTTAATTGACTTAAAACCTTTAGTAATCTAGAAGAAAATTGTATTCAGTACTCTTTGCTTACGATGTGCTCAACTGTAAGATAAATTGTTCATTTTTGTTCTCAGTTTAATATGTATGTTCCATCTCGTAATTTGCGTCCTAGAAATGGTAATTTTCTACATGTTCCTTTTCATAGCAAAAATTATGCGAAATATAATCCAATAACTGCTTCTTGTATTGCTTTTAACGAATTTGAGTTTGTAATTGATTTTAATAAATATAGATTAGATATTAAGAAAGATGTATTGAATTTGTTGTAATACTATGTTTTTACCACTGTCAATTTGTAAATATAATGTTTGATTTTAATGTAGTCTCCATAAAGTATTGTAACTTGAAAGACGAATAAATAAATAAATAAATTGATGTTCGGTTCTCGATGTCTCTTGAATAAAACAAAACATTGACTTCAAATTAATTTCATTCATCAAATTTTTATTTGTTTATATAAGAAATAAAAACTTTTAAGAAATGCTACTAAAATTTTTAAAAATTCGTTAACGACTAAAAATCTCGTTAACAAAATAGATTTTAAAATCAAATTATTTCATCATATGCAAAATATTGTTGGTTATTTATAATTTTTTTAGAATAATTTAACTGATAACTTTTTTAACGAAACAAGAAAACCTACAAACCTTTTAAGCAATACAAATCTGCAGACGGGATGGGACGTTTTCAGTGTGGGTCGCATCATAGCCTCTTTTTTCACATAGAATTTAAATGTATTTCTTTGAGTCCAAATGAAATATTAGATCTGTGCCATTGATTGGTCCACATTCGATCCTTTTGGATAGTGCTGCAACCATAGCCGTGGCGGTAATTTGGCTGAAATCGTTTTTCATACCTAACGCCTTATGCCCTCCTTCATAATAAAATTAATATCCATTGATTTGTCTTAAAAATATGAGCCGTTTATTTTGAAAGTGGCATAAGTCACTTTTTCAAAAAAATCGAGTTAATGGCAACACTAAATACAATTGAACGGTATCTTTTCATTTTTAAAAATTTTGCACTCAATAAGTTGAGAACTATTGAGATTTCTTCGAGAGAAGTATTGGTAATTAACGGTATAACAAATATCTTAAATATCTCGACTTAAAAAAAAGTGACTTATGCCACTTTTAAAATAAATGGCTCATATAATACTATTTTTTAAGAACAAAATGAAACCTCTTATTATCACAAGAACTACCTCGAATATTATAAAACTTCATTTGTGTGTACTTAAGTGAAACCAACTGTGGAGTTCTTATTAATTTATCTCTGTCATCACATTATTTACTTTATTTAAAAATATAAACAAACGAAATCCCACCCCATATAAAATATAAAACCTTAAAAAACCTCGTCAACAGTAATAATTGATCCCTTTGTACAATAAATCCCACAATTTCGTACGTCTGATGTATCGACCTATATTTTTCTTTTCATTTTTAACCTCTAATTATTGGAAGTATACCAATTTCAAAAATAAAGTTAAAGAAGAAATAAAATCTGGAAATTCAATACCTTGATAATTCCCCATCAGCTTATCTGTGTTTGCAGTGAAAAGCTTAGTCCATTATGTAAACATTACCAAAGTCACATCTTTATTATACCTTCCCCGACCTTTCAGGGGAAGGAAAATAAAAACAGTAAACCATGCCATTTAGGGGATGAAATTAAACATGATACTTTTCGCCATTCGCGTTTCCTCTTAATGGCCATAACGGGAGCAATGGTCAACATAAAAACGTAGCAACAAATCAGTGGACATAAACAAAGATTCAGCACTCTCTCGTTTTGTTTTTTTTTTTTTTAGTGAAATTGTAGAAGCATTAGGATATTAATTTTGTTTGTGTAAAAATCTATACTTTGACTTTTATTTTAAATTCTGAATTTGTATATGCAGGTAAAAACAAGGTTAGTAAAAAGCTATTAAACTAGGCAAGACGTAAACTAATACAGCGGGTTAGTTTCATAATTACAAGGTTTGGTCAATCCATCAATAACTACTATCATTTTACTTTTTTTAATTTTGCTTTAAAATTATGTATTTCAATTTTTAAACTATTAGACCTGTTGAAATCGACAATTTATGAAAGATTATTATGTTAACCAAAAGGTCTTTCAAATATTACTAAGCCTATGATATTTAGAAGTTGAAATTTCAATAAATTCTCATAATTGTGTAAAACTGACGGAATTCAAGTACGTTATTCTGGGATGCATGCAATTATTTTGCAGAATATTCAAACTAATTATCGTAGTACCCGCGGCATGATGGTAAGTGCGTTGGACTGTCATGCCAGAGGTCTTGGGTTCGATCCCTGTCTGTGCCATCTAAAGGGAATTGACAAATTCTCCTAGAGTAATTGTTGTCATGAAAAGTGCTTTCTCAAATTAGCCATTCGGATTCGGCTTAAAACTGTACGTTTCCTGACAAAACTACTCGCACACAGGAATGGTTGAGAGTCGTAAGTTACTGGGCCCTAGTTCTCAACGGACTGTTGCACCACCTAATTTATTTATTCAAAATATTCGAAGTGACAAGTATTTTTGTTCCTTAAATTTTTCACTTTTTTTAAACTGCGGTTAAACATTTTTGTGTTCGTGTTGTGAAGATCTTTACAGGAGCATTATTGGAAAGACTCACTATTCCGTGAGTGCAGAAGATAATATCTTCATCCTGACAAGTGTTCCCCGATCCCATCTAGAAAACGGAGAAAAACTATATGCGTTCTTTGCAGACTTTAAAGCAGCTATCGACAGCAGCTTTAATGGAAAAAAGATGGTTAAAATACTGCAACAGCTTTATCACGAAAATCGCTCAGCTGTAAGGGATGGTAATACATTATCAGAACGGTTTCGAACAGAAACAGGAGTTAAACAAGGCTGTCTCCTTAGTCCACTTCTTTTCTTTGTGTTCTTGAATCACCTCAGTATACACCTATCAGGAGGTATCAACAAACTCCAAACATATTGTGACTTATGGAACTTAAAGCTAAACACGAGCAAGTCAAAAATCTTGATTTTTCGAAATAGAACTGGATGGTTTGCAAGAAATGAGAAATGGTACTGAAGAAACGAAGAAAATTTCCTTCAAGACTCACTTGGAAGAAAAGTTGAAAGAGCCAAACAGGGCAATTAACAACACCTGGAGAAAAATTTTCAAAAAATAAAATATCGTGTCAAGTGCTTAATATAGAATATTTGAAGCAGTGGTTCGTGCAATTATGTGCTATCCAGTATAAGTTTTGAAATTTGTATATGCAGGTAAAAACAAGGTTAAAAAAGTTTTAACGTTGAATAGCTATTTATGTAGGCAAGACGAAAGCTAATACAGCTTTTAAAACATTGTTAGTTTCAAAATTATACGGTTTGGCCAATCCATCAATAACTACCATCATTTAACTTTGATGAGTTGAAAGTTGCTATAATTATAAATATATTATAACAATTACAGTAAAATTTTACCTTAAAATTTCTTATTTCAATTTTGTGATATTTAAACCCGTCGAAATCGACAATTTAATACATATTATGGTAAAAGGTCTTTTAAATAAACACGTTACAATTTCATTAAAATTCTAATAATTGTGTAAAACTGACGGAAATTCAAGTCGAGTTTTGGAATACTATAAAATTTAAAGATACTACTAATTTACAAATAATGTCAGAGAAATTTGTTACTATCCTTCCCTCAAGCCTCTGTTTGGGCACAATATAGGATTTGGGGTAGGTGCGAGTTTAAGCCATGCTTTTGAAAGTAAAACAAAACCAATTTGGCCTTATTATACTTTGTTTAAGTGTAACAAAACTAACTGTTGGAAAATGGCTTTCATACACTTTACAAAAGTAAAAGAAGGCCAATTCTTGAAATTCGACCTTATTTCACTTGGCTTTTTTAATCACCAATTTTGTTTATGCATTTGTAACTTTTATTTTTTTCGGATTATCTTTAAAATGAACTAAGAGTTACAAGCCATATTTTCTGCCCGTGATATTTTTGTCGAAAATCAATTTTTACCAACTTTTAGTAGTATTTCTTTATTATTTATTATTTCTGCCTTTCAGATCTTTCTAAAATTTTTACCAGATGTCAAAAACTTTATTCTTGGATGCATACAATTATTTTGGAGGTTATATAATTTTTTTTTCACAAAATATTTGAGGTGATAAACGTTTCTGTTCACTTTTTTTTTTGACTTATGAAAAAAAACCGTTAGTTGATTTGTATTTATCAAATTTACACAAATATGGTATCACGTCACAATGCATAGTATGAAATTTTTTGACGTCTGTAGTGTTATTGATCCGAGAGATATTTGGGAGAAACCAGAACATGTGACGTGATGGTTTGTGCGTAAAACTGTCATAACAGAGGTCTTGAGTTAAAACTCTCGTTATGAAAAGTGCTTTCTCTTGATATAACTCGCTTACAGGAATTTTTGAGAGTTGCAAGTCAGCTTATTCATTCATTTATAGTAAACAAAAAAAAACAACGTCCACTCATTTTTCTCTAGTCTTTTCTGTATCGTTTGATGTTATTGTCTGGAGCGTTAGGCCTTTGCGAACAAATCCTAAAATGTCATAAAAATTGGTAACAAAGCCAAAAAGTTTCAAATAAAAATCGCCAAAAAACCCAAATAATAATTCATTTTAAATAAAAGAACTCCAAAATTGTTAATTGTCACTTTGCCCAAACGAATGTTAGAAATGTCATAACGCCCAAAAGATTTTTGGTGGTTGGGCTTTTAGATGCTTATATATAGTGAGCCCAAGCAGGGGGTTGCAAGGGGCAGCATCACCATGCCACCCCATACATATTTGACAACCAAACACTTACACTTTCTTGACGTTCCGAGTTTTTGGATGATCTGACATTTTTTCATTTAATGTCTGCGTAAAAATATCGCAGTTAACAGAATAAACAAACATTTTGTCAGAATACCCGAAAGTTGAAACACGTGAAATCTTTTAGGCAATATGTCTTGAGATATGACCGATGAGAAAAGGTATCCCGAGCTCTCTAAAAAAATTTGATTTGGATTCTAGGGACCTTGAAACATCGAGAAATGTCACATTTTCGATTCCACAAATCATACCGATTACAATAACAGGTTACAAATGCAAAATTTTAAGTCTGCTTTTGATGACATTGCAACTAAAACAGCTATTCCCGACCTAAGCGGCTGATAGCAATGAATTTGATGTAATTCTGCGAACCCTTCGAGCTTTTATAGGCATTACGGTAAAATGTATGTTTCCTTTGGATTTTCACTAGCATTACATATAATAGATTTTTCAAATAATGACGGAAAACTTGATCACTGCATTTAATTTTTTCCATTTTTTCTCCCAATTTTTATAAAATACACAATTGAGTGTTCTCACTTAAAAACGTTAGTTTTTAAACTGCTTCTATTGATGGGACGTTATTAAACATTATTTAAGTTTTACTTCATTCCTGTCGGTCTTTTTAATCTCTTCAAAAGTCTTAAAATCTTTTTTTCATAGTATTCACACGTACACGTAGTATTCAACATTTACCTTAAATTTTAATTTAAAATGAAAATATAAAACATTATAAGATGTTGTTGTATAAAAAATGCTTCAATAAGTTAAAAATAAATTCTTAAATTCGATTTAATTTTAAATCTTTCCCTACTTTTATAACGAAAATAATGGATATATGTACATATTTCAAAGAAAACAAAAAAAGGTACCCCAAAATATCCTGAACATGTTTTGTTTTTCTTTTTTGAACTTCTGGACAATCTTTTATTATCAGAGCTATCGATTTCTTATCCTCTGAGATATCTCCACAATATACGTATAAAAACATACGAAGGTAAGTAGGTACGCACAGCCGAACCTTATATACATACATATGTATAAACAATTTAGGAAATTTTAATTAAATTTTCCAAGTTCCCCTCGTCCTACTTGATTCTCAAAAGAATTTGTATTCCTTTGGATATCCAAATCGATTACTTCAAATTTTGGAATGTAAATATTTTGCATAAAATTTAATTCAAGTCCAAAACCTTCAAGAAAAAATTAAAAACAAATTCTTGCTATTTAAAATTTTTGTTGGCCTCTTTTAGGTTCTTTGATTGTTTCCTTAAAATATTCAAAATTAAAACCTTCAATCAAAACCAAATGTTTCCTCAAGTTATATACCTAACCCATGTCATTATCATTTTCATTTTCATTCTCATTCTCATTAGTAATTTGTGTAGTTTTCCAAATAATTTCATAAGGTTAGCGTTAGCAAAATGTCTATGTACCCCCTCGATATCAATACCTAGACGTTGGGAACTTAACTAGATGAGTTGACAAGAAAAGCCACGAAAAAGACACCAACTGTGGATGGTAGGGTTCAACTTAACAGGGGGTCGTGAATGCAAAGAAAACTTCAACAGAGCTTAACTTCGATGGTTAGGTGAACTCATTAGGGAGTAATTTTTAATAGTTTTTACCACTGATGCTGACTCACCACGCGCCGCCAACGTTCCCACAATTTCTAAAAATATAAAATCAAATATTAACCCGTTTTATTTATGTATGCATGCACCTCCACCTACCTGAAATATTTCAATTCAACTCAACCGCACTTTCAATGGCAAAAAGGTGACACGACCTAAACTTTAAAACCTCAGTTATTTTGTTTGTTAGTTTTCAACCTGCCAAAAGGCAGAATGCATTCTCGAAAACAATGACACAATGTCTGTCTATATATTCTGTTGTTTTAAACGACGACACGGCCTTTTTGTTTGCTATTTTTTCGCTTGATTCGTTGTTTTGTGCCCTTCTTTGTTTTATGAGTCTGACAGTCTGAGGAGGTGAGGAATGAAAAAGCTTCAGCATAGTGCACCCTTAAGTGAGCATCAACCACCCTTGAAGGTAATGGGTTGGCTGAAGTTGGGCTTGGGCTGTTCGTTCTTGTTTAGAAAGGTTAGGTTAGGTAAAGGTATAACCACTTTTTGAAATGTATCTCTTGTCTCGCTGTCTATATTAGACAGGGTAAAGGTTGCTGCTGTTGTTGTTAAAGGGGGTGATGTTGTTGAAAGTAAAAGACAGTGGTGCCAAGGGACTATAAAGTAAAGTGTCAAAAGTTCTTTTGATGTGTCTTACTTTTTTATTTTTAATGAAGTTCGTAACAAGGTATTGATTTCTTTATTAAATAAAGTGTTTGAGGAGGTAAGGATTGTTATACGCCAATAAGTAGATTTTTTGTACACAATATAAGATGTTTGATCTTTTTTGTCCAGAAAAAAATACAAGAATAAGTTTATAACTGCACAATAAGCCCCATCTTTAGAAAAAAAAAAAAAAACTTAGGACTTATAAACTTACAAAATGAACTTCTATGCATTAAGAAGTTTTTGGAAAAGATGTGGAAAGCTTGTCAAATTATAATTGTTTTTTTTTTTTATATATATAATTAAAGTAGACTTACCTTTAAAGTGCTTTCTAAGAACTTTAAGTTGGCAACACTATCAAGATCACTATTAACACGCCTTTGATGGAGAGATTGCATTTCATGAAGCTGAAAACGATGTTCATAGGGAAGCAGATCATAAGGATCGTCCCAAGGTATCTTTAAAAAGTCTACCCAATTACTAGCATATGCTGAAGACATTGACATAATCGGAAGAACTCAGCGTAATGTCAATGGGGTTTTGTGAGTATTGAGACAGAGGCGGCAAAAATGGGTTTAACGGTTATGAGGCCAAAACAAAGTACTTGATGACAAGAAAGGACCTACAACACCGACGTCTCGGTCAAAACGTCGCCATCGACAAACGTAACTTTGAGGTAGTTGAGGACTTCGTCTACCTAGGCTCCGCTATGAATGAAGAAAACAACACCAACGCTGAGATCAAACGAAGAATAACTCTTTCTAACCGCAGTTTCTTTAGGCTAAGAAAGCAATTGAGTAGCAAAGCAAAGTAGAGAAAAGTTCTTCGTGTGATCTACGGTCCCGTTTGCATAGAAGGTGAGTGGAGGAGAAGATGGAACGACGAGGTATACGGGCTGTAAATTCTAAGTTGGACCAGAAATGCAAACTTAAATCTCTAAAAGTGTAGACGTGATAGAGTTTTTGCTGTGATATACTCGTACAATAACCAAACACACTACCGAATACAAAAACAATTTTTGGTAAAAATTATCGTCTGGCATTTTAAAGGGTTGAGGGCAAGGCTATTTTTCTTACAACAAAATGTAAAACTATCAATGTCGGCTTGTAAAAGAATAAGTTCATGGGTGTACTTAATTATTTTAAAAATCTCCATGTCATCAAGATGGCTTCCCTGCAGAACTTCTAGATTAAGCAACAAGGGGTTTTAAATGACAATTTCTAAGTTTTACTTCATAGGATCTATTTTCAAGGTAGGATTTTATCCAAGGTAAGAAAACGGTGGAAAACCAAGAGCTTTGAATTTAAATAAAATAATTCCGTGACTAAGCTCGTCAAAAGCTTAAGAAAAGTTAATGCATACACAGTCAACTTCATAACCTTGTTCTAAAGAATTTGAACATGTATTTGAGAATGTAAGAAGATTTGTAACGGTTGATCTCTTTTTCTTGAATACGTGTTGCTGTTCGAAAATGAGATTTTTACTAAAAAACAAACAACTAGGGCAACAAATTTAGGAATGCTTAAAAGTTCTGCATAGTTTGGCTATGTCCGTCTTGTTACCTTTCTTGAATATTGGTGTAAGAAGTGACTGGGAAATTTTTTTGGGAAAGCTTGAATATAAACGTAAAGGGTTCAAATAAAGCATTTCTACAGTTTTTTTAATACTGTCGGGCGACAGAAGATTAAGGGCCGTACTTTGTAACACAGGGATATGACTACAGCTAGTTTGCGAAAAGGAGTGAAGACTATTTTAGGGCTATTAACAAATCATTTACGGAAATTGGCTGTGAAAGCGTTACAAATATCAATAGTTTTATCTTACGAGAGGTTCTTGTAAGTAAAGTTAACTGAAAAGCCATCTGAATTTTTCTTTAAGTTGACGAGCTTCCAAAATTGTTTAGGATTCCCGTTATACAGGGTTATCCAGTTTGCGGTATCAACAGTAAACGTAAACAAAACACATATAAAATATGTATATAATGTCGACAAATTCGGGTCTTCGGCAACACCTTCACTTACAGCAGCGATATTTTCAGTGGTCAACAGCTTAGTTTGTCAGATGTCGAATTCTAGCACAATATTTTTGAAACCGCAAAATGGATAACCTGTTATAATTGAAGTATACAAAATTATAAAGAAACTTTACTTCGTTCAACATAAAAAGAGAAGTTGATTGGAGACAAAGTTTTGAGGTAAATTTTGCATGACTTTTTGTATTTCTTATAAACTAAGCTTAAACAATTATTAAGGATTGTATACAAATTATTTTGGTATTTCAATAAATATTTATTTTGAAAACCATGGTTCTGTTTTTTTTTTTTAATTTTTGATTAACTTATTGAAGGAAACCATGAATTGTCCTCAAAAATCATGCAACTTAACGTCGCTTGACTATTTTCTCTGGGGTTATGTGAAGTAACTAGTCTACACAGATAAGAATTATTACCAATATTCGGCCACAAATGTTGGAAAATTAAACTTCTAGACGTTGGGTGGGTCAGAACCAGCCTTGGGTGTCATACGCAACAAATCAGAAATCGTATTTAAATTGCCAGAAGAAGTAAATAACGTAAAGAAAAATCACTATTTTAAAGTTGTTTTCGAAGAATATTTTTAATATTTCTAACACCTTTTTAATTGTTCACGCAAACAGCTGTGTATACAACATTTTTTTAATATCAATCTTAAAACAAAGGTATGCTTAAATTGTTCCTGTAGGTAAAAACACAATTTTAGTACTAAGATTGGAAACCCTTGCCTTATGAGAGGCCTCACAAGTTGAAATGTATATGAAACAACTATTAAAACAACAATTCACATCCACAAACCAAACCATTATAATGTGTCCACTCTTCCATGCCTCTAATTTCATTCAATTTAGACTCTAAACCTTCTACTTTGGAGTCCTAACTTAACCCAGAGCAGAAATTCAGGAACCATTCTCCAAAATTTCAAATGAACATCAAATTTATTCTCAAATGATAATTTTTGTTGACCCCTTTTTTATTTGTTTTCATTTTCTCAAACTTTTTAACTTTATGCACATCTATAGGTAATGTAGTTTGCCATTTTAATCGAGAAAATAACCGGAAGGTTCCACTGTGCAAACAAATGGCGGCTGACAAATGTACGTGTGAGTAAGGACGGTTGCAGTGCGGCAGCGGATTATCCTAAGCCACTTTAAACACAAACAGTGTGTGCAGAAAGTATGCCCCCAGGTGTTTTTTTTGTTTGCTCAATTCTATCTATTTCATTCTATTCGTCTACAATGTTGTTATTTTGTCATTCATACTTCATTTGGGTTGCGAATGCATGACAAATATTTGCCTCAAGCATTTTTCTTTTCCTTAGCGAGCTCTTTATACGTTAAAATGCCCTGCCCTGCGTTGACTTTTCAATGTGGCCTCGACGTTGTGAGTTTTCTTCTTTTTTTTATGTTATAACATCATCAACAGGAAAACAGAGCTCTGTGAAAAAGTGGCATGCAACTTGGAAGAAGATAGGATTTTGTGGCTCTTGTCCTTGTCTTCTTCTACAAGGAGCCATACAATGTTGGTGAGGGTGGGGGCGCAAACAGGCGCCCTTCCCTTAGGCTAAAAAAAGTATGGTGCGGTGGCATATCCTATACATTCTTGTTTAGCATTTCCTTTGCCTAAGCATAAGCAAAAGCACAAGCACGAGCAACAAACTGAAGCCAAAAGCAAAGAAAAGAGAAATAAATACAAATAAACAAATAAATAAAATAAATAACTTCATCAAATTATATGCACAACGAATGAAATGCTGATAAAAAGGGATTTATTCTCCTTTTCATCCTCAGCCTTAACCAACAAAAAAAAAAAAACAAAAGGAAATTATATTAGAATACATACAAACATATACGAGTATATCATTACCCATACAAGTATGAAGAAGGAATAAAATTTCATTTGACTGCCAAAGTGAGTGAAAGTGTATAGAAATCAAAGATGATTTGCTTAAGCTAAATAAATCAGGATTAACTTGGGCAAAACTAAATGAAATGAAATTATGAAACAAATTAAAAGCTTATAATATATAAACTTGTAATATGTGTTTGATGATGTTATTTAACGTGACGTTACGTGACGGGCTTGAGATTGTTGCTTCTTTTTATTGTTGCCTACATAGAAAGGGGATGAATTATGGTGTTTCAACTTATTTTTGTCATTCTCTTCGGAATTGTCATTGAAAAGGAGTATTTTTGATATTGGTTTTCCGCTTTTGGCTTAATAGAGTCTGTGCTCTTTTGTTTTAGATCAAAAACCATTAATAAGAACAATGACAAAAGTCTTGATGAAAATTTTATTTGGAGAATAGAATTGAAAGCACAAAGAAAGCTTTTGTGATTTTTCAATAAGAATACAATTCTATGCTAGGTATATGATGAATCGACGAATTCTGAGAATTTTCAGTAAAAATGTATCTCGTAATTAAAGGTCTTTCGTAAACAAACTTAATAAAAAGTGAAATAATCTTAAAACAAAGAAAGTCAGACATTGAAAGGAGCAAAAATAAGTTTTTGACAATAGATGGAAATGAAGTTTTAAGAGGCTTATGAACTTGTATTGACACTCTGCATATTTTCTTTTGAAACTTTTGTACAGAACTCTTATTCTATATGAACAATGGTTTTGAAATGAAATTCGGAATTTTATTTCCTTAATTTAGCAAGCTGATATTTTAAAAAAGTATGCATATCTTACTTTATGAGGCCAAGAAAATATAAAAGGTTATTTTTAAGAGGCTTATTACTTCAAAATAGAATAGTACAAAGATAATTTTTTTCATTGACATAAAATATACGGGTTGGGGTCAAAATTCTGCCGGGGTCAAAATTATTTTGTCAAAATTCTGCTTTTCAAAATTCTGCTTTTAAAACTCTGCTTTTGGAATTCCTGCTGCTCAGAATTCTGATTTCTTAAATTCTGCTTTTCAAAATTCTGCTTACCAGAATTCTGCGATCGACGCACGACACTTCTCCAGTATACAGGATATCCGAACTTTCCGAGGGGCCAACATTGACTCGAAGCACTACCTCGTTGTAGCCAAGGTACGGCTACGGATATCCCGGTCCAAGCCAAAACAAGGAAGTACTGTGAGAAGTTTCGACGTTAGACGGCTACAATCGCAAGAGACTGCCATGTCCTTTTCCGATCGAGTCTCTAGTAACCTCTTAAGTAGTCCTATGCTGCATGCAGCCATTAGAGATGCCGCCTCTGAAGTGCTAGGTTTCACACGTCCACAACAGCGAAACCCCTGGTTTGACGACGAATGCCGGCAAGCGCACGCAGCGAAGCAAGAGGCATACAAAACGGCGCACAGAAGGACCAGAGCTGCTCGCGAGCTCTACGAGCAGAAGAGGAGAGAGGAACACCGGCTTCTTAGATGGAAAAAAAGAGAGCATGAGAAGCGCGCGATCGAGGAGATAGAGGGATGTCACAACAGAAATGAGGTTCGTAAATTTTATCAAAAGGAAAACAAAACCTCCCAAGGGTACAAGCCACGAACCGAAGCCTGTAAGGACGATCAGGGGAACATCGTAGTGGAACCGCAGTCTATGTTGAGAATATGGAAAGACCACTTCTCTAAATTATATAACGGCGATGACGAACCGAATTCCGCTGTAAGGGAGATAGAACCACTCAACCTCGGCGACGCAGAACAACAATTCCGCCTACCCGACCTAGACGAAGTGACGATAGCTATATTTAAACTGAAGTCAAACAAAGCTGCTGGAGCTGACGGCATCGCTGCCGAACTATTTAAAGCAGCAGGCGATGACTTGGTAGGGAGCATACACCAACTCATCTGCAAAATATGGTCGGAAGAAAGCATGCCCGATGAGTGGAATCTCAGCATAGTTTGCCCGATACATAAGAAAGGAGACCTTCTAAACTGCGCCATCTACAGAGGCATCAGTCTCCTTAACATTGCATATAAGATCCTCTCTGCCGTATTATGTGAACATCTGAAGCCGTTCGTCAACAACCTGATAGGTCCTTATCAGTGTGGCTTCAGACCAGGAAAGTCCACTATCGAGCAAATATTCACACTACGGCAGATCTTGGAAAAAACCCAGGAACTTCAAATCGATACCCACCATCTCTTTATTGATTTTAAAGCCGCGTATGACAGCATCCATAGGGAAGAGCTCTACAGAGCAATGTCTAGTTTTGGCATCCCTGTCAAACTTATCCGTTTGTGCAGATTGATGATGCAGAATGCACGCTGCTCCATCAAGGTCGGAAAAGATCGCACCGATGCATTTGATGTCAAAAAAGGTTTTAGACAAGGCAATGCACTGTCATGCGACTTCTTCAACATCATTCTGGAAAGAATTGTGCAAAACTCAACCGTCAACACTAGAGGCACAATCTTCCAAAGGTCCATCCAATTACTCGGATACGCAGATGATATTGACATAATTGGATGATCAAAGCGTGATGTCAGTGGAGCGTTTTTGAGCATTGCGACGGAAGCGAAGAAGATGGGTTTAGTCGTCAATGAGGGCAAGACCAAGTATATGCTGTCATCAAAAAAGGACATTGAACAACGACGTCTTGGACAAAACGTCACCATGGACAGCTATAACTTCGAGGTAGTTAAGGACTTTGTCTACCTAGTCACCGCCATAAACGCAGACAACGACACCAGCGCTGAAATTAAACGAAGAATAACTCTTGCAAATCGCTGCTTCTTTGGACTTAGAAGGCAATTGAGAAGTAAAGTCCTCTCTCGAGCATCTAAAATCACCATCTATAAGACACTCATCATCCCGGTTCTCATTTATGGCGCTGAGGCCTGGAACCTGTCAAAAAAAGATGAGAACGTCTTAGGATGCTTCGAGAGAAAAATTCTTCGGGTGATTTTTGGTCCCGTACGTATAGATGGAGAATAGAGGAGAAGATATAACGACGAACTGTACGGGCTGTACAGCGACACTGACCTAGTTAGCAGAATTAAAGTCCAACGGCTTAGATGGCTGGGTCATGTAGAGCGAATGGACATCAACGCTCCAGCCCGGAAGGTCTTCGAATCCAATCCCGAGGGACGGCGCAGTAGAGGAAGACCGCGACTCAGGTGGCGCACTCAGGTGGCGCACTCAGGTGGGTGAGGACCTCAACCAACTTGGCGTGCGAAACTGGAGACAGCTAGCTAGGGACCGATCTGGCTGGAAACGCATGTTGGTTGAGGCCCAGGTCCGCCCCGGACTATAGCGCCACCTTAAGTAAGTAGACCTCAATAAATTTACGCCCAATTCTTTTGATTGCAGACAATTAGAATTGGTCTTCTTCTTCACATGGCAAAAGAGAAAAAAGTCTAAATACGTTAAATAACAACTTCTCTGCTTTGTGAGGTCAGATTCAATAACTCTTAACCCTTACTTTAAAAATAGTGTTTATCACCTCAAATGAGTAGTTAGTATCGACATAACTTTCTCAAGTAGGCAATTGATGGTCGAGGCTTTTGTTGAACAATCTAGAGGTTGATATTGATGCTCTAATTAAGTGCTGTTCAACCACTTTAGCTACAATCATTGAAAATATGTGTCGTCCACTTCAGCTACAATCATTCAAAATATGTACTGGCAATTGCAAACGCTACTATCAGATAACGATAGCGTAATTTCATGCGATAAAACCATTTGGTTCCATTTCCTGAAAGGAAAAGCATTGGTTCTCAATGATCTTGAAGCGATTGATGTATGAAGAATGCTGACTCACGTTTCGAGTTTTGTTTCACTGTCAAACTTCTTCAGTTTGGTCTATAATTTAACCATGAATCGTCTTACAAACGAACAACGCTTGCAAATTATTGAATGTTATTATCAAAATGCGTGCTCTGTTAAGAAAGTTCACCGCGCGCTTCTTCCATTTTATGGTCACTTTAATCGACTCACTGAAGCGGCTACTCGGGCTATTGTGACTAAATTTCGCACCAAATTTACAGTGTTGGACATTATACCACCAACACGCTTACGTAGAGTGCGGAAATATCGCAGCTGTATCGGCCAGTGTTAATGATGACCATCAATTATCGATTCGTCGCCGTTCGCACCAATTGGGCCTCTGTTACTCAACAACGTGGAAAATTTTGCGGAAAGATTTAGGTGTGATGCCTTTCAAAATACAGCTGGTACAAGAATTGAAGCCCAACGACCTACTGCAACGTAAAATTTTTGGTGAATGGGCTCTTGGAAAGTTGGCCGAAGATCCACTTTTTTACCGAAAAATTGTTTTCAGCGACGAAGCTCATTTTTGTTCCAATGGGTACGTAAATAAGCAGAATTCTCGATTTTGGAGTGAATATCAGCCAGAAGCATTGCAAGAGCTACCAATGAATCCACAAAAAGTCACAGTTTGGTGCGGTTTATGGGCTGGTGGCATCATTGGACCGGACTTCTTCAAAGATAATGCGAATCGTGACGTAACTGTGAATGGTGAGCGCTACCGTCAGATGATATCCAACTTTTTTTGCCCAAAATGAAAGAGCTTGACTTGCATGACACGTGGTTTCAACAAGATGGTGCCACATGCCACACAGCACGCGCAACAATGGACTTTTCAATTGGCCGCCTATATCGTGCGATTTAACGCCTTTAGACTATTTTTTGAGGCGTTATTAAAGCTCATGTCTATACAGACAAGCCCGCTTCAATTGACGTATTGAAAGAAAACATTGAAGCATTTATTCGTGAGATAGCGGCCATCAAACATTAAATTATATGGACCGTACTATCGATTCAAATAAAGATTTCATGCATTTTTTTGAAATTTATATGTTTTTTTGTTAAACTTTCCTATGGCTTTTAAAATATTACCCTTTATTAAACAATCTTAATGTGTTTTCAGGTTTTGCCGATAAATTTGAGATAAACCAGATTCCACATGTAAGGCGTAGGTTGGAGTAGAATTTTTTAAATGAAAAGAATGAAATATCTTTGAACAGCTTA
Source organism: Eupeodes latifasciatus (assembly GCA_920104205.1). NCBI lineage: Eukaryota > Metazoa > Arthropoda > Insecta > Diptera > Syrphidae > Eupeodes > Eupeodes latifasciatus. Next base: position 131,365,756 of record OV049924.1, on the reverse strand, counting down.
AAATTCTTCAATAAGACTGACCCATACACGTTTTGACAGTAACGTTAAATACTTTATATTTAGAAGCAAGTTCAATATTAAAATTTGGTAAAAAATTCGACCACATCATGTTGATTGCCAATTTAGCGTCAGTGCTTTTTCCTTTGCATGTATGGCAAAGTTAAGGTTTGATAATAACAATACGCCGAGGTATTTGAATTCTATCATCACATCTCTCCGCTCATTTTTGAGGCGCCAAGTTTTTTTCCGTGGTCTTCCTTTCGGTCAATTCTCGAAGATCATGATTTTCGTAACGCCGCCGCGCCGTCCTACTGGAACCACATGTCGTCTAGGTCCATATGGTTCAATTTGGGCCATAAGAAATTGGTTATCATCGTTATGTAGCGCTCTTGGCGATGACCTCCTCACTAACGTCGGTCGTTTTCAAAAAAGTACGGACCAATTACGCCGCCGCGCCGCCGGCCCAAAATCCACACCAAACGGTAACCTTTTGAGGATGCATTATCACCTGGTGAACCTCGCGTGGGTTAATGCCGTCCCATATACGGCAATTTCGTTTCTTAACACAGCCATTCATCCAAAAATGCGCCTTGTCACTAAAGATGATTTTTCGGCCAAAATTGGCCGAAGCCTAGTCAAACAAACGGCGTTGTCTATGGTCATGATTTTAAGCTCCTGGGTCATTTGGATCTTGAACGGGTATGCGCCCAAGTCCTAACTCAAAATTTGCCAAGTTGAATTCTGCGAAAGGCCGAGTTCTTGTGCTCGGCGGCGGCGAGGAATAGACTGCCTCGGGTTCTGCTGTACACTTTTACGGACCGCGACGATTTTCTCGGCAGATCTTGCGTTCCTTTACCGTACAGGTGTTGGCTGATTGTTAACTGAACCGGTCGTCTCAAATTTGGCCACCAAACGTTTAAGAGTCGACTGTAAAAGGCCACCACGACTACCACGCAACGTTTGCGTTAACGAACACTCATTTTGATAATAAAATTTTATTGTTTGAACGTGCTGTTCAATCGTGTAACTTAATATGATGATTTGGCATAAACACCTGAATAATAAACAAAATTTGAAAGATGTCATCAAAACAAAATGGCCGCCACGGGGCGCCAAAATCTACCCGCGCCATTTGAAAAACCCTTAACAAGGCGATCAGAATAGGACTCAAAATGCATACCTGTACATCTGCAGACGTATCAAAAAAATTTTAAAAACTTTGAAATATCCCACACAGCTGCACTTGATGACGCCAGAAATTTCATGTATACAATATTAAAAACTTTGTTGAAACTTCAGTTTATAAATCAATGCCTACCTATTAACCATATCCAATGCAGCTTTAAAGTCTATAGAACACGCTTCTTATTCTTCTCGATATATATTTTAGCAATACTAGTTATGGCAAAAATATGATCTGTGGTTGAAAATCCAGGGCGGAAACCAGCTTGAAATTTGCTGAGCTTGTTGTTGTTTTAATCCAAGTTGAAAGTCTTCCATATAAAATTGTGGAGAAAATCTTTCTTATTGAATTAAGAATTGAAATTCCCTTATTTCCTTGTATTTTCGACTAGTAAGTTTTAAAACATTCAATGTGTGGTATTTTTAGCATTTGCTTGTCAAATGTAAAAAAAAAAATGACAGCTTTAAAATATAGGGCTATTTAAATTGAATAGGTTTGTCTTTGTTGGAAAATTCCTTACATACATCAAACAAGCTATATAAATGGTCTAAAAGGTCACATTTTTTGATGATCTTAAAGCTTCATACCTTCGTAGGAAGGTTCTTAAGTTTAAGTTCTACTTAATAAATTAAGTTGAAATCATCAGTTAGTTATTGCATAATTTCATAAATGCTGAAAAAAGGTGTTTTTTTTTCATTCGTGTTTCCATTTTTATTCACTTTTATGCCAAGCATTTCATTTTCAAGAAACCCGTCAGGTGAATACCATCTTCATTTATATAATGCAAATTTTAAATTTATGCTAAGAAAAAAGTGAAAATATTTCGAATTTCTTGTTGATATTCTCCTGCTTAACTTTCTTCTTCATAATTGTATATTGTTATTTCCAATTTGTGAAAGAAATATTTTCTCTAGACAAAATAAAGCCATAATCTTTCACTACAATCAAAAAAGAATTTCCCTATTTTTAATAAGCCCCTTTACAACAGATTGAAGATTTAATTAAATTAAACCTCAATAAAAAAATAAAATCTCCTCTTATTTTCTTCCCTCTATAATAATTCTCCTCCTCAAAGCAAAAGATTTATTGCATTTCAAAAGATGGACAAAAAAACACTAAAAAAAAGAATTTTTACAAACAAAACAACAGCCCCCAAGTTCCATTGTATAGTTAAACATTATCCCCGTATTTATACTTATTCCTTTTTTGTATTGTAAAGTTAAACACCCTCTTTATTTTTGGGATTACATTTTATTTTTCAATTCATGGTAAATAAGTATCTTTTGAAAGTACAAAGTGTTTTTACTTGGTCAACCATATCATGAGAAATCTAGTATTTATTGCAAATAATGGAATCTTATCCATCTTCTTCTATAGAACAAAAGAATGACAAAATGCAAATCAAAAGAGAATGACAGAGTTCCATTATTTTAATAATATGGGTATAGAGCATTTTCCTCTTCTTTCTTGAATTTTCCCAGAAGAAATGAAGGCAATCGAAAAAAAAATTGAAGAAGAAAAAGTATGTGGAATCTTCCATTGACAAATTAGCAAATTTGTCCTCAGATTATTGAGCTTATCTTAAAGTGAAATCTATTGAACAGATAGAAGAAAAATTCTTAAACTTTAAGAACTTTAAGACTGTTGGTGGGAATATCTATTTCTTTCTCTCTCTCTCTCTCTTGCTTTTATTAAAGCATTTGTTTTCTTTCTTTTTCCCAGTTGGTTAACCTCGTTCTCAATTAAAAGAATGGAATAAAAACAACAATAAAATAAACTGAAGGTATCAATTTAACAAAGTGTATAATAAATTCCACAACCCGGCTATATGAATCTTCTATTATGTAGGTATATCTTCCTTTCGTTTTGCAAGGCTATTAAAAGCCCAAAGAGCGTTTCATTACTTATCGCAATTAATTGGCCGATAAAGGATTCAACAAGCAACAAGTTTTTCTTTGGTGCTGAATACATTTAGTATGTATTCAGCGGGTATTCAGCGCATGTGATAAGAATTTTATTAGTTAGAATCTATATATATAAGGAAGATGGCAATCGTTTACGTTTCATTCCGTTGGGTATATCTAACCACCATCAAAACGTAGATATGTTACGTGGTTGGAATTGTGAGGCCTTGTCTCTATATAGCCTGTCTTTTCAAAGAACAACAAAAAGTTAATTCTAATATGTATGCAAAGAGATTAGGAAGAATGTTTGATGACTCCTACCTGCACGTTATCGGGTAAAGGTACCTTAGTTGCGGAACTGACAAAACAGAAAACGCACATGCAAGGATGTTGGTTTATTATTTTACCTTAAATAAGAAGAGGAAATTTTTCACATGACAGGTGTGTTCACACACATCAAACCATCAATAGAAAGATAAGGATACAACCACAAGTTCAGAAAGGCAAGTCACTATATATTTCCATGGGACTGATTTTAAGATTTTCGCTTCTCAAAGGTATGTTAAAAGGGTGTAATCAACTTTGTGATTATGATTAAGCATCACAACATCATCATAACACAAAACTACCAGTTTTTGGAACTAGTTCATCTTTAGGTATATCTATTAATCTAACATCACCTTTTAATTTCTACTTAACTCAACGCAACTCAATTCAAATGGAAATGGGTAATGAATAAATTACGTCTATATAGGTATATCCCTCGAACCAAAGTCAAAAGCTCCAAAGTCAAATACAAATTGAATTATAATTCCAAAACAGCAATTAAGGATAATTTTTAATTAATAATTAATTTTCACGATATTTAATAATTTATATCTAAGTAAATAAGGCTGAAGAAATCTTAAGAAAGATTACAAAAAGCATGAAGCTGAAGCTTAATTTTCAACGTGACATAATTAAAGGGAAATACCTATGTATATACCTATAAACTTTAACTACCTACCTAATAACAATAATACATTTCTTATAAAATGGAGAAACTTGCTTTTAAAGTCAAATGCTGATACCGGATAGAGGATACAGCTTTTGGGCTGATTGATAGATAAAATGTTGTATGTGAGGAAGCGGGCGTTTTCTTGTTATACTGGGGTGCTGATGCTGAATAGGTCTTCATTAAATTGGCTTTTGACAGAAGTTGTTTTTGTTTTCGTTGATGGGACAAAAAAGAATAAATAATAATTCATTTTCTCGTAAATTAAATATGAGGCTTCCTTTTTGAGTTTTCAAAGTTTTGTGTTTTGTTAATTAGGTGACGATGGATTATTTTAATTTGTCTTTAATAAGGAATTTTAAAGGTTTGATAGCTGTTTTTGATAAAAATTTAATGCGTGATAGGTCATGGATTGAAAAATGACTTTTATAAAGTAGGTAAAAAAAGTAGGGGATACAAAAAGCATACAGTTTTAAAATTCTAGAAGAAAAAACTATGGTCCGTAAATTCTGGCATAAGTTTCTTCAATGAACATATGTACATATGTATGTATGTATGTACATACATACATACGTATACTAAATTATTTAATATAATATCACAAAACTTACCTTATTTGCCAGAGCAACTAGCTCCATTATCCATTTAAGTTATTTTGAGACTTGATTATACATTTTTCCTCAAATCATCCGAAATCGTTGACAGCGATATGGTAGTTTGGAAACCGTTTTCTGAAGGAACACAATAACACATCTTTAAAGCTTTGAACACACTGAAAAAGTAATGAAACACAATTTTGAATTTGAAATTTCAAATTTATTTTAGATCATTACAAAATAAAAACGATTGAACTCGACAGTCGACTATACAGTGTTGGAAAAAATAATAGAAACAAGTGTCTTCATCATTTTCGATACACAATACTTTTTTTTAGCAATTAAGTCTTTTGTCGTTAGTCTTTCTATATTTTAATCGTACCTAATAATGCTCTCAAATGGCAAAATTGTTTTGTGGACATAACTTTTTGCCTTCACTTAACAGTTAAAAGTTCGAGGCCAATGATGATTTCGTCTGGAAAAATAATAGAAACAACCTACGTTAACTGTTATTCTAACGTAAGGATCCATTTTTTTTGTATGTAAATAGGCGTTTTGAGTTTGTTTATAAGTTTGTCAGATGTTTTACATTCGGTACTAAACAAAATGTTTAAAAGTCATCTATAATTTAAATAAAAATAAGGGTCGTGGATTACATTATACTCCCTTTGAACGCGAAGTGATGAAAAAAACTAAGACAAGATGGAAAAACGGTGGTTGAAATTGCAAAAACCTTAAACTGTTCGAAAGAAAATGTATTTGAAAATCTACATTCAAGCCCAGAAGAAGAAACAAGATGAAGAAAAAGATAAACTTCTTCGCGTTTTGATAAACTATTGGTAAAAATATGTAAGAAGAAACCATTTTTTTCTTTAAGAGAACTCAAAAATGAATTAAACGGGTCAGTGATAGCTAGAATAACAAGAAACCAACTTAAAGAAGCAAGTCTTCTTGGTAGAAGTCCACAAAATGTGGCATTATTTAACCAAGCTGAACATTATACAAAGACTTCCCTTGGCAAACAAACACTTACACCGTTCTTATTGGAATAACGTTTTGTGGTCGAATGAAACGAAGATCAACTTGATTATTTCCGATTTAAAAATGTAACTCAAAATACACAAAAAAGACAGTGAAGTACGGTGGTGGGAATATAATGATTTGAGGGTACTTTTCAGCATCTGGTGTAGGTCCAATATTTTGGATCAAAGATAAGATGTGCGCTGTGGATTATGTCCACATCTTAAATTGAGTTATGCTACCATTAACTGAAGAGGAGGTGCCAATCAAATGGGAATTCATGCAGGGTAATGACCCTAAGCACCCCTCCAAATTACCTTACAAATACTTGAAATCACAATCCCCAGACCTTAACCAAATTGAACACCTATGGGGCATCCTAAAGCGATGGATCTGAGATGGTAAAACCAAAAATAAAGACGAGTTGTGGTCGAAAATTCCAAGGGAATGTTACTCCATACCCGTAGAAGACATGTGCCAAATTGGTGAATGCGATAGGGCGAACAGTGGAGGCAGTTATTAATTATAAGGGTTCCACTACAAAATACTCAAAGAGTTTGAAATACTTTTACCGTTCAGTTACTTTTCTCACTACAAAAAGAGTACCATTCTAATTTTGTTTCTATTATTTTTTCCAGGATGAAACAACATAATAATCACAAGTCTACTTTTTATCATTTTTTCCCATTATTATATTTAAAAAAAAAAAATGTTGCAATAAATTATTAAAAATCTATTTGTGTAGTTTTTATTTTCCTACTCTTCACAAAAACCTTTTTATGTGTCAAAAAAAAAAGGTACACGAAGCTTGTTTTTATTATTTTTTCCAACACTGTATATCTGTTCGAATAACTTTTCCGATTCTTTTTGGAGCCTTGCAAAACGGAGCGTGTCTCACAATTATAAGGATAATTGAAGACTTTCGAGCACCTTAATGCAGCACGTGGCACAGAAGTGGTACTGATATATTTTTAAAAGTTAAAATTGACTTTTATTTGAACACAAAATATTAAAAATATGTTATAGACTAAGACATAAGGGGTTTGGCCTATGGACGTCTACAAAAGTTGACAAAATATGAACTGAAGTTCTTATATTAAAAATCAGCAGCAACTGCGTAGTTATAAAGGATATCCCATCCCTTCTCTACGTTTAAAACATTAATGGCTTCATTTTCCTCTAGTACATCTTTTCGGAAAATTCATAGTCGAAATTTTTCTTAAAATGAAAATCATCTTGTCTCTTTTTCATGTTACACAGGTCACAATTTATTGAAAGATCTGGTCGATGTGGTAAAAAATTTAAAAGCACATGTTTACCTCTCATTTTGAAGATACATAGTACTTATTTTTTTAGCTGAGTAACTGTTGAGTAAATATGTTTCTGCATTTAAAAAATAGTCGAGTTTGCTGTAGTAGTTCCTGATGCAGATTGGGCCACGTCGGCATATTGGTTACAATGTAAGCTCGATTGATAAAGCCAATTTGCTTGCAGCACAGTTTGCTGTTTATTCGATGCTGCCAATGGGTGACATGACTCCGCCTGTACTTGAAAGCGTAAACGATTCTATGGGACGAATCTTCTTTCGCACTCGTTCAGTTACTAGAGCCCTTAAAAATCTTGACATTCACAAATCCGCTGGCGCGAATAGTATCCCCGCTATTGTTCTGAAGAGGTGTACTTCAACGCTGGCAAAACCACTGCGTAAGCTTTTCCATCTGTCCTATTCTACAAGTCTCTTTCCGAGTGGATGAAAAACTGCATTTGTCCAGCCTGTCCCTAAAAAAGGCGAATCATCCTCACCATCTAAATATCGTCCAATTGCACTTACGTCCCTTCTTTCCAAGGTCATGGAAACGCTTATCAATTTTCAGCTTAAGAAATATCTTGAAGAACGGAAGCTTCTTAATGACAGGCAGTATGGCTTTCGTTGCAATACATCCACTGGTGATCTTATGGTTTATCTCACAGAAGAGTGGAACAAATCTCACAAAGAGTGGAACATCGTTTTGGAGACAGTAAGATTATTGCACTTGATATTTCAAAGGCATTTGATAGAGTTTGGCACCAAGCTCTCTTATCGAAAATGCGTGCATTTGGTATTGATGAGTCCCTTCTTCGTTGGGTTAGAAATTACCTTTCGGACCTTTCAATTCAAGTAGTATTGGACGGGTTCAAATCTGATATCCACAAAATAAACGCTGGTGTACTCCAGGGCTCCGTTTTGTCTCCGACACTTTTCCTTATTTTTATAAATGATCTTTTGTCTGAAACTTCTAACCCACTTAATTATTCGCTGATGACAGTACCCTCAGCTTCTCATATTCGTTTTAAGATTATCATCCTTATTCTTCGGATATGGACTACCAACGGCAGCATATGATAAGCTCATTAAATTCTGATCTTGACAGCATGGGGAATCAAAAACCGTGTAGAATTTAATGCTTCGAAAACTCAATGCTGTCTACTGTCGCAAAAGCGTAACCCTCCCCCAATGCCACTATCCATGAGTGGTACTTGCATCGAGGAGACTTAACTTAACAGCTATCAGTCCTAGGCATGTGCATTGCAAACGACTTGTTGTGGAGTGATCACATATTTGACATCGCCAAAAATGCTGCTAAGTGTTTAGGTTTTCTCCGAAGATGCAAGAAGTTCTTTACCCCTTCTGATCTGGCTATAATCTATAAAGCCTATATTCGTCCGAAACTCAAGTACAATTAACATATCTGGGCAGGTGCTCCTATAACTTACTTGAGTCTTCTAGACACAATTCAAAAGAGAGCTCTAAAAATGATAGGTGACCGTTGACTAACTGAAACTTTTGTATCTCTCGAGCACCCGTCGCGTCGTAAGGTTTCATGCCTGTCATTATTTTATCGCTACTTTCATAAACAATGTTCTAATGAAATAGCCAGTTGCATTCCTCCCCTCAAACAATTCAACCGTAATACCCGTTCTTCTAGGAATGCTCATTAGTTTACCCATGAGCCCAATTTCGGACGTACTGTAAAGTACAGAGATTCTTTCTTTAGTCGCACTACACGAACGTGGAATGCTTTACCAGACTCAATGTTTCCCACTCATTACAATGTGCATACATTGAAAACCAATGTGCATCGGTATCTCCTTTCTAATCCTATCCTCCCTTCCTAAATGCTCGCACTGTGATTAATCATCATAAGGGTATTCATATCCCCTTGAATGAGCGTATACTATTTAAAAAAAAAAAAAAAAAAATGTAAGTCTGTCAAGATTCTCCAGATTAGTGTTACATTTTTTTTCTTAACAAATGAGGTTGTTCATTGACATCAAGTGTCATATTTATTGCGCGTTCCGGCGATATTTTCTACCATTTCTTGCATACGTTTACATTTTTCCTAATTATGCAATTTGTCCACTTCATCGCAGCTTTTGTAGCCTCATATCTGAGCTTCATAGAGTATTATAGAGTCTGCAGTAAAATGAAACACAGTCTGTTTTGCACTTAATTTGAACACATAATAGTTGTAAGAACAGTGTTCCCAGATTTTACTGATAACTCCTTTAGCATCAGCTAATTTTTGAACAAAGTGTGGTCTTAGGTTTAATAAAGGCGATATCAGGAACAAAGTGCGGTCTTAGGTTTAATGGAGGCGATATCAGGACACTTATATTTAGACACAACTTCAATTTCTTCACAATTTAATTGCCACTTTTCCAAACGTAAATAGCGACCTCCTGCACTTTTAAATATCAAGACTTCTGATTTTTTAAGATAAAAGTGAGATTCCAACGGTTTATCATTGACTGAATTGCTGCAAACCTTGGAAAGTGTCGCAAAAGAAAACAACATCATCCGCGTACATCAATGCCGGGATTATTAAACCGCCAAGCTTTATTCCACCTTTGACATCATCGGTTATATCATTAATGTTCAAGATAAAAAGTAGTGTGCTTAAAATACAGCCTTGTGCAACGCCCATTGACGTTTTGGATGCCTCTGAGATTAAATATCAATTTCATGAGTATGCAACACTGGCTAGGCAAAATATCTGATTGATTTTTCGAAACCCAGCTTGAAATTCTTTAAGAATGTTATTTTTTTGAACCCATTCATATATGTATAATTGTTTGTATATCAAGGCAGAAAATAGTTAGTTAAAGTGTTCAAAAAGGTGATGCCTATGTAGTTCATCGGGTCTTTGTAATCGCCCTTTTTATGAAGAGGGAAAATGATCGCTTTCCTAAATTAAAGATTCGATTATATTCAATGGTAAGATATATGCAGATAGTATATACTTGTTCTTGTAATTTTTATAAAATTCAAACGGCATGCGATCAATACCTGGTACTTTTTTTGATTTTGAGTTGTTTATAACTTCTTTGACTTCTTCCGAGGACTTTAAAGTGTTCATGATCGAGATATTTTGCTGTTCAAATGCTACTTTTTTGATTTGACAGATTCGCTTGAACGTGTATTCTGGGTTGGCATCTTGTGTTTTGAAGAATTTGGAGTTATTATCAGACGACCTAATTTTTTTTGAATTAAATGTATTGACAAATCAAAAGCAAGTCTTTATATAATTTTTCAATAATTTCACTAATGAAGTGTGAATTCTAATCTGAGGAACATGTCTGTATAATACATTTGAGGTATAGCAAATATAAAGGTTTGAAGTCATAGGATTTCAGGGGACAATTGTGATCAATTTTTCTTCTCAATTTCGGTCACAAAAATCATTAGTGATAGCTTGATATAGATTCATTATGTCAAGCGTCTCATACATCAGCAAATAGTTGCAAATGAGAAAATGCTTCAATCTTTTTCTATAGACTAAATGGATGCAGAAAATGTTTGTCTATAAAATCAGTCACAAAATTCATCAAAAGTTTTAAAATATTAACCCTCGGTCCTGATGTATGTTCCTCGAGTGCTCGAGTGGGTTTTAAAAAAATGTCCTTTTCAATTACTCACTCCTAGAAATTTTTGCCGAAGAAATGAAAATCAATCCATAAACCTTTCAATGAATTGAAAATCATTTCATTCCTGTACTGTTTTTTCCCTCTCTTATATATCACTGTTAGGTACTTTGCAGATTTACGTGATGCATAACGAAAACAAACTGTTCTCTTCCATCGTCATCACCATCACCATCATCATATCCAGTGATGTGTTAATTTGAATAATGCAAATTTTTCTACAATTTCTATATCTACCCATATCACAAGTTACTCGTAAATACCTTTCTACTAAATATATGTAGGTATGTAAAATAAAGACTGTTCTTTTGCCCCAACACCGACCGCACCGACAAGCTTCATTCACCACCATTTACCATTTGCACCATTATCTACATCAAATCAACCATCTACACCTCTAGTTACACATATACTATACATCTATATTACGTTACACCAAATGGAACTAAGTCCTGACAAGGATTTATGTTAGAATTTTGGCCTCGAAACATCATGTTATCGCGATAAAAACGATAAAAGATTTTTCGCTCCATTAAAATATATAGCCCCGCTCTCTATACCATAATGGCATAGCCTGGTGGTACTGGCTAGAGGTACATGATTTGTGGCAAAAACCAAATATCTACACACAAAAAAAAAGCAGAAGTTCCTAAAGCAAACCTAAAACACACCTACATTTATACAAAATTACACACACACAAAGCAAAGCTCCACATTAAACAAAATTACTATAACCATAAGCATCATTGCGGAACAGTGTAAGTATGTCCCTCCAGGCTTCAAGCTCCAAGCTCCAGGGTTAAGGATTTATAAAAATGAAATGGTTGAATTTTGTTTAATGCTACAGACGTTTTCAAATATAACATTTCATCTCTCTCTCTTTTCATTTCATTTCATTTCATCTCACATCTCATTTCATTTGTATTGAATTTCTGATCAATAAAATTCCGAAAGCTTAATTCTACCCTCGATTTTGGCAAAAATTCGTTAAACCTACAAATACCCAGTTCTAGACTTTCCATCAATCACCAATTATTCACCACGGCCGTTACCGCTGGCCATGGCCACTGTCCAGCCGATCGGTCCTTCCACTCACGCTCACGCTCGCTGGCGCTGGGTGCTGCTGACTTCAAATATTTCAAATCTACGCCAATTTCCTATTTTTAGCCACACACATCCATCTAATAACTCAAGGCTATAATATGTACATATGTATATGTATGCATCTGTCGATTGAATCCTGTCAGCCAGAGGTGCTCTGGATGAGTATTGAGTAGGGTAGGGGAAGGCTCTGGGGTTAGTGGCTGCGTGGCGTGGCGGTCGGTGTGGTGCGGTGATGAGGTGGTGAAGCGTATAATGTTTGCTGCGTGCCATTTTGTGGAGAAATTACCCACAATTACATTCTTCGTGTTCGTTGTTTGCTCTGCTCTGCTCCGCCCTGCACTTGCTCCAACACGACTTATTTATTTGAACGAAATACATTTGGTAAAATGTCAAAAAATGAGGAGGGCTATAACGCTTTGTAAGAGGATTGCTGTGAATATTATATGAACGTTGTCTGTCTACCTTCTTACTTACTAATAAATTCATTGACTGATGGCCACAAACACCATCAGTTCTGAGGCTTAGGTTATAAAAAATACATGGAGTCAAAAGGAGGACCATGATAATACATTTTGCGGGAAAAATGCTCAAGGTGGCCGGCGGCGGTATGGCAGCGCGCGGTGGGGTGATGTTGCTAAAGTGTTGGTAGGTGGACAGGACAAAATGGTGGCTAGATAATTTCAAAATATTTTGGCTTCCTTCGGTCGTAGTCACTGTCTGTGATGTTAACTTTTCACAGACGTAATAGGGACTTATAAAATAGGAGGAAAATAAAAACAATTTTTTTATGAGATAAAAGTGTAAAGTTTAATTATTATTATCCCACTTTTTAAGCTGATTTCTCTTACTTTATAGAAGAATTCTGTATAAATATTTGTATTAGTTTTGGTTTAAGTTTATACTTTTAATTCCATTAACAATGTTGTTAAACAAAATAAAAAAGTTTATACTCTATTTTTGTGACTTTGGAGAAAGCTAATAAGCCCTTTCACATTAGACACATAAAGGGTGATTTTTTAAGTTATTATCTTTTTGGCAATACTGGTTTAAAAAGCTGACGCACTTTTCGTGTCTTGTTTCACTGTTAAACATCTTCAGTTTGGTCTATAATTTAACCATGAATCGTCTTACAAACGAACAACGCTTGTAAATTATTGAATTTTATTAATAAAATGCGTGCTCTGTTAAGAAAGTTCATCGCGCGCATCTTCCGAAAAATTGTGTTCAGCGACGAAGCTCATTTTTGGCTCAATGGGTACGTAAATAAGCAGAATTGTCAATTTTGGAGTGAATATCAGCCAGAAGCATTGCAAGAGCTACCAATGCATCCAGAAAAAGTCACAGTTTGGTGCGGTTAATGGGCTGGTGGCATCATTGGACCGTACTTCTTCAAAGATAATGCGAAACGTAACGTAACTGTGAATGGTGAGCGCTACCGTGAGATGATATTCAACTTTGTTTGCCCAAAATGCAAGAGCTTGACTTGCATAACATGTGGTTTCAACAAGACGGTGCCACATGCCACACAGCACGCGCAACAATGGACTTATTGAGAGGCGAGTTCGGTTAATATTTTATTTCACGTTCGGGAACGCCTTTAGACTATTTTTTGTGGGGTTATGTTAAAGCTATACAGACAAGCCCGCTTTAATTGACGCATTGGAAGACAACATTGAAGCATTTATTCGTAAGATACCGGCCAAAATGTTGGAAAGTGTATGCAAAAATTGGACTAAGCGGATGGACCATTTGAGGCGCAGTCAAGGTCAACATTTGCATGAAATAATCTTCAAACATTAAATTATATGGACCGTACTATCGATTCAAATAAAGATTTCATGCATTTTTCTGATTTTTATGGGTTGTTTTTTGTTTAAACTTTTCTATAGCTTTTAAAAAATCACCTTTTACAAGAATGTTTTCTATTAATGAAAACTAAAAAAACCTATTTAAAAATTCAGGAGATAAGTTCGTGTTGGTGGCTGTTGGTCTTTGTGAAAATTCTATAACTTATATGACTGAATTTCACCCTCTCTTTCAACACCTGTTGTGACTTTCAAAATTAATATAGGACTATTGAAAAAGACATTCTTTCTATTTGAAACAAACTGGGTGATTACTTTGTGACTGAAAGCAAGTTTTCGATGACACTGCGGCAACATTGCGGTTCTATACCGTAAATGTGAGAATTATATCATCCTTTGACTTTTGAATTGTTGCTGGCTCATCGACGTGCACCTTTTCTGTCAATACATCCCGAAGCAAGAAGTACAACGGTGCCGAAAAACATGATCTTGGCGGCCAATTGACATCGCCACCCCGTGAGATAACGCGGCTATTGAATTTGTCGAGCGCAAAAGAGCCATTGTTTCGCTAGATTTGTTGAAAGTGGCACCGTCCTGTTGAAACCACATTTTGTCCACATCCATATCTTCCAATTCGGGCCATACAAAGTTCGTTATCTCATTATACGGTCCGATGATGCCGCCAGCCCATAAACCGCACTAAACAGTAACTCTTTGTGGGTGCATTGGTTTTTCGAAAATCACCTTTGCCTTATCATTCTGCAATTCTACTTATTGACGAATTCACTGAGTCGAAAATTTGACTCATCACTGACGATGATTTTCTTCGAATTGAATCACTAAGTGCACAATATGCATTTTATCCTCTTTGGCCAAGATGTTTTATTACAAGTCGCCCCTCATCTCACAAAAATCACATATTAATTTGACTAATTTATTACTTTTAAGCTTAGCTTTTTACAACTCCGCCACTATACCTGTATTTTTTTTTTTGGCAGAACTCGAGAAAAAAAGGGTTTTGGCTTGATGCAAGAAAGTTTGTGTAAAAGTTCATATGGTATGGTATGCTCACACGGTGACGTTGTGGCACATTTCGTAAATCTCAGTAAAACATATAATCGGTTAACGCGGCTCTGTAACGTACACAAAAATACTTCAATGCTGACCCTACCCCACAAACAGATTTTGCGCATTTTTGGAACTATTTGTAAACTATTGCAAACATTCTCTTAGTAAGAGACTCAAACGAATACGAAAAGCTGAGGGTACTGTCATCAGCGAAACAATGTAGTGGGTTAAAAGTTTCAGACAAAAGATCATTTATAAAAATAAGGAAGTAAAAATTTATCAAAAATTAATACAATCTCTATAAATTGAAAATGATAAGCGTCGGAGACAAAAGGGAGTCCTGGGGCACACCAGCGTTTATTTTGTGGATATTAGATTTGAATGTAGTACCCGTGGCATGATGGTTAGTGCGTTGGACTGTCATGCGAGATGTCTTGGGTTCAATCCCTGCCTGTGCCACCTTAATTAAAAAAAAAGAGTTTTCACGGGTACTGCCTCTTGCGAGGAATTGACAAATTCTCCAACTGTAATTCTTGTCATGAAAAAGTGCTTTCTCAAATTAGCCGTTCGGATTCGGCATATAAACTGTAGGTCCCCTCCATCCCTGCAATTACTCGCACACAGGAATGGTTGAGAGTTGTAAGTCACTAGGCCCTGGTTCTCTACGGACTGTTGCGCCACCCAATTTTTATTTATAAATTTGAATCCGTCCAATACTACTTGAATTGAACGGTCCGAAAGGTAATTTCCAACCCAGCAAAGAAAAGATTCATCAATACCAAAAGCACGCATTTTTGATAAGAAAACTTGATGCCAAACTCTATCAAATGCCTTTGAAATATCAAGTGCAATAATCTTACTTTCTCCAAAACGATGTAAAGATTTGTTCCACTGTTCGGTGAGATAAACCATAAGATCACCAGTGGATCTATTGCAACGAAAGCCATACTGCCGGTCATTAAGAAGCTTCCGTTTTTCAAGATATTTCTTAAGCTGAAAATTGATGAGTTTCCATGACCTTGGAAAGAAGGGACGTAAGTGCAATTGGACGATAGTTAGAGGGGTGGAGGATTCGCTCTTTTTTAGATACAGGCTGGACAAATGCAGTTTTCCATCCACTCGGAAAGAGACCAGTAGAATAGAGTTAAAAAAAGCTTACGCAGTGGTTTTGTCAGCGTTGAAGTACACCTCTTCAGAACAATAGCGGGGATTCTATCTGGGCCAGCGAATTTGTGAATGTCAAGATTTGTTAGTACTTTACCAATAGTACGAGTACGAAACAAGATTTGTCCCATAGAAACGTTTACGATTTCAAGTACACCATCAAATTAACAGCAAACTATGCTGCAAGCAAATTGGCTTTATCAATCGAGCTTACAAAAGGAGTAACAATGGAAACGAGCGTAGGAACTGACAATGAAGTTGTGTTGCGCACATTTTTTACAAATGATTGCATTCATAATACAATTTTATCCATTGTTTTGCATTTTTAAAACGAAACTTTTATTTGGCTCACTTCTCAAAAATCTCAGTCTTCAAGCTTATGCACTGTTAAATCAATATCCCACGTTTGAGAGAAAAGTCTGTTTTTTTAACAAATTAATTTTCCTTAATGGATTTTCCTCTATTAAATCCTTAAAGATGTTCCTAGTTTTTTACTTTAATCTTATCCAAAGTTACTATCTTATTCAAAAGCAAAACATATATTTTAATTAAAACCCTATACAGATATTTGTTTTGATAAAAAAGAAAAAAAAAAACTCTTTCCTTTGCCAAAAAATAAAAATATCCACAGAAGCAATTCAATTTTACTTCATTCAAACCTTATGGACTTTTTTCTCTGTCTCTCGCTCTCTCTAGAGAAATGAAAGATGATTTTAAAAAATAAAAAAATAAAAATACAGAAAAAAGTAAACAATCTCTCGCATTTCTTCGACAACGGTTCTTACACAATAAAGTGCCACATTTGTTATGATTATGCCATAAAATTTCAAACCCAACATACGTTTTAAGCATAAGCAATTTTTATTGCCAAATTTTACCATTACAACAGAACAATAATTGATTTTTTATTTTTTATTTTTGTCGTTGAAATAAAAGAACACAAACAAAACTAAATAAAATCCAACAGAAATCATCTTGTGCACAAATCTGTGTTATTTTTGTGTCTTAAGTCCCTGAAGCATACGAAATACATTTGTATTCAAAAAACCCTAAAATCGTTCTCCTTTTTACAACGGATATTGGGATAAAATCTTTGGTGCTTTCCTTTTTTGTTTTTGAAGATACATATATTCTTATTTTAACATCAAAACCTATGCTAACCTTCTTCCATCATTCGCGTCCTCAATATTGGATACAATAATGTTTTTTGTACACTTACAACCATAAAGCAAGTATACGCCACCGAGACCCAATCGAGCAAGCTAGTGAATGAGAGTTAAAGGAGAAGTCTCATTTTGGCAGGATAACAAGAAATTTAACCCACTTTATTCATGCAACGTATTTAAGCAGTAGGAAGAAAGTATAACACAAAAAGAAACAACACACACGAATGTGGGTATAGGGGGGTCCTTCGTTTTCAATGAGATTCTTCTCTCTATACCAACATACGTCTATGTCTTCACACAGGATAATCAGGAAATTAATAACAGAACAGAAATTTGTTCAGGAAATTGCACTGGAATTGGATACAAGATCCGATAATTTGCCAAAAAAGTCCTATACTCATTTTGTTTTTATTTTGCTCTTGTTTACCTGCAACGTGAATGGATTAAAGGATAACATAGCACATGCATCACATGTCCTTACACTTAAATTATACCGAACAAAATAAATGAATATATGTATCTACTCCAAAAAATAAGAAAGAAAATAGCAATAAAACTTATATACGCAATATAAACATTCAATCGTGAAGCATCCTTCCTTCCACTTCCATTTAAAAGAGAGAAATAGGAAATGAAAATTTTATTGAATGCAAATAAATTTTATGACAACACCAGGACTCTTGAGAGTATTATACACGTGTACAACGTACATGTATTAAATTGGATGTAAATTGGCTGTCATCATTGTCATCTATATTGGCAATCAGTCTTAAAGGCCTTATATGCAAATCAAATATCCTTATTTTCTTTATGTTTTATTTTAATCAACATCACTTGGCTTTTCATCTTAGCTTTGTGAGCGTCAAGTTAGGGAACGGAATAACATAAATAGATTGAAAAGTTGTTAAGCTGATAATTTGATATTAATTGGTCGTTAATTATTAGTTGTCTCAATTTAAATTTTGTTTTTCTAGGTGGTTTATGTTTCGGTTGCTACTCCTTGATTGGCTTACATAGTGAATACGGAAAGCAGTAAACCAACTAATTTGTAAACATTTAAGAAAATTATACGAATGAATAGCGACCTTTTTTATTTTTTAAATAAACCGTAAAATTTCCAATTTGGATTTGCAATTTTGAATATTTCTGTAAAATAATTTATTTGCTTTTACCAAATTTCATTTCTTTCTTTCGGTTTGGAGTGTTCAAAATAATAGTGAATGATAAACTAAGTGTGTGACTTGGTCAAATATAATTTAAAAGAAGTCGGTTTTGAAATAAAAAAATGTTTGACCTACTTTATTTTCAATAAGTTGTTGGCAATTACTTGCCGGAATAACATTCCATGGCTTTTATATTTCAAGCCATAAAAATAAATAAATTAGTTGGTGCAAAAGTCCGTTGAGAACTAAAGAGCCTAGTGACTTAGATCTGTGTGCGAGTAAAGTTCTCAGGAATGGAGGGGACCTTCAGTTTTAAACTGAATCCGAGAACCGTTAATTTGAGAAAGCACTTTTAATGACAAGAATTACTCTTGAAGGATTTTTCAAATGCTCGCAAGTCAGAATCCGTGAAAAAAAAAACATTAGATGGTACAAGCAGAAATCGAACCCAAGACCTTTGGCATGACATTTGTAAGCACTAACCATCAAGCCACAAGTACTACTTTTCGAAGCTTTTGGTTGGTTGTTATTGTTGAAAACTTTGGTGACTAAAGATTGTTTTTAGATCAGCCCACAAATTTTCAATTGGGTTGGAGACACAGAGACACAAGCACTCACCAATTTCAAAGAGTGTTGGAGTCACTTATCTAGCTGAAATAGTCATCTAAGGGCATGTTATCCTTTGAATACCGAAGAATTATCTCTTTCAAAATATAGGGTCCGCCAAATAACTTTTTTTTTTTTAAATGGGCGCAAAACATCGAGTGTAGCTTCGACTGTGTGGCACGTAGCGCCGTCCTGTTGAAACCAAATGTTGCCAATATCCTCCTCTTCAATTGAACAAAAATTCGTTCAACATGACCCGATAACGATCGCCATTGACTGTAACTGCCACTCCTTGCTCATTTTCGCAGAAAAATGGCCCAATTATGCCTCTGGACAAAATCCGCACCAAACAGTGACTCGTTTTTGATGTATCGGCTTTTCAATGTATGCGTAAGGGTTTTCTGTACCCCAAATGCGACAATTTTGCTTGTTTACATACCCGCCAAGATCAAAATGAGCTTTATGTGAAAAGATGATTTTTTGGCAAAATCGGCATCATCTCTAAGTGTTGCTAACAGCATTATTCAACCGTATACACAACCATATTCGTTTAGCGGAGGATAAAACTAATTATCTATCAAATCAGACATGAGCTAAGTGTTACCATTCACGAAATAAGCACTAGTTGAAAAAAAAAGTTTGTGGCGGACCCTATATTACGATATTTTTTCTTTGTCATGCTTTCATGAATTTGGAAGATGGGTTCAACACCAAACCTAGAAAAGCAACCCTAAGCAATGATGCATAATTTTTATTCCGCAGTCAGAGCCAAATCGATTTAATTTTGTTGTATCAGAATGTTTCGAAACATCGTTTGCCTGGTCAAAGTAATAAGCTTTGACTACTAAATGGATTACTTTTCTAAATTATGTATAATACAAAGAAAATATTTGGATAATCTACCAAATTAAAAAATAAAACATAAATCAAAATTTGTTTAATTTTGATTATTCAAATTGTTTCTTCTTAAAAGAACAAAGGCAAATGGGCTTTTTTATCCACTTATTGCCCAAATTGAGATAAATATCGTTTAAAAAGTGTATGTATGGACAATTGTGAACAATAGAGTGAAGCAACGAACATTGCAATTAGAGCAAAAATCAATTGCAATAGTGTTATATTAAAATGACAGTATTGGTTACTTTCGATGAACCGATAAGACCTCATTATAGTTGATAAAAATTCACTTTTTTTCATTTGAATAAATGAATTAAAAAATGAATGGGAATCATTGTCCGTAAAGTGTCCAGGTCCACATTTGAGATATGCAACGATGGAAACATCATTTTTGATAATGGACAACGAATTGTAAACCATGGGGCTTAAAAAGTATATTACAAAAATGATTTGTCCTTTCAACATTGTAAAAATTTACTTTGTTATTGAGCTTAGTAAAATTTATTTTTGTTATTGATGGTTTAGTTCAACAATCTCAAAGTGTATGAAATAAAACAAATTGTCCATCGATGAAGTGCATAATCGATACCTTCAACTTTTAACAGATGATTTTATAGTTAAATTGCAACAAGATACCGTGTACCAAATACGATAGATGTTTTATCAACAATAAGATCAAGAAGATCAATCTAGTACTTATATTTTTCCGAACATAAGAAAAAAACATACAAGATACAAAATTCATATAAAATTATTAAATATAACAATTTGTACAATTTTTGAGAAACGAGCTACGACATTTATAATAATTTGCGAGCACAGAAGGGGCTCTGCTTAGGCCGCGGGCCTGCGGTTAATTAATTAATATAAAACATTTCGTAATGGTGATACAAATTAATGAGAATCAAGGAGAACAAAGTTTTTTTTTTTTAATAAAGTGGTGATTACATTTTAAGGGCCAATGATAAATGTGAACCACACTTTAACGTCTAATTGTATTTCTGCATTTCATTTGACATTTCTTTGACTAAATTTGAACCATGGAAAGATATATAATCGAGCAAAGCGGCCCTTATTTTTTCCAAAATGAGGCCGGTCAGGCAGTTACTGTGAATGGTGTTCGCTATCGTCAGAAGATAACGATTTTTATGGTCTGAATTTGAAGATATGGATGTGGAAGATATGTGGTTTCAACATGACGGTGCCAGTTGCCTAGTATCCTATTTTTAACCCGTATGTGCTGGATTTCTTATCCAATTTTGTGCTTTCAAGGGAACCAGAATACCACATTCTAGGACTTAGGTCTGCTGAAAGTAGTTCATCAAAATTACTATAAAAAGCAACTTCAAATAGTCGACCAAAAAATCTTTTGGATCTACGGGCTTTCACTTGAAACCTATAATTTTATTTTCGCACAAAACCAATAATTACTGTCCTCTCGTTTTAAAGATCCATTTTGACTCCTGACTGACTCTAAAAAAACCTTAAAAATGTTTTTTTATTTCATTGTTCAAGTTCATCATCGTAACAAAAAAGAAATTTGAGCTAAGAATAAACAAACACCTCTATTACAGTTCAGAAGTGGGATATATTCAACCCTTGTAATAAGAATACATTGTTCGTATCTAAAAACCAACAACAACGACAAACAAACGAAAAATCCACCCAAAACACAAAAGTTAAAAAAATGAGCTTTATAAAAATAAACGAATGACTATAAAAATATAAGAGCCTTCAAAGATTTAGAAAGATTCGTATTTTATCCCAAAAGTAAACATTAAGGCACACTTCTTGTCCTTTTTTGAGACTATGATGGTGAGTCCATTTTTATAGGAAACGTTTTCATGTTTTTCTTCATTTTTTTTTAAACTCTTGTTCTATCTTCATTTGTAGAACGATGGAATCTCTACTATGCTATGGTAAGGTCATTTTGTTCCTTTATTCTTTTTTCTACAGAATTAATATCTGTAACAGAGATAGAGAATGAGTACATCTTTACGTGTGTATAAATTTCATTCAACAAAGTTGAAAAGTGTTAAAAAGTCCTCTGAAAATACGAAAAAAAAAGTGAAGAAGTTAGTGTGTAGAGAACGGAAGAAAGATCCTTTTCATAGGTTCACCTACCGTGTGTAATTTGTAAGTTTATATTTTTCTTAAAAAAAAATAAGGAAGACAAAAATATTTAATTTAATTTCAGAAATAAATTGAATATGGTATGGGGGAGGGAGAGAGACAAAAAATGAAACTTTATTATCACGTACACATTTTTTCCAAGTTTAAGGCTTGAAGGATGAAAAATAAATAAAAATATATTTTCACAACAAACACCTTTTCTTTTTTTCTTAACTTTGGGTTCCAGGATTTTGTGTCGAAAAAAAGTAAATAAATTGATGGCAACTGGTGGATGAAAATATATAGCTAAAATTTTTGTTCTCAAGTAATAAACAACAAAATCAAATAAAAGAAAAAAGCATCGACAAAAATTTGGAATGGAAATGGAAACCCTTAAATTTTGTATACCTACCGACCTTATATCCATTTTTGTTCGATGAATTGTAATATTTCTCAAGATCAAGAGATTTACTCGTAAAATATACCTAATCTTAATCTACCTAATAAACCTGCCTTGTATCTACGAAGACGTACCCTAAATAAATAACAAACAAAAAAACACAAAATAAAATAAATAAAAGAAAAGAAAAGAACGGAAAAAAATATTGTTTACTCTCCCAAAAAATGTGACTTTTTTTGCAGGGTTAAAATGGGATATAATAAAGACGGTAGGTTAATCATGACCAAAATTGAGTCTTTTTCGCACAAATTTATTATTTATGAAGAAGAAAATATTTAGTAGGTAAGATACACAGATTGAGACAGAGAGAGAATAAAGTGTTACTAATTTAAAATACTGCAGGTAATCTCCATTTTCTTTTATTAAAGTTAATGGAAGTTAACGATTTACCATTAACTTAACTTAGAACACGTGTTGCAATTGGTATAATATAATAAAATTGATTTATTGTAAAATTGTTATATTTTGAAATTTGATTGTAAAATGATATTATGCTAAGCCAAACCATAAATTCTT
Source organism: Eupeodes latifasciatus (assembly GCA_920104205.1). NCBI lineage: Eukaryota > Metazoa > Arthropoda > Insecta > Diptera > Syrphidae > Eupeodes > Eupeodes latifasciatus. The sequence goes on along the minus strand of OV049924.1, from coordinate 131,343,036 downwards.
AATAATTGTCACATTTGTAACAAAATGGATTAATGAAGTTATAAAAAAAAGTATAACATAACTTTTCCCAAATAGAAACTTAATTTTCCAATAGAATTGAAAAATAGAGACTGGGTGGGATGCGGCCCCGTTGATAACTTTGCATTCATGAAAAAAGGTTTAAAGCTTTTTTTCTCATGAAACTTAAGTCGAAAACCATTTTTTATCAGTTTTTGAAGGTTTTCGTTTTTTGTAAAAAAGGTTGTCAAGTTGGATTTTTCTAAAAAAAATTAATAAACATTTAACAACCGTTTTTTGGATGTGATAAAATAAATCAATTTTTACCACTTTGTTTTAGATTTTTTATTAAAAAAATACCAAGTGGATTTATATAAGAAAATTACCGCATGTTAAAAACAATACTTTTTAAAGAATGAAATAATTTTTAAGTCAATACCTTCATTTATTCTCAAAACAATCTAAAATCGAATCAAATTTCAGTAGTATTTTTTTAGATTTCAATTTTTCTAAAAGAACTGTCAGTTCGATTTTAATAGATGTCAAAAACGTTATATTTTGATGCATAATATTATTTTTTTTTTTGCAAAAATATTCGAGGTGCCAAATTTTTTGCCGGTATTTAAAATATGTCCAACGAAAAAGGGTTTTCCGAACTTAAGAACGTGTACTCTAAGAACCTTTAACTTAGAATTTAGGGTCCATGAAAATTCGAGAAATGGAAAAATTTTGAAGGAAACAAATTGGACCGTTTACAAAAACATTAATGTCACATTTGTGGTATGGAACAGATCCTTTGCGTCAGTGAAAAAAACATTGTGATTAACTATACGGATTTTAGAAGGCATTAGATCTTTTCGCCTGTAGTACCCGTGGCATGATGGTTAGTGCGTTGGACTGTCATGCCAGAGGTCTTGGGTTCGATCCCTGCCTATGCCACCTAAAGTTTTTTCACGGGTACTGCCTCTTGCGAGGAATTGACAAATTCTCCAAGAGTAATTCTTGTCATGAAAAGTGCTTTCTCAAATTTGCCGTTCGGATTCGGCTTTAAACTGTAGGTCCCTTTCATTCCTGCCAACATTACTCGCACACAGGAATGGTTGAGAGTTGTCAGTCACTAGGCCCTAGTTCTCAAACGGACTGTTGCGCCACCCAATTTATTTATTTTTTAGATCTTTTCGCCTAAAACCATATCGCTCATAAATGAAAAATGTCATAGCGCCCAAAACAATTTTTATTAACATTTTGTTGTTGTACGATTTGAGCAATATTACCGAACTTCTGGGGGGGGGTAAATACATTTTTGGGTTTTACGAAATGCCAAATAAAAAGAAGCTCAATAAAATAACGCCAAGATTTTAAAAATGTCGCCCAAAAATTGTTCTGTCGCCCAAAAAAAGAAGAAAATGCCACCAAGCCCAAAATCAATGTCATATCGCCATTGACAAGTTTCAACATTTCGGAACTCTGACAAAATTTTAGTTTATTTTGGGCACTACGACATTTTAGTTTTAAATTTCTTCGCCCAAACGCAAACATTAAACAAAAAAAAAAGTACGATCGCACAAAAACTCGGAACGTCAAGAAAGCGTGACAAATATTTGTTTATATGTCTCAAAGCCCAACCTCGCAAAATATTTTGGGCGTTATGACATTTCTAAATTTGGCGTTACGTCTTTGAAAGTTGGTTTTTGTGATATGGGATTTTTTATTTAAAATCAAAATGTATATGAAATAAAGTGCACGACTGGGTCGCACGAACTTGCTCCTGTGTCCAAAAACTATTTTAACAAATATTAAATATATTTTAAAATAAAACAAAATTTCTTATAGAACTTTTGTCTTTAAAATAATGTAATGCTATTTATTTAATCAAAAGCACTTTGATTTATCTTTCGAAATTCGTTAGAGCGTTCTTTTTTAAATTACTATTTTATAAATAAAATTGTTTAGTTTTAGTTTAGAACTGTTTCAGTATGCAGTTATTTAGAACTTATTAACATGCGTTTTAAATTTGATTTTCGTAAGAAATCTGTTTCCATTTTAAATCCAAAAAGTAAAATTTGTTATTATTGATCATCAAATATTATTAAGGTATTATAAGAGCTTTGCAGTAATCGGTTATTTAGTTCTTGAGAAAACCTAAAAAACAAAATAAAGGTTCTATGGGAGGAAACCCTACTGGAGTCAATACAAATATAATTTCTTTTTATTAAAAGAATCCAAGTTAAAAAATTTAAGTTTAGTAAAAATCAATCGCTTCGTTTTTGAGAAAATTCGAATTTTCGATTTTTAACCAAAACAATTTGTATGGGGACTACTCTTATTTTTAGTCTTAAAAAACTTCCAAGTTTGAACTCAAACTACAGCTTGGGTTATAGTGGCGAGTGCATACAGACAAACGGAAGAATCAAGGGACAAACTTTTCTCGATTTACCATCGTAATTTCATGTTTGTTTAGAATCTCGAGTTCAAAATTTTATACGAATGCAATACTTGCAATATAGTTTCTATATGTCGAAATAACAAAATTGTAAGTTAAAAGCCAAATCATTGTAATTTAAAGACGACAGTTTCTTAACGTGTTAATTTTAAAACTTAAAGAGTAGGTTTCTTTTTAAAAATACAAAGTAATGTACACAATCATTTTATCATACATTATGGCATCATTAATAAGAGCAAACATTCTTCCCTTTAATTATGGAACACAACCTGCCTTGACTAGATTCGAAGTATCACATTCTGTCACTCCAACTTTTCAAGACCCTCTTAAAAGTATAGGGTTGTAGGTACGAATTTCTTTCATGATATTCGCCTTAAGCTTTTGAATGGTTTCTAGACTTCTGTTCTCCCCAAAAAAGAAATCCAGGGATCGTAATTTAAACATTTAACATTTTTAAAAATAATTGTGCAAAATTGTATTACAATTTCCTTATTACTAAGAAATTTTTTTCCAAAATGTGAAAAATTTGCTGCCAAGAAACTACATAGTTCTCTTTTCATACAAACGATGTATCTGAACAAGTCCAAAATCTGGGGAACGGACCCATTTATTTTTAAATATCAGAACCTGTATACCTACTGTTGGAATGGTTGAGAGTCGTAAGTCACTAGGCCTTAGTTCTCAACGGACTGTAGCGTCATCCAATTTATTTTATTTAAATCGTGCCAATATTTTTAAGGAAGAAAATACATTTTATAAGAAATCTGTGATTTTAATTTATTTTAATTTAAAAAATTGTTTAATTCGTTTCACGTCGTATTGAGAATATAAGGTATGCTAAATTAATCCCCTTGTTTATGTTTTTTTTTTGTTACAAAACAACATTAAACTATAGAAAATTTAATTGAGTTTCCTTTTCATTCAAAATTGTTTCACATACATATATTCAATATTCATAAAAAAAAAATAACAAAATGTCACAAAATGGTTCTTCTTGTATTTTTTTGAAAAAGTAAAGAACTTGTTTGCTCACACATAACTTACTTCCCATCCTACTACCTACCTACATACATCGCAACATGAATTATTCAAGAAGCATTAAGGATTCTTCTTTAGTCCTGTGAATTGCTGCTGGTCACCATCGACCAACTGATATGGCAATGACGATGACAACGAGCTAGCCGGTCCGGCTGAACTATATTCTATACCTTCCACCAGTTAAAGACCATTCGGATATTATATATAGGGATAAATGTATATTGTATATGTATATAAACATTTATCTATGAAAAAAGGCTATTGACATGGTCTTTTATTGGTCAAAAACAACCCTCATCCGCCTTAGTGAATCCATTTTTATGTGATACCCGACACACACAAAAAATTGGATACATGAAGAAAGGGGTGGATTTTCAAAATTAGCTTTGTAGGGCGAATAAAACAAGAGGGGCGACAAAATGCTTCTCCTTATTTTTTTTCAACTTCTATTTTGATTCTTTGTCCTTACATATATTTATAGCCTTTTGCCAATCACCCTTTTAAAAAACTAACACCCTTAGGGCCCTTTGAATGTAATAGAACGTCCCTGTACCTATATTGACTCCAAAGGTATGAACGATAGGTATTTTTGTACGTTAAATTGAATAACTTTTGAAGAGGATTCCATTTGCTTCCTGTTGAACAGGGTTAAGGACGACATAGTATGTGGGTTCCTGCCAATCCCATACTCGTCTTTACCATATCTACATGGTACCTCTGGTATGGAAATCGAATCGAGAGGCATTCATTTTTTTAAGGCATATATATTTTCAGTCGGAGTTGATGATGATGATGGTGATGATGGGGTTTTTTTGAAAACCGAGAATGAATATTATGTTTTTTTTATGTTTTTGAATAAAAATACTTCAAACAATTGGGTGTTTCATTTCACTGGAAAAAAATAACAAATATTTAAATAAACAATATAATAGATAGAGAGTGTTCAGTTCATGAGAGTTTTTAAATAAATTATTGTATGGATGGATTTATTGCCATTTGCCAATTCAATTCAGGGCGAATTTTTAGGGTTTGAAATCAGAATGGAAAATATTGTCGAAAGTCAATTGCGGTTGTTTGTTTTTGAAATGAAAAAAAGAAGGAAATTCGTCATTTTATTTTACTCCTATCTTTCTACCAAAAACAAAAATAAACACAAATTTGGGGATGAAAATGAAAAAGAAGAAAACAAGAGAAAATGTGAAAACAAAAAACTTGGGTAGCTATTAAGGCCGGAAGTAAGGGTCTGCAAAAGCAAACAAAATTGACAGGAAGTGTCTAATGCGTCCATACCATATATTTTCGTTACTTAACGTTTCTTATGTCCAAACTAAAACATGCTTAATGCGAGAAAGAGAAGGTCAAGCTGTATATGCTGTCTAATAAACCTTCCGTCTTTATAAATTAACAACAACAACAACAATGACATATTATTGACCTTAGGACTGTGTGTTAAGTTATAAAGAAGAGTTTTGGGAGTTAGGGTATTCATTTTGGTGTATAGTTTTGTAGTGTTTTGAATGTCATGTAAGAAGTCAACCTATTCTAGGATGAATATTGATGGTAAGACTATGTGTTGGGTTCTCAGGGGATAGGTGACTTTATTTGAAATTCCCGTCATTTGAATGGTTTATTTTGTGTATAAATGAGAATAGTGATTTATAGGTAATATGGCTACGTTAAGCCATAAGAGGGTGTTTTATTTGTTTGTTTTATATGGTAATATTTGATCTTGTATTATTTTAATAAATTCTACATAGTAATATTGATGGTTTTAAAGATATTATTTTATCAAATGTTAGTCTTCAGTTTGAGGTATTTATATCTTCTTTTGAATATTAATGCTTAAGTCGATTGTCAGATCTGACATTCAAAAAAAAAAACTGTCCCAAAAATGTTACAATCATGAGAATTTAGAATAAAATATTAGAAAACCAAAAGATTTGAATATAATATATATGTAAGTAAACAGTAATTTTAGAAAAACAATACCCAAATTCATTAATGCTTTTCTTTTATCCTGCATAATTCGCCAAACGGTCAAAGAAATATCCAACATTTAAATTTGAAGCCAAATTTGAAACTAGGTTTAAAATGACTTTTGGAGCTGCATTACAGAGAGTGGGTCTTTTAACTCATATATTATTTTCACACGAAAAGCTATTTGACACTAATAAAATAAGTATCATACCTCTGATCTCTTTATCTCTTTAATCTCGGACAAAGTTGGACAAAGTTGGGAAATATTGAAAACTTCGTGCAAGCGGTGCTTGCGTGACAGCTGAAAACGAAAAAAATGCCGCATTTGGTGTTCTTCAAGGCAGTCATTTGGGGCCCCCTCTGTTCCTGTTGTTGATAAATGACATATACCAAATTTTATCAACAATGTTCTTGGCTAACATAATGATTGCGAATTTACATTTTCCATTGTATCAAATCTTTGGACGATTTACTTTTACTTAATTTTGAGAATTTATCTGAATACTGTATTGCTAACCAGAGACCTGTTTCACCAAACACGTTTCACCTTACAACTTTGCACTTTTGCTTTGAAAACTACGTTTCACCAAACGCAAATTTGGAAAGAGAAAATTATTGAATTGGAAAGTTTTCCTTTTTTGCAAAATACAAAGTATTTGCTCTTTTTGTTTCAACAAACAATAAACTTTTCAAATTATATTTAGAACTTTGAAAAGCTTTTCAGTAATATGCAAATGGAAATGTTCATTTGGAAATAAGAGGTTTTTTTTGAAAAGTTGTTGAAAACTAATAAAAAAGAGGGGACCCACACTGATAACTTCCCATCCCGTCTGTCGATTTGTCTTGCTTAAAAATTTGTAGGTTTTCGTGTTGTGTTACAAAAGTTGTCAGTTGAATTATTCTCAAAAATTTAAAAATTACCAACAATATTTTGCATATAATGAAATAGTTTCATTTCAAAATTTATTTTCGTTAACGAGATTTTTAGTCGAAAACCAATTTTTACCAATTTTAGCAGCATTTCTTAAAATTTTTCATTTCTTATATAAACAAATACAAATTGGATGAATGAATTTAATTTGAGAGATATCAAAAACCGAACATCAATTTTTACCAAATTGAGTATACTATTTTTTGTAGATTTTATTTTTTTTTATGAAAAAAACGGACTATTGGATTCTTATAAAAAAATGATTGAACATCGAAAACAAAATTTTCTGTGAGATAAAATAAGTTTGAAGCCAATATTTTAAATTTTTGAAAAGCTATTTGAGTCGACAGTAAATTTTTACCAAGTTTTAGTATTGCTTTTTTTAGGTTTTTATATTTTGTAAAAAAACTGTCAATTCGATTTTTCTCAAAATTTTTCCATATGTTGAAAACAATATTTTTTATAAGTTAAAATTTGGAAACCATAATCTCAAATTTTTGAAAAGATGTTTGAGTCGAAAATCAATTTTTACTAACTTTTATTCATTTTTTTTATGTTTTTAATTTTTGTAAAAAAAAACTGTCAATTCGATTTTTCTCAAAATGTTACTGAATATTGACAATAATATTTTTTAATAGTTAAAGCCAATATCTCAAAGTTTTGAAAAGATATTTAAGTCAAAAATCAATTTTTACCAACTTTTGTTATTTTTTTTTTAGGTTTTTATTTTTTGTTAAAAAAACTGTCAATTCGATTTTTCTCAAATTTTTTCTGAATGTTGAAAACAATATTTCTTATAAGTTAAAATTAGTTGAAAGCCATAATCTCAAATTATTGAAAAGATATTTGAGTCAAAAATCAATTTTTACCAACTTTTGTTTAGGCTTTTATTTTTTTGTAAAAAAACTGTCCATTCGATTTTTCTCAAAATTTTATCAGAGTCTTCGTTGCACAAAATTGTTTTGGAGATAAAATAATTTTGTGTTCGTAAAATTTTCGAGGTGACAAATATTTTGTTTTCAGTTTTTTTAATTTATAAAAAAAAACCGTTAATTGGATTTTTCCAAAAATATGTTTGGTTGGTATCACGTTACAATATATAATTTAAAATTTAATTCAAGTCTCTAGCGTTATTGGTTAGTGAGATATTTAAGAGTCCTTTCTGCATCTTTCTGCATTATTATCTGTATAACAAAATTTATTTGATATCTCTACTGGTTCTTGAGCTATGGGCGACGAAAAAACTTCGCGAACGTACGGATGTACGGACACGCCGCACACGCACAGACATCTCTCTTAAAATCTTTTATTTCGACTCTAGGGAACTGGAAACGTGGAGAAATGTCAACATTTTCAATTCGACAAATCGGACCGATTACAATGACTTCCTATGGGAAGTTAATTATCGAATTGTTTTTGAGAAAATTTCAATTTTCTATTTTCGACCAAAATACTCGTATTTGTATGGCGACTACTGGGGCCCTACTATGTAACTCGATTCTACTTTTGGTTCTATTCGAAACTCATTTCCGATTCTACTTTCAAATCGTACTACGTATGAAAGTAGAATCGGATGCCGGTTATACCAACTTGTTTTTAAAAAATTTTCTACTTTCGAACGAGTATCGAGTTGTTTGACAGTTTAAAAAAAAAATAAAAAAAAAAATAATAAAACATCAAAATTTTTGGATTTGTTTTAGTTTTGGAGAACTATCGTCTTTCTAAAGACGGGTTTATGTTCTTACTTAACACCATATCATCCGACATGACTACTCGCTGAAGACAAAATGCTCTTCCCATTATCATTAAGTTATCAGCAGTATTGAAGTTTTTGTCAACAGGAGGTTACCAAAACCAAATCGGTGGTGACAAGAACGCTGGACTTGCACAACAAACCATGTCAAAAAAACTTGCCGAAGTTTTGCCTTCAATGGAAAGAGTCATGTGCCCACTTGTAACGAATTTTGTAATGAATGAGGATGAGAAACGAAAGTCCAAACCAAAATTCACGAGTTCCCGGTGTAATTGGGGTGGTAGATGAAATTCATATTCAACATTTTACTTACACTTTGGACAAAAAAACTTCGCTCGCAAACACATTTCATGTATGTAGAGTGATTATTTTCGATTTTGCCTTATTTTGAATTCTACTTTCGAGTTACGTAGTTCCTCGTTTATTTGAAAATTCATAAGAATATAGTTGGCACTACTAGAACTATTCGATTCTCATTGGTTCGAAAGTAGTCAAATAGATACATACATAGTACCAATTTTTCGAATTCGAGCAATTTCATTGTAGAATCGAGTTACATAGTAGGGCCCTTGTTATTTTTAGTTTAAAAAAAAAGAGAAAAACTCCTAACGCGAATCGGCTCAAAATCTTAATTTCCAAATTTGAAGACAATCGACCCAAAGGTTTGGGCTGTAGGGGTAGACAAACAGACGGATGGAACAACTTCTCTATCATCGTAATGTCGTGTTTGATTAAAATCTTGAGTTTCAAAATTTGTACGAAGCAAAATTTGACAGTTTAAGCAAAAACACGTTTCTTTTCAAAATCTATTGTAAGATAATTTATAAAAAAAATTATGGCTTTAAAGAATATTTTGAAATAGAAAAAGTTAATAATAGAGACCAAAGAGTAGTATAACTAAGACTTAACTTCGATATCGGAAATGATTTTTCGACAAAAGAGAATTTTCGATTAACGAAAAGTACCATTGAATTAGTGTTGTCTAAAATTGGAAATGAATTAAAATAGCCAAAAGAATACGTGTTTAGGTCCCTTGCAAAAACTTTAATTAATTGGACTGGGAATGGAGCCCAATATCAAAGTGTTGCATCTATGCACGTAATAAGTGAAGAAACCGTCTGCAGAGTAGTTCATCGTGTGTCGAATTATATCATTGATGAATTTCTTCCTAACATTTTACTTTTTAGCTTTGCAAAAGGCGATTTAATTGCAAAGTTGAATTTTGAATTGGTGAAAGACCTTTACTTTTCGCTTTTTAAATAAAGTTTGACAACAATTTCTGAAACACTCTCCACCTCTACTTTTATTTTATTTATATAAAAGTGAAAACTGTTTGGTAAAACAGGCCCCAGCTCTTTTTGAATGTCTTCAATCTTTATTTATCTTGGGTAGTAAATTGATAAAACAAAGCTTATTAAACCTAGAGAAAAAAAATTACCTTGATGTATTTTTTGAATGCAAACAAAATTTCGCCTCACAGATTGGATTATGTAGTTGCGGAGGTAAATAATATGATCGCGTTTCTTTAAAAAGTTTAAAGATCCATTTACCCTTGAAACTACTGCCTTATTATATAACTTACTGTATAAAGATTGAAAAGATTCAGAAAACCTATTTCAATTAGTCTGAAGAATTAAATTTAATTTCTAAATAATATTATATCTAATATTCATAAATAAATAAAATATTGCCGGCAAGTCAGTGCATCCACAGAGAATGACAGTGAGCAGCGGATTGGGCAATAGGTACATCATTTGAGTATTTTTTTTTTTGAAAAGGAAGCTGGGAATAATGTTGCAGTTCATAGACTATTTCTAGTCCATGCAGGATGCTTAACAGCCAATGTCACGTGCGTCTGATTGTTTGGGCTTTAAATTCTCAACTGGTATGATTTACCACTTTGGCAACGCCAATTGGCCCCCTTTGTGGTCTGAAACCATTGTGACTTTTTTTGTTGGAAAATGTGAAGTGCCGATGTTATGCCAACACAATTTCGAAAACGATTTAAGCAATCAACGCCTATTTAATCTATACAATCTGTGAGCTATAACCCAAAACCATCAACAAGGTGTTGGAAAAGCGTTATTGCCAAGATAGACGACTTACGTAGGAAGAACATAGGTAAGAAAGCTAAACTTTACTTTCTGGAACAGATTTCAAGTTCTTGGCCATCGAGGTCATAAAATAACATTTTAATAATAGGTAACTACTAAAAAGTAGTACCCGTAGCGTGATGGTTAGTGCGTTGGATTGTCATGCAAGGGGTCTTGGGTTCAACCCCTGCGTGTGCCACCTAACTTTTCTTCACGGGTCCTGCCTCTTGCGAGGAATTGACAAATCCTCCAAGAGTAATTCTTGTCATGAAAAGTGCTTTCTCAAATTAGCCGTTCGGATTCGGATTTAAACTGTAGGTCCCTTCCATCTCTCACAACATTACTCACACACAGGAATGGTTGAGAGTTGTAAGTCACTAGGCCCTGGTTCTTCATGGACTGTTGCGCCACCTAATTTATTTTTTATTTTTTAACTACTAAAAACTGTAAAATGTACTAGTAGATAAAATTGTAATGTAATCTTGAATATTCTCAAACATTACAAAAAATTGTAATGTAATCTTGAATATTCTCAAAAAAGTCTATGGTTTTTACTACTTTTAAAGCCGTTAATCAATTCGGTAAGAAAAAATAAACTTAAAAGTTACTCAAATAAGTTCATTGTTTTTGAATACTTTGGACAGAAAGAATCTCAATGAGTATATGTTTATGAACAACTTGCCATGTCTACTTTAAGAAAATAATCTTATTTACCATCTGCATTTGCATTTAAGGGTATAATATGTCTCATGGACGGTTTTAAATATTTCATATTTAAAGGGTCCTAATGATTTTGGAATTGTCTTATGCGTGTGTTTTTTATTTCTATTCTTTTAAAACACAAACCTAACAAATTAATCCAGATCGTCTTTCCCGAAGTCAAGGTATAATATTTAATTTGGAATTCTCATACCTCATCTCTTTATATATTTAAGACGTCGAAAAAGTTTTTTGTTGACACTGTTTTTGAGACGTCACAACTTTTTTAGAGCTTGCTCTGAAACAAACATTCAAGTTGTTGCATCAAAAACTTATAGCATTGAACTTAAAGATCAAGGGTGTGTGGTACAATTTAGCAAAATCGCAAATATTTGTATAACATTAAAATATAAAATTCAAGAACCAGCAGAGGTATCGACTTCAAATAAATGTTGTTGTACAGATAATAATGCAGAAAGATGCAGAAAAGACTCTCAACAAAATTGAGTGGGTGGTTTTTTACCATAGCAATTTAAAAAAAGGTGTAAATTTTGGGTAACCCAAAATATCTCACGAACCAGTAACGCTAGCGACTTGAATTAAATTTTATATTGTATATTGCAACGTGATACCAAACAAGTATATTTTTGGAAAAAATTCCAACTAACGGTTTTTTTATAAATCAAAAAACCGGAAGAAAATATTTGTCACATCGAATATTTTACGAAGAAAAAAGATTTTATCTCCAAAATAATTGTATGCAACGAGAAGTAACATTTTTGTCATCTGGTAAAATTTTGAGAAAAATCAAATGGACAGTTTTTTTACGAAAAATAAAAAAGAGAAAAAAAAAATGATTAAAGTTGGTAAAAATTGACTTTCGACTCAAATATCTTTTCAAAAATTTGAGATTATGGCTTCAAACTAATTTTATCTTATAAGACATACTGTTGTCAACATTCGGTAAAATTTTGAGAGAAATCGAATTGACAGTTTTCACAAAAAAAGGACCTAAAAAAAAACAATACTAAAACTTGGTAAACAATTACTTCCGGATCAAATATCTTTTCAAAAATTAAAAATATTGGCTTCAAACTAATTTTATATTGTTTTTGATATTCAGTAATTTTTTTATAAAAATCCAACAGTCAAAATCTACAAAAAAAAAATACGAAAATTTGGTAAAAATTGATGTTCGGTTCTGTTTATCTCGTGAACAATAGAAGACATTGACTTCAAATTAATTTCCTTCATCCAATTTGTATTTGTTTATATAGGAAATAAGAACTTTTAAGAAATGCTACTAAAATTGGTAAAAATTGGTTTTCGACAAAAAATCTCGTTAACTAAAATAGATTTCGAAATCAATCTATTTCATTATATGCAAAATATTGTTGGTAATTTTTTAATTTTTAAGAATAATTCAACTGACAACTTTTTTAACAAAACACGAAAACCAACGAACCCTTTAAGCAAGACAAATCGACAGACGGGATGGGAAGTTATCAGTGTGGGTCGCAACCCAGCCCTTGTTTTTATTTTGAAAATAAAAGTGAAATAAGAACCCTAATTAAAATGAGGGATACTATTGAAAGTAGTTTATTAACTTTTGTAAAGTATTCAAAAAGCAGCAAAAAGCTGTGGTACCCGTGGCATGATGGTTAGTGCGTTGGACTGTCATGCGAGAGGTCTTGGGTTCGATCCCTGCCTGTGACACCTAAAGTTTTTTTCACGGGTACTGCCTCTTGCGAGGAATTGACAAATTCTCCAAGAGTAATTCTTGTCATGAAAAGTGCTTTCTCAATCTAGCCGTTCAGATTCGGCATATAAACTGTAGGTCCTCTCCATTCCTGCAATTACTCGCACACAGGAATGAGAGTTGTAAGTCACTAGGCCCTGGTTCTTTACGGACTGTTGCGCCACCTAATTTATTTATATTTTACTCAAAAAGCTAGTCCAGGTTTATTTAAACAATAAGGAAAGTTGAAAAAGGGTATTTTTGTTTGTATGGTGTTTTATTACTATTATTTTGTTATTGAGATTTATTGCAAGACAGACATAATCTATTTAAAATTATTTAAAAAAAAGTGCGTATACGCCCAAGTGGACATCTTGTGTATTTAACCGTGCGTCGTTGTTTTCGAGTTACAATAAAACTACGGAATATTTAGGGTGGTACATTTAAATTGTTCTACTTAAGATGAAGTTATCATGACCACCGTTGCAACTTATAATTTTATTTTGTTAATTTATTAACTACATATATTAATGTTGCAACTTAGATTTATGGAGTCTTAGAGATAATGAGGTGCTTATTCCCATTCCATAGCTTAACTGCACCCTTGAAATTAAGATAGATTTTACATGAACTTGCATATTTGCAATATTGCGAGTCACACGTTTGGAGTATTTAAAATGTTGGTCTTCATATAAAAACCTTTGTGACAAAAATGTATTTCTTTATTTAAATAAAATGGTATTTTTGGGGTTGATTTTTAGTTTTACGTAAGTTAGAAACTGATTCTATTCTGATTCTGATCCTATTCTATAATTAAAGGTCCATAGGTCTAGAAAATTAAATTCTTTATTCCAAAAAATGTTTTTATTTAATATTATACTAAAAATGTTTATTTAAAACAATATTGGAATTTTTACGTCTAGCATGTATGAAACGGTCGACTGTGATGCCATGATGCGCCCATTTTAATGACATTTGTAGTCTTTCATAATGGGAATGTTTGCTCTTACCAATTAAGCCATTAAAGAAACATGGACAAATTAATAGATTCCCCTAATAAAACTATTATACAAAACTATATTTTTCCAAAGAGGAGTTGCCAAACAAAACAAAATTTAAAAAGAAAAAAAAGAGTCAAAATTCTTTGGGGCAAAGCAAACTATTAAAAAAGACAAGGAAAAAGATGGATTTTAAAAAAATGGCTAATTGTTGTTGCTTTTTAGTCATCAATAATGTCTTGATGTCTTACTTTCTTAGAAGTCGCATAAATATCCAGCATTGAAGTCTAAAATGTAACTATCCACTTAACTTAAAATTTCCGTTTAACCAAATAAAACATTGTTGAACCGTTCACAATTTGTTCATAGAACTTTTGAATAATAGCATTATACACTTAAGATTCTCGTAAGTTGGATGGGTTTAGTAAAACGGTTAGAGTTCATTTTCCCAAAAATATAAAGTCATAAAAAAAACATAGAAATAACAGCGGGAAACCAAACAAATTTCAAAAGATCAAATAAAACACCGGTAATCAAAAATGATCACTCACTAATATAAACATCTTCAGTAACAGCTCAACCTTTATCCTTTTATAAACCACCCTCATTTATGTAAATGATAAAAATAAAATTATTTGATGAACTACCCGAAAGTCGGTATAAATATTTTAAAATTCAAAATTCTGACTTTCAGAGTGATATTTTGATAAGTCATAAAGTGCTTCTTTTATATATGCATATCCAAAATCCTTATTTAAAATCATCACGCATTCAAAACTCTTTTCCTAAGTTAAAAGTGAGTGAAGTATAAACTTTTCAAAACGCAGCAGGAGACTTATGACACATACACAAAAAAAAAGATTTCAAAAAACACAACCCCAGTATGAAAGTTCAGACTAAAAAGTCACATCCTACACCGGATATAAAACAAGAAGAAAGAAAACACACATTTCTTCCCCTAACAACAATCACATATAGCAGAGACATTGTATTCAGAACTTTCACATTGAGTCATGAAGAATGCACCATCATAAAAGTTTACCCAAACTCGTCTTCATCTTTGTCTCAAATCGACTTGACTGCTCTCATGATATACCTAAACCTGCTTCCCCCTTAAAATGTCTTCATTTTCATTTTCATTTCACATCTCTCAGGAATATAATTTCTTATATAAATTTTATCTTAGTTGGCGGCATCAACATCAGCATCAGCATCAAACCATCAACATCAAATTATTTTAACTCTGCCGCATTTTCTTCATCATTCCCATGGGACATGACTACTAGCGACGCAACGACGAACGCGATGACGATACGATAACAATGACGATGACGCGACGCACAAAAGCATTATGAAGCATAATGTGGTGCTTTATAAATTATAAAACATATCTTTTTTGACTCTCATATAAAAGTGCGTGTTTGGTATTTTGACAGGAGGCAGGCAGGTATAGGGTAATAATTTTTGTACTCGCACTCAACTCACAAAAAGTTAATATTTTCACATTAAACATTTTGTGGAAAATCTTTTCCTTTTTTTGGGAGAACAGAATGTATATAATAAATGTCTTAGTAATTAACACCATAATTATCAGCTATTAGCAAGGAGAACAAAAAGATACAAGAAAGAAAACAAGACAAAACTTTTAAAAGCTCTTCCTTTTACCAACGACGATTCAGCACTTAGTTAAGATAGGCATACCTACCTTACCTACCCTACATCACCTCAAGAACTCTCACACTCAATCTTCAGTCATAAGACTCAAGACTCCTAGAATTTATTAAACTACACACAACACATGTGGTACAATACCTACTCACACCCCCATTTTCATGTATTGTTCTTATGACTGCGTGTGCCTCTTATAATGACTCCTTTTCTTGTGCTATATTTTATGTCCTTTTTTCCATTTTTCTTTTTTCAGATATGAAACGTACAAAGCAACTCTCAAGAAAATTCCTGCCACCCGACTTTCCAGACTAACAGAGGCTCTGGCAAATTACGATCCGGTGTTAAATGAGTACTTCTTTGACAGGCATCCGGGTGTATTTACGCAAATCCTCAACTACTATAGGTGAGTTTTGAAATATTTTATTTTTCTATTTTATATGTATAGCCTTATTTAATTGTGGAACAACATTCTCTGCAAAATTTATTGCCAAGACAATAAGGCAGCATCTTGAGTTTATTTGGTCGCTTTTTATCGTGTCAAACCGTAACCGTTTCTCTGATGTGACACCACTGATGTCACTACCACGTTTATCAGCTGTCCTCTCTATATTGTGAAAATCACTGCTGTGTCCCAGAAAGTCCTTAAGACTAATTCAAGTTAAGAAAGTGATACGATACAAAAAGAAAAGATCCAACTAATTACTTGAATTGATTACATAGTGTTGGTGTTGTTTTCACCTTCTTTAAAGACTAAAGAACGAAAAAAGGATAAATATTCTAGTAGATCCTGTGAGAAAAGGAAAACCTTCAGAGACAAATTTGTGTGTATTGCTTTCACGAAATCAACATTTAAGTCATTCACAGAAAAGTAAAATAAAAGTATGATAAAATTAAATTTGTGTGTCCTTTTCGCCCTTTTTCGCATCATTATTTTTGTTGAATAACAAAAAAAAAAAAACAAGAATGAGCGGTTTTAATTTAATTTTAATCGTGACTGTATCCTTTTTTCTCCCGTGACATCCATTTGCATATCCTTACAGATCCACTGGATGTGCGGCGTGATAAAAATCATTTTGATAAATTTGTTGTTATTTTGTTTGAAAAGAAATTCAGTTGATTGATGAATGGCTCTTGAATTCCATTCAAGCATAATGATTGAACTCCACTTTAAACCTTTTTTTTTAAATCTATAAGCCTCCACCACAACCTTACATCCCCCTCTCCACCCTCTCCTCATCAAAACAAAACAAATATCTCACTCTCACTCTGTGAATGATCTGACAAAATTTTATTTTTGCCATAAGGGAAAATGTCCTTTAAGAGATTCTTATATAAGTTGTAGGTAGGTACTTAAACGGTCTTCTCAATTCATATACACTTAGTATAAGGTAGGTATATGAATGTATGTAGGTACATAAGTGGTATGAATGTATAAACTTATATGGAGTCGGGCCAGGTGTGTGATGTGATGGTGTATGGCATATGATGGGTCTTTTTGAAATGGTGGTGAGGTGGTGAATGAATTTTGTTTTCATATTTCTCAAATAATCTCATTTCTTTTTTTTTTGAAAACGAGGTGATAAGTGTAGCCGAAGGCATCAAGAGTGTTGATGTGGTCCTTCAGAGGACTCAGAAAACAGGAGTGATGGGTGAAAAGAGTAGCTGTGTAGCTGGTAGGTAGACTTATACTTCTACACCCCAACCCACACTTTAGACCTCAGGCCTAGCCACACACAATCATCAGGAACACAGAGAAATGAAAAGGACAAAGATATTTTATTATTTAAAAGGGAAATAATGGCAGAGAATTGAAAAACGTAATTGGTTTTGAAAAAAAAAAAAGATTTTCGATATCAATTTCAATGGAATTGTTTTGATAGTGTATTTTTTTTGTTGTTGTTTTATGTGAAAGGTTAAAATAAATGAAAGTTTGGGCATTTTGTTGTTCGTATTCGAAGAAGACGAACATTAATTATAAAACAATTCCCTTTTATGTTATAAAAAAAAAAGAATTACTCACCAATGTTTGATTGATTTTCAAAGACAGCTATAACGAAAAAAAAAACAGATAGAAAAGTTGTTATTTATAAGTATTTAAGAGATAGTTTAAATTTCATAAAAAATATAGTAAAATATTATGATAGACATTTTCTTGTTTGGCCATTCAAATGCAAAAAGTTAAGAGCTTTCCAGTAATTTGACAACACTTACAAAGAATTTTATAAAAGTTAAAAGTTAGTTGTCTAAAGCATGTCGTAAGATTAACGTGCTCTTGTTATAAAATTTGTTCAGATTCATCTCAAAATTTAGTGTAATTTTCTTCACTGAGTTAGTAGAGAGAATAAAATTAGATAATAATAAATAATTTGTTGGAACGATTATTCTTTTGTCATTAATTTCTACTTTTTATATTTTCGAGGAAAGCATTCGGTTGTTATTCAATAAATGTTTTTATTTTTAACTTCCCATAGGAAGTTATAGTAATGGGTCCGATTTGTCAAATTGAAAATTTTGACATTTCTCGACGTTTGAAGGTCACTAGAGTCGAAATAAAAGATTTTTAGAGAGATGTCTGCGCGTGCGTGTGTACGTACGTTTGTATGTCCGTAAACCCGTACGTCCGTACGTTCACGACGTTTTTTTCGTCGTCCATAGCTCAAGAACCAGTAGAGATATCGACTTCAAATAAATTATGTTATACAGATAATTATGTAGAAAGATGTAGAAAGGACTCCAACAAAATTGAGTGGGTGGTTTTTTTACCATAGCAAATTAAAAAAAAGGTGAACATTTTGGTTAACCCTAAATATCTCACGAACCAATAACGCTAGCGGGTTGAATTAAATTTTATATTATACAGTGCGATTCACATGGTTGACGCACCATTTTTCTCTGAATGAATTGTAGTTTTTCTGTTTGTTTTTTTTTTTTTCATGAACTACCAAACAATGCATTTACGCTTACATTTTATATTACGCCTGCAAATTAGGGTATCTGTATATTTGTATGCATTTATATGAAAGGTTATTAAATTCTGTTCAAAAAAAACTAAATTCTAGATTAGTGAGACGAACACAACGCTTGTTTTGATCTCTTTCTTCCCACTAGTGCAAAAAAGCTCAAATTAATCGGTTCGCATTAGACGCATGAATTATTTCAGTTAATTTCTTAATGCTGGGTAATGCAAATTAAATTTTATTAATGAACGTACGTAATTAAAGTTGTTCCGAGTGTTTAAAGCAAAAATGGGTAAAACAAAAATGTTAACGGGCGGAAATAGTAAAAATTGAGGCCTACCACTCCGAAGGGTATTCTATGCGGAAAATTGCAAAAAAAAATAGGACTAAGTGATAAAGCAGTTCGAAATTTTATATCAAACCCTACCACCTACGGACAAAACAACAAAGGAAGGACAAAAACAGTCTTAACACCGCACGAGAAGGGAAAAATAATAAGAATTGCATCAAATTCAGCACACTCCACGATGAAAATCAGACAACTAGCGGGGGTAAGTGCTAGCAAATCTACTGTTCGTCGAGCTATTTTATGTGCTCCATTCTTTAAATTTAAAAAGTTAAAAAAAAAGCCACCACTAAACGCTGCGTAAGAAATAAACATCGCTTAGAATTCACTCTTCTTCACATGACACGGGATACGCAGGTTGGGAGTGTACTAAATTGGAGAAATGTGGTGTTTTCTGATGAGAAAAAGTTCAACCTAGATGGTCCTGATGGGTATAATTTTTATTTTCATGATCTCCGCAAAAACGAAAGCTTTTTGAACCGCAATCATTCCAAAAAAGGAGGAGTAATGGTGTGGGGGCCATTTCATACTACGGCGGCGCCTTTGAGTTGGTTTTTGTGTCTCATAAAATGACAGGAATTTCTTATAAAGCTCTTTTACAAAGAGCTTTACCATCCATAAGAGAGCTTTTTGGACCTATCCAGTGGATCTTACAACAAGGCAATGCCCCGATCCACAACACGCATGTTGTAAAGGGTGTCCCAAAATTAACGCAAGATTTGAATTTGCCGCCATTTGTGCAGTGAAGTGTTAGCAACCCTGAAAAAAAAGCAATTTGACAGCTAACAGTATAGGGTTATTAAAAATGGAGCGTTACACGAGAGAACAACGTGTCTTCATTATTAAAGAATATTTCAAAAATAGTGAAAGCTCGGCGGCTGCAGTTCGAAAATTTCATACAAAATATGGTCGGAATAGTGTTTTAACTTCGTCAACTGTGAAGAGATTAATTGAAAAATTCATGGAGACTGGATCCGTTGGAGACGCCAAACACACTGGTCGTCCAAAAACAAGCCGTTCAAATGTGAATGTCAAAGCAGTGCGTGAGAGTGTTGCTGACAATCCAGGAACCTCAATTCGACGTCGTGGACAAGAATTGCAAATTTCAAGAACCTCTCTACAGCGTATACTCACCAAAGATCTGTGTCTTCATGCTTACAAAATTCAATTAACACAACAATTGAAGCCTAATGACCATGGACAGAGAAGAGAGTTCGTTGAATGGATTATTGAACATCAACAAATGGACCCTGATTTTTCGAGCAAAATCATCCTAAGCGATGAAGCACATTTTCATCTTGATGCCGCATTTGGGGTTCGGAGAACCCACATGTGATTGTCGAAAAACAAATGCATCCACAACGCGTGACTGTATGGTGTGGATTTTGGGCTGGAGGCATAATTGGGCCATATTTTTTTGAAAATGATGCTGGTCAAGCAGTGACTGTTACTGGTGCTCGATATCGCGACATGATTACACAGTTCTTTCTGCCAAAATTCGATGATATTGATGTGTCCAATATGTGGTTTCAACAAGACGACAAGACGGTGCCACATGTCATACAGCCCGTGAAACAATTCAATTACTGCATGAGACATTTCCAGGTCGTGTACCCTCTCGTTTCGGTGATCAAAATTGGCCTCCTAGATCGTGTGATTTAACACCATTAGACTTCTTTTTATGGGGTTATTTGAAATCACAAGTCTATGTCAACAAGCCCAACAACCACCCGTGCATTAAAGGAGGAGATTCAACGCTGCATCAACGAAATTCAGCCATATTTATGCAGAATGGTCATGGAAAATTTCAACAAAAGAGTGCGCATGTGCATGCAAAGCCGTGGAGGCCATTTGTCCGATGTGTTATTCCATACATAACCCTATCCTATGTACTTTACGAGTCAATAAAAATATAACTATCAAAAGACTAAAAATGGCGTTTTCTATTTAATTCAAATCTTGCGTTAATTTTGGAACACCCTTTAAAAGCATTTCTTGCTAGTGAAAATGTGGCATTGTTGCCATACTCACCTGATCTTAACATCATAGAAAACCTTTAGGGATGGCTGAAGCGTCAAATTTATGAAGGAGGCAAGCAGTATGAAAGCTGTGAGGAGCTTATTGCCGCAATAATAGAAGCCTGGTCTAAGATTTCATTGGATTATTTAAAAAAAAGTGTACGAATCTCTTAAAAGTAGTCAGTAGTCGACTCGTGGAGGTTGTAGGAAGTATTAAAACTGTGAAAAATAACTACAAAAATAATAAAAAGCAAAAAAAATGTTATAAATCGATCAACTTCTTTTTTTTTAACTTCTAACAAGTGCGTCTAACCAAGTGAACCGATTTATTTGAGCTTTTTTTGCACTAGTGGGAAGAAAGAGATCAAAACAAGCGTTGTGTTCGTCTCACTAATCTAGAATTTAGTTTTTTTTTTCGAAGAGAATTTAATAACCTTTCATATTAATTCATTGTTTGGTAGTTCATGAAAAAAACAAACAGAAGAACTACAATTCATTCAGAGAAAAATGGTGCGTCTAACCATGTGAACCGCACTGTATATGGTAACGTAATACAAAACAAATATATTTTTGGAAAAAATTCCAATGTACAGTTTTTTTTTATAAATCAAAAAAACTAAAAACCAATTTGTCACCTGGAAAAATTTACGAACAAAAAAAATGATTTTATCTACAAAACAATTTTGTGCAACGAAGAATAATGTTTTAACATCAGTTTTTTTTTATAAAATATAAAAACAAAAAAAACATTACTCAAAGTTGGTAAAAATTGATTTTGGACTCGAATATCTTTTCATAAATTTGAGATGGCTTCCAACTAATTTTATCTTATAATAAATTTATTTATTCGGTAAAATTTTGGTAAAAATTGATTTTCGACTCAAATATATTTTCAAGACTTTAAGATATTGGTTCCAAATTAATTTTTTCTTTTAAAAAATATTGTTGTTAACATTTAGTAAAATTTTGAGAAAAATCGAATTGAAAGTTTTTTTTTTTTAAATAAAAACCTAACAAAAATGAATGAAAGTTGGTAAAAATAGATTTTCGACTTAAATATCTTTTCAAAAAAGTGAGGTTATGGCTTGAAGCTTATTTTATCTTTTAGAAAATATTGTTTTAAATACTCGGTAAAATTTTGAGAAAAATTGAATCGACAGTTTTTTGTACAAAAAAATAAAAGCCTTAAAAAAACAGTACTAAAACTTTGTAAAAATTTACTTTCGACTCAAATATCTTTTAAAAATATTGGCTTCAAAACATTTTTATCTCACAGAAAATATTGTTTTCGACTTTCAGTAAATTTTGTATGAAAATCCAGCAGTCAATTTTTACCTACATAAAAAAATAAAATCTACAAAAAATAGTACGCAAATTTGGTAAAAATTGATGTTCGGTTCTCGATATCTCGTGAACAATAGAAGATATTGACTTCAAATTAATTTCATTCATCCAATTTGTATTTGTTTATTTAAGAAATAAGTACTTTTAAAAAATGCTACTAAAATTGGTAAAAATTGGTTTCCGTCTTAAAATCTCGTTACCAAAAATAGATTTTGAAATCAAACTATTTCATCAAATGCAAAATATTGTTGGTAATTTTTAAATCTTTTAGAATAATTCAACTGGAAACTTTTTTAACAAAACACGAAAACCTACAAACCTTTTAGGCAAGACAAATCGACAGACGGGATGGGAAGTTATCAGTGTTGGTCGCATCCCAGCCTCTTTTTAAACAAAATAATAATGTAACTATCGGCAGAACAGCTGGATTACTATAGAGAGAGATATAAACTTAAAAAGAAAAGGGTTTTGATGTGATCCACACAAAAAGCTTGGTGCCTTATAAAAATTGTTTCTTATTGAAATAAGCCAAATTTACAATAAAAGAATTTCAAAAATATTTTATATTAAAGTTTAAAAATTAAAAACGTTCTTCCTCTAATTTGCTCCGTTTTTTGAATAATAAAAAAAACAATATTTTTAAGATAATATCCATTTGATATGACCATGACGTCAAAACGTAAAACATAAAACTGAACTAAGTTGGGAGCGTGGGTGGTTCATGGGACGATTGGGCAAGTTTCGAACTATATGGCAAGTTTTGCATTCGTAAAAAATTTCGAACTCGAGATTTTAACCCTACATGTCACTAAGATTGTAAAGAAGTTGAAAATAACAGGCTCCGCGTTTCCGTCCGTCTCTCTCTCTGTCCTCGTCCCTTCAGCCTAAACCATTGGGTAGATTGAGTTCAAACTTGGAACTTAATTTTTTGAAAAGATTCGCGTTAGAACTTTTTATACATTAGAAAGCTTCACACAAATATTTTGGTCAAAAATTAAAAATTCAAATTTATTCAGAAAATTCTTAAGAATTTTGTTCTAAATTGCTTTCTTAACTTACATAGCTTCTTTAAATAAACAAAATGCATTACTGGGTCGCACGAACCTGCTCATGTTTTTCAAATGGCGCGGGTAGATTTTGGGGCCCCAATGGCCCCAATTATTCAGTTGTTTATGCCAAATCATCATAGCAAGTTACTCGATTGAACAGCACGTTCAAATGATAAAAGTTTATTATCAAAATGAGTATTTGTTAACACAAATGTGCGCATTGTGCCCATTTTAGTGTAGACGTGGTGGCCCTTTACATTCGACTCTTCAACGTTTGGTGGCCAAATATGAGACGACCGGTTCAGCAAACAATCAGCTAACACCCGTACGTTCAAGGAACGCAAGAGCACCAGAACTCGGCCTTTCGTTGACTTCAACTTGGCGAATTTTGCGTCGGGACTTTGGCCTACACCCGTACAAGATCTAACTGACCCAGGAGCTCAAAGTTCATGAGGATAGATAACGACGATAACCTCTCGGATCCGTGCCACCGTAAGAAGCCGATGCAGGCATTTGAATAATGTCATATTCCACACACATATACCTTTTACAACTGATTTTCGTAAGAAAATTACCCTTTTTGAAATATCGAATGTCGAAAAAAAAGAATATTTCTTTAAAAATAAAAAAAAGCCGTTTTAAAAAAAAGATACTATTAAGGTAGTATCAGAGCAGTAAAATTATTGATTTTATATATTATATATATTATTGATATTATTGGTTCATTAGTTCTTTAGAAAACATAAAAACAAAATAAAGGCTCTATGGAGGATACCATGTTAGCTTCGGAAAATTCTTCACACTTTTACGGGCAGCAAAAAAACATTATTGAAAGAAATTACACATACCTTATCTTCTTCAACTCTATAAATCTCAAAATCTTTAATTGAAAAACATGACTAATGACATGATAACAATTAAAAAGTCTCATTTTGAATAAAAACATTTTTTCGATACTTCAGGTTACTGAAGTATTTCTTTACGAACTTAAAAACACAATTTTTGTTGATTCGATATTCATGCATAAATCCTTCAAGTAAATATTTTATTAAAACGTATTTCAAATTTTCTAGACTCATCTTATCTTACGGTTGTCATATATCATTCTCTTTGTCAAAGTAGCGCTTCCAACTACCATTTCTTCTACTTTTGTCTAACGATGCACATACATATGAGTAACTGTTGTAAATTAGGTCCGCCAAAAGGTTCATATATTTCTTTCTCGAGCTTTTATTTTTTTTTTTTGACGAATTCATTATTTGTCATATTTTTGTTATGTGTAGAATCTTATAACTCATAAATAATTTCTAAGACCTTCTCTCATCCTCCATTATCACCAGACTCAATTTCAATAATAAATTGCCATACATATGCCTACCAGTAGGTATACTATAAAGATGACAAACAGTATATACAGGGGGTATAAAGTTAAGAAATATTTTTTATTGCTCAATCTCAAAAACACAAGAAGACAACTTTTATAACTCGCGAACAAAAAATGGGCATAAATTGGCGTAAATATGTTGCGTTAAGACACAATTTTCTTACCCTAATTTTTGTGTGAGATTGCCTGTTTTTAACGTTGTTTGTTTTTGTGTATTGCATCTCATTTCTGAGTCCAACTGACTGACAACACAGTAAGACCATCATCAGAATAAATTCAATTAAAAATTATCACAATTGATTGCCGCGCCATATATCTTTATAAATTTATTAATAGCTATGAAAATCTAGATTCCAGAATAACAAAGTCATAAGAATTTATAAATAATAATTATATGATGGAATTTTACTTCAAAACAAAAGCTTTGAAAAAAATCGAAAAAACAAAAATAAGTTTGCGACGAAAATTGAAAATCCTTCAACCTGAAAATGAAATGAAGTGTGAGAAACTCACCTCCTTCCACGTTTTACCATCCCTTTTGTATAAGGCTTTTGAGGTTGGTATAGACGTATGTACGTAGATACTCGTAAATGTTGACAGGTAAAATCTCATTTGGTTTAACCTCATAGTAAATTACTGCACTTATTTGACTCGCATAAGTGCTTTTGCTATGTCAGTTTTTGATGTCGTCGTCGCTGAAGTCGTAGATGGAAGCAATGATGGTGCGGTATTTTCAAAGCAGAAATTCAAATGAGATGCCAAATTGCTTCTGCTCGTGCTCCTTGCATGAGTTGACATCGAAAAATCTGCTTTAAAATTAGTTTTTTTTTCTCTTGACTTTTCTTCGTCATCGTCTTTTTCTTGGTGTGACTTCCTTGGTTCAATGGGTCGTCTGTCTGACTTTACTTTTCCCCAAACTCCAAACCAAATCAAAATAAGAAATATAAAAAACAAAAATCCTGTTCAACGTGCGAGGGGGTAGGACGGAAAAAAAGTGTCCTTAAAATAAAAAAGCCAGTCAAAGCAGAGAGCATATGTATACATTCTCGTGAACATAAATAGCACATAAAAGCCAAGTCCTTGAATTAAAATACACAAGAAACAAAAAAAAAGAACTGTACCAGTGTCCCTATAAATACCTATATAGAAAATAAAATATGAAGGACTAAAGGAAAAAAATACGTATAAGCAAAGCATCCGTCCCGCCGGCCGCCATCAGAAGTATAGTTGTTATAAAGCTTTCAACACTTCATGGTATTTACCATTTTTACAGGTTTTAAAATGGAAGATATTTACACTATACACACATTGTATAATGTGAAACGAGAAGGGAAGTAAAAGAAATATCACTGAGAAATGTCCTGTGCCATCAGTGATGTCCTTCCTCATCCTCGTGTTTTGCCTCTATGCCTTGGAGCGGCAGTGTCCTCATTGCTTTATGACTATTGTTATCGGTTCACAATCATCGTTATGATTATTGATATTTGTATTACACATTTTCCTGTTTGCATAAGCATAAAATATAATTCAAAAATTCCTGATAGTCGAAAAATTTCGGATGAAATTTATGTGTGGACAAACAGTGCTATGTTCAGGGGCAACCTGTTTAAGGGGGCTCATTAAAGAATTTTTGTGATGAAATAAAATAAAAATGTATTTTCAATAGATATCAGCAACTTTAACCAATATTCAGAAATGGAAAGAACCTACTATTTTTCACCAAACACAAACGGAATGATTTTATTAAAAACCATTATTCACGTAAAATATTTGAACTGGATTTAAGCTGAAGGATCTAAAGCATGAATCTCAGTGATTTTCCAGTTCTTCAAACCTACCTTCTCACCAAATGCGTACATGTGAACATAAAAAGGAACCCAACCTTCGATTTCTAATTCTTACTTATTTACTTAAGGTGGAGCTACAGTCCGGGACGGAAGTGGGTCTCAACCAACATGCGTTTAATGCCAGGTCGGTTCCTAGCTAGCTGACTCTGCTTGAGGTCATCTCCCACCTGCGGTATTCCTTTACTGCGCTGTTTCTTGGGATTGAATTCGAAGACCTTCCGGGCTGGAGCATTGAAGTCCATTCGCTCTACATGACCCAGCCATCAAAGTCGTTGGACTTTTATTCTTTTAACCACGTTAGTGCCACTGTATAAGCCGTATAAATCTACGTTGTATTTTCTCCTCCGTTCTCCTTCTTTGTAGACGCGACCAAAAACCACCCGAAGAATTTTTCTCTCGAAGCATCCTAAGACGCTCTCATCTTTCTTTCACAGGGTTCAGGCCTCAGCGTAATAAATGAGAACCGGGATGATGAGTGAGAGGGCTTTACTACTCAATTGCCTTCTAAGTTCAAAGAGGTAGCGATTTGCAATGCTTAAAAACACACCAAAGACTTCTCGTCGCAATGATTAAAAACGCACCAATGACCAATGATCTTTCAATTATGTCAATATCATCGGCGTATCCAAGTAATTGGATGGACCTTTTGAAGATTGTGCCTCTAGTGTTGACGGTTGAGTTTTGCACAATTCTTTCCAGAACGATGTTGAAGAAGTCGCATGACAGTGCATTGCCTTGTCTAAAACCATTTTTGACATCAAAAGCATCGGTGAGACCTATTCCGAACTTGATAGAGCAGCGTGTATTCTCTATCGTCATTCTGCACAAATGGACAAGTTTGACAGGGATTCTAAAATGAGACACTGCTCTCCCCTATAGATGCTGTCATACACGAAATCGATAAAGAGATGGTGGGTATCGATCCTGGGGTTTTTCCAAGATCTGCCATAATGTGAATATTTGGTCAATGGTACTCTTTTCTCGTCTAAGGACACACTTATATGGAACTATCATATTATTGACGAAGGGCTTCAGACGTTCACATAATTCGACACAAAGGATCATATACGCGATGTTAAGGAGACTGATGCCTCTGTAGTTGGCACAGTTCGGAGGTGTCCCTTTCTTGAATATTGGGCAAACTATGCTGAGATTCAACTTATTGGGCATGCTTTCCTTCGAACATATTTTGCAGATGAGTTCGTGCATGCTCCCTACCAAGTCATCGCCTGCTGTTTTGGATAATTCAGCAGCGATGATATCAGCTCCAGCAGCTTTGTTGGACTTCAGTTTCGTTATAGCTATCTTCACGTGCATCGTCGAGGTCGGGTAGGCGGAGTTGTTGTTCTGCTTCGCCTATAGGTTAAGTGATGCTATCTCCCGTACAGCGGAAGCCGAGAAGTTGTCTTTCCATATTCCCAAATTGCTTCTAAAAGTAAGTTATTCACCATGTATGATGAGTTTATTCCACTTTAGCGAAACATATGTTTTTAATAGACAGAAAGGTATCTACTGACATATATGTAACTCAACGAATGAGGTGAAAAATATGACAGTTTGGGAAAAGACATTTTCGAAACTGAGACATGCAAAAATAAGCAAAACTTTTTGACATTAATTGCTAATGTCAAATAACTTCATATAAACAGATATTATTTTTCATTATCTCGTGTATTTCATTCCATTTTATTATAAGTTTTATTTTTAAGAGGATTAAAGAAAATTCCTTAAGGGCCTTAAATCCCAACTTATTCTGGCCCTGATGTACACAAAAGTTTTCGTAACCGTTAAGCAGATGACTCTCTTTTTCCCCACGATGATTCTGAGTGTGGAATAAAATTATTTCATGCAAAAAAGGAAATGGAAATGACTTCTTATTCCATTCCAACCAGCTGTCTCATATAATTTAGGAGAGGACTTTCGTCCTTATAGGTGCTTGTATATGTATGTGTATAGGTGGTATTCTATTGTTGTGTATTGAATTGTGTCTGTATATAAGCAATTTTTCTGCTATCACAAGTCTCACATAAACAATTTGTTACAAATTCAAGAGATTTAATGTTGCTATTGGAATGTTTGAATGAATCTATATTAAGTAATATTTTTGTATGTAGGTACATAAAAGTTATTGTTTCGTCTATTTTGAAAATCAGTTTTACAATACATGGGAAATAATAATATAATTGGCATTTTCTTCCACAAAAGACCAATCAATCATTAAACTCATCAATTTGATGTGGAATTTTATGAAAGATTGAGTGTTTATTGTACAGGCTGGGCCAAAAGTGTCTTAATAATTTAAAGTGATAATAATTTCTACAGATTTAAGTTTTTATTCATAATTTATTTTAGAATCACAAGTTGTGGTTTATTTTAAGGCTTGTCCCTCAAATGAGCACCAGTTTCATGCTTGTTGAGACTTAGTCTCTCTAGAGCGATTGCATAACACTTTTTAGGAATCAGCTGCAGCCCATCAGTTCTTAGAACTCTTCTCAATGGACTACTGGATACACCGAATTGACCAGATTGCCTTCGTGTCGATGTCTCTGGACTCTCTATAACACTTATAGGAATGCGTTTCACTTATAGAAATGCGTTCCACATTCGCTTTAGCTCGGGCAGTGTGAGGTCTTACAACTCGAGGAGGATCATTTATTAGTTCCTATAACCGCAGAGGGTGAATTTTGAACATTAAAATGACAACGATTGTTCCTTTGGGTTTAATGATAAAATTCGATTAGTTAGGTCCTTTCTAAAGCGCTTGTAGCCCGTTGTAATAAATCTCACAAGTTTGTTTTATGAGTACTTTAAAAAAAAAACTAAACACACAAAAGTTAAAATTTTTTCAAATTATGTAGAAACTTTTGACCCACCCTGTACACATAAATTGTTTTATTATATGGATTAATGGTGATGTCCGTGGTAGTGCGCTACGCTGATATCAAAGTGTTAAAAAATCCTTTCATTTTCTCGGATTTAATATTCTGTATTTTCAGATTATAGACAGGTTGTTCGTCTATATGAGAGCCTCGGCTCAGCTTTTATACAGGAACTGATAAATGTCCTTACTGAAGAGATACCTACCTTTAAACAACAAAACAAAAAAGATGATGACAGAGATTTATTAAAAAAAAAATATATATATAATCGAGGAATGTGTCAACGGAGCATTAAAGTCACGGCTAATTGAAATTCACTGTAGTGCTGTCGACAGTGGCGGCGGCAACGTCGACGTAGACGTAGACGGCGAATGGGATAACTTTTTTATGTTCCTCATTCTGCATAGAATCAGAATTGTGTAGCAGAAATATATAACAGTTAACGAGAATGAAGAGACTAAAGGGGCCTATACTTGAAAGAGGCTTAAGTAGATTTTGGCAGACAGTGTTTATATGGCTTCCAGGAATCACAATATATGTATATAACTATGGCCTATGGGGGTATATACATATGTATGTACGTATGAATGGCGTGTTTAAGCTTTTCCTAGAAAAATTCAGTACAATAGAATAGAAATATAATAAATATTCAGTACTTGTATCTGTATCTTTATTCCACTACATAAAAATGGGCCTAAACAATGCCTTGAATAAGTTGAAATGTGAATTTTAGATTAGTTAATTGTCATTGTTATAGTTTATAATGGAATAATTTAAGTCCAACAGTGTTGCACTCATATTTATCAACAAACAATCATATTTGACATTTATTTGAAAATAAAATGAATCCATTCCAGAAATAAAAGAAAAACATATAGGTAGTTTACTTTTATTCATTTACCAATAACATATTTATACATTTATTTTGACAGAAATGCTCTGCTTACTTAAGTTAATTTGTCTTGAGATTTAAAATGTAAAGTAATATTGTAGTAGTCCTGGCATAGCGACTATACTCGACCAAACTTTTCCTAGTCTCTTTTTTGTAAAAATCGTCAATTTTCAGTCTTGTTTTGGTATCACTCTTAGTCTCGTATAACTGGGTCTCGTATTTTTCTTCGTGAATTGTTTAATTTGTAGTATAATTTTCGCTTTCTAAATTTTTATTTAAGTTTTTAAGCTTTGACTTTTATAAAACAGTAGACAATATTATAATATAGGTTTTTTCATAAAGAAGCTCTATGCTTCTTATCCGCTGTATTTCACAAGACTTGAATTATTAAAAACAGACCACATTTTGACATTTGTATAATTTTTCATTTCTAGAAATAACATGGTCAGTTATAATGGTCCACCTGAGTTGGGATTCGAGTTTTGATAGCATCAAGAGGAATGCCACCGTTTCGCAAATAAGCCTTGAAGAGTTGATCCTTCTCAGGCCAATTCACCCGCTCATTACCCTCAACACTGCTTTGGATTGGAAACCAAATAAGAATCATGTTATTATTTGACCAATACAGAGGATGATGTAGCTGTATTTATAGCCTTAAAAGCTGTCTGACTATCTGGGAAAACAACCATGTTTTTTTGATTTGAGCCCGATTTGAGTAATTCGCATGCTTTCCTATACAGCATGGCTTTCTTTAATACATGTATACATTGAATTTGTGTCTTTCATTCTCTTTGCCTTAGAAAAAGGTTACGAAGTCGATGTTATTTCAACAGATTTCAGTAAGGCATTTGACAAAATCTCGCATAAATTTATACTGTTCAAACTAAACATTCTTGGCTCTAAACCTTCTTTTATAAAATGGATTTCCTTTTACCTTGAAAACAGATATTACAGCGTTCGTTTCAGATCCGTCACCTCATACCCTTTCTAAGCTAACTCTGGTGTTCCTCAAGGCATCCACCTAGGCCCTCTTTTGATCTTGAAAGGGTCAAAGGCATTCTTTTATCTCACTATGTGCAGATGATATGTACAACATTTTTCAAGGCCTTTTTATCGATACATGACTCTTCTTTTATTCAACATGATGTTGATTTATTTTTCAGCTTGGTGTCTTTAAAACTGCTTATTACCAAGTGCCAATCAATCACTTTTTCACGGAAATGCTTAAACGCTCCTCCCCGTCTCTACCTTTTGCACAGTCAACTCATACGTACTGTTATTTACATTAGGGACCTTGGCAATTCATGTGACCAATAGATTATTTACTTCCATATACACACGATATCGTTCTCAAAAGCACCTCAGCCTTGATTTAATTAAACTTTGGTCCAAAGAATTAACTAAATCCTTTGTTACACGGTCCCAATATATATCTTATGTTTGCCCAATCTTCGAATACGAGTCTCCAGTTCAATCCACTTTCCAAAATATTCATATTTCCAGAATTGAGAGCACCCAACGTCGTTTCCTGCGCTTTACACTTCGTGGTTTACCTTGAAATAATCATCTTATACTTTCTCCCTATGTTGACCGCCTCAAACTTCTTAACTGGAATTTTTTGGACTTTTTGTCAGGTTCCATTGATTGCATTTCTTTCTAGCTCAATCTCTTTTAAAACTAGCCTTCGTAACACTCGTAATTCTCGACTCTTTTATGTTCTTACCCACCAAACTTGCTATGGCTCCAACGAACCTACAATATCTCGTATGCTTCAAAGTGTAAATTCGCACTTGGACTTTTTTTTATTTTAACATCAGTCTTCTGAATTACCCTCCCTTCCATAATCTTAGGTTAAGTTCTAAATTTAATTTAAGTTATATTAAGAATTAGTTTAGGGTTTCGCTCCCACCGAAATTAAACAATTAATTGCTAGTAGTTGAGCTTGAAATACACTGGCAATTTTGATCAACCAAAAATGCTTGCAGATATTCCAAGACTCGACAAAAATTCTTGACCTAACTTCGCAATTTGTTTTCCTCCCATCAGCAAAGATAGTAGCATCGAAATATTTCGTTGCTTTTCCATTCTTCCAATTTCCCAATTTTTTCTTGTAGAAATATGGACTTTCAAATCTTTACTGAGGCTCAAGGAATTTTTGCAGTAGTCAGAGCTTGTCGAAAAAAATATCCAATGGAATCAGTTTGGTGATATTTTTATAACCGTAAGGTTTCGAATATCAACTATTAAATTTTCTAAGTCTTATAGTGCCCTGCACGGTAGTAAATACTTTTCAGGTTCGAAGAGCGCTTTCTACCCTTATTTTCATATACATTTTGAAGTTTAATTTAGGGATAAGAATAACTCTTAGATACTTTCCACTGGGGTAGAGTGAAGGAAGATATGTTTTATGGCAAAGAGCAATTCGTTTGATATTGCTCTAATTGACTCTTAGTCCATTACTAGTGGTTAAGTTGCTTTAAAATTCTTAATAGCCATCTCCCAGATTTCACTAATCACGTGGTTGAACATCTCCAAGATCAATATTACACCACTCATCTGCAATATGTTTGTTTTAGGAGGACGATAACTCTTTTGAGAATGCCTTAATTTTAATCAACTTTATCAAGAATGATATAAAAATACTTTGTTTTTGATATCAATTGGAAGTTATGAGCATAAAGCTGATCCGAAAGTTTCCTTAAAACTTAACAAGTTATAGAAATTGTTTACTTAATTAAAACCCTCCAAATGGAGGTTTTAAATATTTTAATTTCTCCATATGAAAAACTCCGTTTCTTGTTCAAGTTTAAAAATAAATATAATTTGCAGTTTAAATACAAGAGTAGTCTCATGACTATCAAAATTCTTCGTTCATTTGTAATCCTGCAGACTTTTGATGTCAATTATATTCTTAAAACGTCGCTTGTTCCATTTCAAGGCAGAAGAGAGCAAAATCCTTTAGCAGACAAACAAGGAAGCAAGGAACAAACTGTCTAACTAAAGATATGTTCGAGATATTATGTTCTCTACCTCGTCGTCATCGTCGTCGTCGACATAGTTGGTATACTTTGCAATTCCTTTACAACTATATGACCTAATGTAAGCTGCTTATATCACGCTCTTTGACCTCAGAAAATTACCCTGCATGTCGATGTTAATTATACTTCGTTTGGTTGCATCATGCAATTGTGTGAGCAGCATTCTCCAG
The DNA here is from genome assembly GCA_920104205.1 of Eupeodes latifasciatus. Taxonomy (NCBI): domain Eukaryota; kingdom Metazoa; phylum Arthropoda; class Insecta; order Diptera; family Syrphidae; genus Eupeodes; species Eupeodes latifasciatus. The sequence continues at coordinate 131,309,774 of OV049924.1, read as the reverse complement.
TGTCATGTTCTAATTTGCATACACTAATGCCGCACAGTCTACATATTTTCTGCCATTTGCACACATACAATCTCTCGTATATAGTTCTTATGCATCCCAACATCAAACCAACAACAACCACAACACATCCACCCAACCAACCCCCACACGACCAACAACCCTCGTACCGATGATGCTGTGTCAACCCCTCGAGCAAACAATGTTGAAAAAATCACAACAACAACAAACTAAGAACACATGTTGTCCAACTGAGGTAAAGACTTTTATCCTCTGTATTCATTGGTAGCAAGGAAGCAAAGCAAGAAAAAAGGATATAATTTCTAAAAAGGATAAAAGGCAGACATTCTACGGGGGCTATTTTTAGTCTCATTCACCTCCATCCCCAAACTCCCACCCAGAGCCCCACCAACAACATCCTCACATTTGTCGGTCGAGAAATAAAATTAAAATTAAATTATTTGTAACTTTGCTGCAAGGAAAAAGGAAAAAGGAGCAAAATAATTAGTTTTTATGCGTTATCCTTCTATCTTTGTAAAGCTTTGTGTGTCTGTGTGTGTGTTTGGATAGTTTTCTTTTTTTTACTTTCTAATTTTGTTGTTTTTTAGTTTGCTTTTTACTTTTTACTTTATACTTTTTTACTTTTTTTTCAGAACAGGGAAGCTTCACTATCCAACAGATGTTTGTGGACCATTATTCGAAGAGGAGTTGGAATTCTGGGGACTGGATTCAAATCAGGTAGAACCATGTTGTTGGTCAACATATAGTATACATCGAGATACACAAGTAAGTATTTAAAAACCAAACAAAAAAAAAAGAAGAAGAAACAGAAATTGAACCTTGGATAATTCAATTTGTACGCCTTGAGGTTTAAATATGTATCTACTTACATTTTATTTGTAACTTTTTATCCTACCTTTGTTTATTTATTCTCTCTCTCTCTCTCTGTAGAATACTTTAGCAATTTTAGATAAATTAGATATTGAAAATGAAAAACCATCAGAGGAACAAATTGCACGATTATTTGGTTTCGAAGAAGCCCTTAGTAATGGTGAATTAAATTGTTGGCAACGAATTAAGCCGAAAGTATGGGCTCTATTCGATGAGCCATCAAGTTCAACAGCAGCAAAGGTAAGTTTTGAGAGACGAAATTAATTTATTCCTAAGAATTTATTTTATTTAGCCCTTTAAAACTTGGTTTTCTGTTACAATAATCTGAGACCAAGTTAATTTTAAAACTTTGTCACATGTTCCAAACTACTTTATATTGAAGTCTTAAGTATTGAGGAACTTGAGCAAGACTTCTTCTTACTTACTTAAGGTGGCGCTACAGTCCTGTGTGAACTAGGGCCTCTCCCAACAAACTTCTCCATCTAGCTCGGTCCTTAGCTAGATGTCTCCAGTGTCGCGCTCCAAATTGGAAGACGACGTCACTTTAAACTTGTGCGCGCCACCTGATTCGCGGTCTTCCTCTACTGGCCTGTCCTGTGGGTGTGGATTCGAAGACTTTCCGGGACGGAGAATTGGTTTACATGCGCTCTACGTGACCCAGCCATCTTAGTCGTTGGACTTTTACCCTTCTGGCTAAGTCTACGTCGCTGTACAGCCCGTACAGCTCGTCGTTTCATCTTCTCATCCACTCCCCTTCGATACATACGGGACCGTAGATCACACGAAGAACCTTTCTCTCGAAACGACCCAAGGTGCTTTCATCCGCTTTTGTCATAGTCCATGCTTCTGCACCGTATAGCAGGACGGGGATGATAAGGGTCTTATATAGCAAGAGCAACACTTTGGTCTTTCCAGAGAGGATTTTTCCACTCAATTCCTTTCTTAACCCAAAGAAACAGCGGTTAGCAAGAGTTATTCTTCGTTTGATCTCAGCGCCGGTGTTGTTTTCTGCGTTTACAGCGGAGCGTAGGTAGACGAAGTCCTTGACTACCTCAAAGTTACGTCTATCGATGGTGACGTTTTGACCAAGACGTCGGTGTTGTAGGTCCTTTCTTGATGACAGCATGTACTTTGTTTTGCCCTCATTAACCGTTAAACCCATTTTTACCGCCTCTGCCTCAATACTCACAAAAGCCCCATTGACATCACGCTGAGTTCTTCCGATTATGTCAATGTCATCAGCATATGCTAGTAATTGGACAGACTTTTGAAAGATAGTGCGTCTAGTGTTGACGTGTGAGCTCTGCACTATTCTTTCAAGTACGATGTTAAAATCACATGACAGCGCATCACCTTGTCTAAAACCTTTTTTGACATCGAAAGGTTCTGTTAAGTTGTTTCCAACCTTTATGGAGCAGCTTGAATTCTCCATGGTCATCCTGCACAAACGGACGAGTTTGGCAGGGATGCCAAAACTAGATATCGCTCTATACAGCTCGTCCCTGTAGATGCTGTCATATGCGGCCTTGAAACCGATGAAAAGATGGTGGGTGTCGATTTCATGTTCTTGGGTTTTTTCCAGGATCTGCCGTAATGTAAATATTTGATCGATTGTGTACTTTACTGGTCTAAAACCACACTGATAAGGACCTATCAAGTTGGTGACGATGGGCTTTAGACGTTAACATATTACGGCAGAGAATAAACTTCTTCTAAGTACTTGCAATACAAAATAAATTATTTTATACGAGTAGAGTGAAAAATCTATCAATATGAACGGAATAGTATGGCGCCCATACAACTCAAGCGTATTCAAGAATTGGGCTGACAAAAGAAATGTTCAGAATTTTAACAACATATGGATGGCGGATCTCTCGGGAAAGTCTTTTGACGAAACCAAGTGTTTTATTAGCTTTTTTTATAATACAATTATAATGACCAGTAAAACTTAATTTTGAGTCAAGTACAACACCAATGTCAGAAAAACTGAATTCCCCATTCAAAATTGAGAAATTTAAAAAATAATCATAATTTATAATATCAAATTTGCGTGTAAAATACATTGTCCTTACATTTGTCAATATTTTAAATCTAACGATTTTTACAGTACCATTCCCAAAATTGATTTTGATCTTCTTGTAGCTCTTTACTATCCTTGATTAAGTTAATAATTCAACCAAATTTAACATCATCTGCATAGATTACCGATATAGAATATTTAGAACAGAAGGCAAATCATCAATAAATAAAAATAAACAGCAATGGACCAAGGTGACTCCCTTGAGGTACACCAGAATTGACTTAAAATTGACTTGAAGGCTTACTCTTGAACATGATGCTATAATATCTATCTTTAAGATATGACGAAATACACTTAACAAAAGGGTCGTTAAGTTCAATATTACTTAATTTATTAAAAAGAAGTCTATAAAGATGCCTCGAGATGACTTTAGAGTGTTTTTCGAATGCATTCAAACAAAAAATAGAGAATTGTTATAAATTAGTAATTGTTGATTTCTGTTTTCAAAAACTCATGTCACAGACAAGGGATTCAAATAATTAAGAAAAAGGAGACAATTTCGTAATATTTTTGCAAATATGTTCGAAATTGACTCTAAAAGATGGCTTGAAGAATTTTGAAAGGTCTACTTGCTAAATATCCTTCAAATTTACGTTTACTATTAACGTACATATCTACAAAACATTTGGGAGTTCATTTTTAGATCACACTCAGTATTCGTAAGTCACAAAGTCGTATTGCAGTTCTGGATAAATTCTTTTCAGCGTGTCAGTGCTCTTTGAAGGCCTTATTTCTTTTATTTTTCAAAGCTTTTGAATGCGAACCAAATAATGGCGGAATACTATTTAACATTTTTAATACACACATTTGGAAAGTACGAGTATCTATAAAAAAATTAAATAAGATTTGAAAAAATCGTTTCATCTAAACACAATTTTGAAAATAATGCATCACAGTTAATTTCGAGTAATAAGTTAAATAGCTAAGTAAAGTTACATTTTTTAAAATCAAACTCGATATCGTCGGTGAAACCAGAAAAGTGTGTAACTCCAAATTTTCTGAAAATGAGATTTGAATGACATCTGTTAGTCAAACCTGATATCTACCGTTACTTAAACTGGGAATCCCCTTAAAGTTCATACTTTTTATTCTATTGGCAAATTTGAAAATGGTGTAACTCCATGCTCACTTAATTTTGTGAGAAAACCGTGTATCTCCTCATTATGCGGTAGTAAAAGTGTGAGTGACATCGTGCCAATAACTTCAAAACTATGACGTTTTAATGCTCTCCTGTAAAATTTGCTAATATGGAGTTACACACTTTTCTGGTTTCACCGACGATATAATTTGTACTTAAGTTAAAAACATTGCACACATATAAATTTAATGAAATAGTAAGGGCGAAATGGGGCGATATTCATGTACAAGTCTGAATCGCTCGGCATAAAAGCAGCATCAGAGAAGTAGACAAGATCAAATATTCTTACAATTTCATTTAAAAAACATCATTAGTTTATCGGCACCATTCCAGGTAGGGATGATTCAAGTCTCCAATAATAATGATTTCATCAGTTGGCTCAATTTTCTCAAATATTGTTTCTAAGGAATTGTTAAAATTGTAAATATTTTATTAGAGTGCAATGACTACTTAAAAAGAATACAATGACTTAAAATGAATGCAAATAATGCATTTAGTCTCAAATGATTGAAAACAGTTGATTGTAGTCAAATGATTGGAGACAAAATCAATTCAATTTTTTCAAGGTCACATGATTGGTGATTTCAAAATTTGGAGTCACAATCTCTGAATACAATATTATAATGAAGTCATAAAATATTGCATTCTTTTACATGTATAACGCCTAACTTTATAAAACTGATTCACAAATGAGTATTGTGTTGTGATCGTTTCACCCCTTTTAATCCATTAGTACCACAAAATTAAATAAATAAACATTAAGAATTAAAAATACATATAATTGAATTATTTTTATTACATTTACTTTTTTCATTAGATTGTTGCTAGCATGTCGGTGTTCTTCATATTCGTTTCTGTGATATCATTCTGCTTGAAAACACATCCGGGGTTTCGGGTCGATTTCCCCGATGGGTCGTCTCTATCATCGACCTCATCAATACCTCTATCGACCACATCTTCTAATAATAATAATTCACCATCATCGGTATTCAATATTTCATATATCAATCAAGGTATAACCAACACTTTGAACAACAACAACAACAACATAACTAGAAAAGCAGAATTTACTGCCGGCAATTTAAGCAGCATATTATTCGATTCGTCCAATCTCACGTATAAAAGTTCCAATCGAAAACGTTTAAAACGTTCGATATTCAATGGCAGTGAATTAAATCAATTTTTTGAACAAAAAATTCTCGGCGGAACACCACATCATCATGGATGGCATGAATCTTATGGCCATCCGCATGGAGCCTTTTTTTACGTGGAATTGGTGTGTAACGTTTGGTTTTTCATTGAAGTTATTATAAGGCTAATTGTAAGTTCTCCATTTAGACTTTTAAGATATTTTGAGCATTTTAAAGTGTCTTCTTTTTTTATTTCTTATTGAAAAACAAAGGTTTCTCCAAATATCTGGCAATTTATCAAATCACCAGTAAATATTATCGATTTCACAGCCACTTTGAGTTTCTATACAGACGTTATGCAGAGAATGGGTGAACATACAGGGCTATTGGAAGCATTTTCAATAGTTCGAATTATGAGACTTTTCAAGCTAACCAGACACTCGCCGGGATTGAGAATATTAATACATACTTTCAAGGCTTCGGCAAAAGAATTAACGCTGCTGGTGTTCTTTTTGGTGCTTGGTATTGTCTTCTTCGCTAGCTTAGCTTACTACGCGGAGAAGTTGCAGGTAAGTACTTAGTATTTTATACAGGGTGGGCCGTAAATAAGTGCACTTAAAAAAAAATTATATTAATACAACTGTAGCGCTTTTAAATGAAATATTTATTTTAAATTATACAAAACGAAATGAATTTTTATTTTTTAAAAATTAAATCATCCAAATATTGTCCATTTCGCCTACAGCACTCTTCCAATCTGACTCTGAGATTTTGGAACACTTTTGTCAAAAGTTGCGGAGTGATTAAGCGGATTTCTTCTTCAATGTTCGCTTTTAATTCAGCCGTCGTTGAAGGATTATTAGAGTACACCTTACTCTTGAAGTAGCCCCATAAAAAGAAATCCGGTGGCGTTAAGTCAGGGCTCCTGGGTGGCCAAGCAATATCACCCCTCCTCGATATCAACCTTCGAGGAAACATTTCTCTAACGACCTCCAGAGAGTCGTTACTTGTATGGTAGGTAGCGCCATCTTGCTGGAACCAGGTGTGAATAGTGTAAACACTCGATTCTTGCAGTTTTGGAGCTAAAAAATCTCTAAGCATCGAAACATAACGCTCTGAATTAACAGTAACATTACGCCCGTATCGATCTTCATAAAAATACGGCCCTATGATCCCCCACTTGGCTATTCCGGCCCAAACGGTCACTTTCGGAGAGTGTAACGGTCGTCCATGTTTAAAGCGTGGATTTTCTGTTCCCCAGTATCGACAATTTTGTCGATTAACAAATCCGTTGACATGAAAATGAGCTTCGTCTGAGAAGATAATGTTATTGACGTGAGGGAATCTCCGTAACATTTCTGTTGCGAAATTGAACCGTGAAACAAAATCGGATTCTTTCAAATCTTGGACAATCTGAATTTTGTAAGGGTATAACTTCAAATCATCCCGTAAAATGCGACGTAAAGTCGTTCTGGGTACTCCCAGGGCCGCAGCGCGTTTCCGTGTAGAGCTTCTTGGATCCTCGCGCACAGAAGCTTGTACGCGTTCAATTGTTTCTGCAGTCCGCCTGGAACGTGGGCGTCCTGTAGGTCGAAGTTTTTGCGTTGATCCCGTTGCCTCGAATGTTACGATCCATTTTTTGATTACATTCGTACTTGGACACTCGGTGATGTTGCGTAATCCAAACTTTACCCGAAAAAGCCGACGAACAGTCACGTATGAGCGATTGTTTTCATAAAAGGCGCGAACGCAGAAATCGCGCTGCTCTCCCGTGAACGGACTCATTGCGACTAAAAATTTAGATCTCGAGCTGCAAGGAGATACCATCCCCGCGCGTCTCGGTTATTTCGTTCGGGAGTTAGAGCGAGACAAAAAGTGCACTTATTAACGGCCCACACTGTATTTATTCAAAATGACGGCAAGTAAATTACAGTCAAAAAATGCATGCAATGACTGTAATCCAACTGTTAGAAAGGAATAGGATTTTTAAAAACATTTGGTATAAAATAACGAAAGTAGTCACTATTTATTTCAACTATTTTTTAAGAAGATGGGATTTTTCAAATATTTGGTTTAAAATTACGGAAATTTTTACAACCAGATTTGAAATATTTACAATAATGGCATTGTATGTCAATTGTCTATCAACAAATTTAATTTTAACATAGAACTTGGTATAAAATGACGGAAATATTTATTTATTTATTTTCTTTCGAGTGACATAACTTTACATATACTACACTTAAATCAAAATAATAACAAGGTTTATAATGCTTACATTTAAATAACTAATTTTAAAATTACACTAATTTGAATAAATCTTTTTTATATCTAACCTACTTTTATTAAAATCAATTAAAAAATCAAATTCATTAAAAGCAAAACAAGAATCAATAATTGGATTGTGTTTGGCGTAATTCGTAACGATGAAAAAGGAACGTTTAAAATATTTCAGTTAGAATGCAGAACATCGAAAGAAAATGATACCGAATATAGTTTTAATCTCAATAATAGAGGTTTTAAATGTATTAAAGAACACCTGGTCTCATAAGATGGAATATTTGATTTCTAAAAATCTTGCGTAAATCAAATTTGGTAAATTTTTTCTGAACCTTGAGTAAAAGAATTTCATATAATGCAACAAAATTTTAGCTCTAGAAATAACATGGTCAATTTGAAGCGAAAAATTCATTTTTGAGTCAAAGATAACTCCAAGATCTTTTTGACTCGTTAGTCTTTCTAATGAATGATTAATTCTTTATACGTAAACGATTGGATCTAAAATCTTAAAAAAATGTTGTACTCCAGTTAATAATGTAGTCAATATCAATCTGAATCTTACTGGCATCTAATGGAGAAAATAAAATATTATTTAACAAATCATCAATAATAAGAATAAAGAGGAGTGGTCCAAAATGGATGCCTTGTGGTACACCAGAAAAGTTTTTTATTTCACTTGATAATACATCACCAATTTTAACAGATTGAAAACTTCGAAACAAATACTTTTTTAGCCAACAAAGATGATTAGAACAATTTGCGTATTAAAAATGAGACACAATTTATTACTTATTTGCAAAATACACTAGATAGAATTCCAATCGATTTTAAATCAAATTGGTATTTTTGAATTATTAATTTTTGTATGTTGACAAATAAAACACCACTTTCCTCATTTAAACCCCCCTGTTCGGAGCAGCGATCTTTTGGAAATACATTGAAATCCGATGTAAAGCATTCGGTTATCGTTTAACCAAGTTTCGGTTAGAGCAATAATATTATAACAACAATTGGCAACAGAAATACCTCCAATATTATTGTAAAAAATTGTAAAGCCTTCATTAGAAGCAGCAATAGAAGTTTTGTGTGAGTTAGAGCATTTTGTGAATTGGGTGCAATTTAGCATGACTGCTAATCAGCTGTGAATAAGTTTTTTGTTTTTTGATATCAACATGGGAAAATGGAATTTATTTATCCAAACCATCGTAAATATAAAACGAATCCAGGAAGGAACAGCTGTTGGCTTTCAAAACTCATAAGCAATATGAGAAAAACCAGGAACATCAAAATTGTTGCCAGCAGCAGCAACATTTTGGGCATCAACAGAAACACCATAAGCACCAGCAGCAATAGCTGAAACGACAACATTTCTTTCACTTAAATTAGCCTCAAAGTCATCTCAGCATCCATTCGAAAAGAATAAAGAAGACACAATGCTCATCTTATTGGGAGCATCGGGATTACCATAACCTCTGATAGAAGAAGACACTCTCCTGTGTTTCAAAGAGACTCGATCACGAGGAGTTGATAAACTTTTTAGTGCAACTCTTCTTTCAACGGAAGAAGAAAGTCATATGCCATTTTTAACTATTTTTATTCTCTGAAAGCGAGTAAATAAATAAATAAGGTGGCACGACAGTCCGTTGAGAACTAGGGGCTAGAGCCTTACAACTGTCAACCATTCATGCGTTCGAGTAAAATTGTCAGAGATGACTGTTTTAAGCTGAATCCGAACGTCTAATTTTAGAAAGCACTTTTCATGAAAAGAATTGCTCTTGGAGAATTTGTCAATTCCTCGCAAGAGGCAGTTCCCGTGAAAAAAAACTTTAGATGGCAAAGGCAGACCTGTGGCAAAACCTCTGACATAACAGTCCATACACATCACACTTAAAAAATAAATTCTTGTAAAGTCCCTTTTTTTATTTTCCAACATTCTAAATGTTCATTCTACTTTACATATTTCACTTTAGAACAGTCAATTCAAAATTGATTTTTAAACATTTAAAGCATTTAGAACTATTCATTGTAAGAGAAAAAAAAACACAGCCATTTCGCAAGAAAGTGGTCGAGAAAATGAATATTCACATCTTATTACACATACAAAATTTTATATTAAGGAAGAACAGTTGTTCAAAAAAGAAAAACTTTTCACCTCGACTAAAAACATCACAGAAGAAGATACAATAGACAACATAGATTCAATACCTACACACATCTACATATTATATGCTCAGCAAAGAAACTATCGAAAAGACCATAGACGATCTGAAGATAGACAAATGCACCGGAAATGACGAAATATCATCAGAAGTATTAATTTATGGGAAAAACTCCCTTTCCAACATTTTAACAAACATATTTAACGAAATAATACAAAATAAAAAATGGAAAGAATCAACGATAACATTAATACACAAAAAAAGGAAAGAAGGACGATATCAATAACTACAGACCCATAAGTAACATTTCGGCAATTTACAAGCTCTTCTTCAAAACGCTTTACAGGACCATCAAAGAAGACTTCAATAATAATCAACCAAGAGAACAACTTGCAACTTGCAGACAATAAATCGGTTAATACAAAAATGCCATGAATATGGACTACCGGTTTATTTTCTATGTATTGACTTTAGTAAAGCTATTGACACCGTTGAACACGAAATGATATGGTCCTCCCTGAAAAATCAAAACATAAACCCAAATATAGTAGAGACGATTAGAGACGTGAGTTTAATAAAGAGTGTTTTTTTAGCTATTATCTTTTTGGCAACACTGGTTCAAATAGCTGACGCACGTTTCGTGTTTTGTTTCACTGTCAAACATCTTCAGTTTGGTCTATAATTTAACCATGAATCGTCTTACAAACGAACAACGCTTGCAAATTATTGAATTTTATTATCAAAATGCGTGAAATGTTAAGAAAGTTCATCGCGCGCTTCTTCCAGCGAGTGACGAAGCTCATTTTTGTCTAAATGGGTAACGTAAATAAGCAGAATTGTCGATTTTGGAGTGAATATCAGCCAGAAGCATTGCAAGAGCTAACAATGCATCCAGAAAAAGTCACAGTTTGATGCGGTTTATGGGCTGGTGGCATCATTGGACCGTACTTCTTCAAAGATGATGCGAATCTTAAAGTAACTGAATAGTGAGCGCTACCGTGAGATGATATCCAACTTTTTTTTGCCCAAAATGTAAGAGCTTGACATGTAGTTTCAACAAGACGGTGCCACATGCCCCATAGCACGCGCAACAATGGACTTATTGAGAGACGAGTTCGGTGAACATTTTATTTCACATTCGGGACCGGTCAATTGGCCGCCTAGATCGTGCGATTTAACGCCTTTAGACTATTTTTTGTGGGGCTATGTTAAAGCTCATGTCTATACAGACAAGCCGGCTTCAATTGACGCTTTGGAAGACAACATTGAAGCATGTATTCGTGAGAAACCGGCCGAAATGTTATAAAGAGAATGGCAAAATTGAACTAAGCGGATGGAGCATTTGAAAAATAAATTGAGTTCGTAGAAGTTTACATATATTTGGGACAGCTAAAATTATTTAAGGACCAGGAAAATAAAGAAATTAACAGACGCATTACAAATAGCCGGAAACAATTCTGAAGCCTTAAACATATTTTACAACTGGACCAAAGTGCAGACACAATGAAATTTATCTTCGACTCTGCTATTCTACCGCCAAACAATGACCATGACTGCAAAAACACTTGACCAGCTAAGGATATATCAGACCAAAATGGAAGAAAAAGTTCTGAACATACGACCAAGTCAAAGGGTACGAAATGAAGATATTCGTAATAGAACCAGAATTATTGACGTCATAAATAGCACAAGAAGGGTGAAATGGAGCTGGACAGGGCATGTATATAGACTTTTGGACCAAAGATGGACGAAAATGTCAACGAAATGGAGACCAGAGAACAATAGACCCCTAGATGGAGTGATGCTCTGTCACAAATAAGCACAAATTAGTACAACGGAGCCAAAAATAGAGAAACATGGATAGCCTTGCGGGAGGCTTATGCCAATAACCAACCTTATAAACTTTTCAAAACTTTACCTAACTTTTTTATTTTTAAATTCAATATACAAATTTTAAATTTATAATTCCATAGTTTTTAATATTGTAAGTTTTCTCTTAAAAATTCTTAAATTCTAACAAACAATACTTTTTCTTTTAACGCTTTAAAACATTCAGCTAATAATATTGTAAATAAATAAATTTAATCATCAAACTAAGGCATAAAAAGCTTATAATAATAAGACTTTAACAAAAACTTAGTATGGCATTAAAATATTTCCATCATTTTATAACAAATTTTTGTTTTACAGAAAATATGATTTCATTAATTGATAAAATCATACTTAATGTGTTTAAATTGGCCTAATTCTCGTGAATATTATGCTTTATTGTAAAAAGAATTAAAGGAAACGTGTTTCTTGAAATAGTTTTCATTGATACTAAAGCTAAAGTTTATTTTGAATTAGTCAATTTTAACCCAATAATCAAGATAACAACTAAAATGTATTCAATCCTTTTTACACGTTTAATCGACAAATTCGTATGATTAATTTTTCTTTAACCACAACCAAATAATATAAATAACTGGTCTAAAAATTTAATTGTCTGTATATTTAAAATATTTCATAATTTTTGTATTATATTTTTATTTTAAAGGACAACCCAGAAAATCAGTTTAAAAGCATTCCATTAGGTCTCTGGTGGGCCATCGTCACGATGACAACCGTTGGCTACGGAGATGTGGCGCCTAAAACCTATCCGGGAATGTTTGTAGGCGCTTTATGCGCCTTAGCCGGTGTATTGACGATAGCACTACCAGTACCTGTTATTGTTAGCAACTTCTCCATGTTCTATTCTCATACTCAGGTAAATATTATAAAATAACCTTTAACCTTCATATTATAATTTTGATTAATTTAAATAAAAATATCCTCGTATGGCTAAATGTGTCCTTGTCACAAGAAGAAAAAAAAAGCATACTATAAAGTTGAGACATGTCAAAAGTTCAAAATGGCAACAGCATGTGTTACTTGATAATTTTTCATTTCATTTTATACTAGTTTTTTTAATATCAAAACTTCTATTTGAAAAAGGATTAACAAATTAGCTCGTTCAAAAATGAGAAAAGTTAGCCCTTAAAAAATGTTTAATGTTGGGGATCCTGTACATATATACGAGTACCTACCATATATAAGTTTTAATGAGTTCATGTTTGAATTTTTGTGGCATATGTTTTTAATTGCATCCGAAATTTTTGCTGCAAATAAATTACTTTAAAAAAAAAATATGTAGACTAACTGTGAAATCGTAATTTATTTAATTAAAATATAATTTTAATGAGCGTACAAAGTGAAATGTTATGGGTTTTCTATAGGTCTCCAATATAAACAAAATTTTGTGTTGAATTCTTGTTTAAATTAAAAAAGTAGGAATGTCTGCAAACATTTTTTTTTCTAAGTTAATTAATTATACCAAATATGAATTTAAAGTGCTTATATAGTTGTTTTGTTTTATTGGATTGACCTTAAGTGTTATTAATGCTTCAAGAGGAGGAAATAGTCATAAAGCACATATTTTTATTTTAAATAAATAATATGATCAGATGTTTCTTTTTTGAAACAGGAGAAAAATAAGAATTTTAAAATAAAAAACACCAAAACGAATGTAGTAATTTTGTCTATTTTGTTTAATTATTTATTTAAAATAAAAAATAGTTAGCTAAGAACCTACATAATCTCGGGAATGGTAACTTTTTATTGGAAAATATTAAAGTGAACATTTTCGGATCAATTATTTTGGCCCGTCAAAAGTCTACAGTCGCTTCGAAATTTGTATAAAAAAAAACGTACGTAACACCATGTCATCCTCGGTTCCAAGGCTCATGCGCAATGACAATTCTTACGCGATTGATAAAGTAAAATTGCTTGCAGCACTGTTAGCTGTTAATTCGACGCTACCAGAGAGTGCCATGAGTCCTCCTGTGCTTGAGAGCGTAAACGATTTTATGGAACAAATTCTCTTTCGCACTCGTACAGGTGCTAGGGTACTTTAAGGGCTTGACATTCACAAATCCGCTGGCCCGGCTAGTATTACATTTATTGTTCTGAAGAGCGTTTCTTCAACGCTGGCAAAACCATTGTGTAAGCTTTTCTATCTTTCCTACACTACAGGTCTGTTTCCGAACGGATGGAAAAAAAACAATTTGTCCAGCCTGACCATAAAATTGTTGAATCATGTAATTGCACTCACGTCCCTTCTTTTCTTGGTCATGGAAACGCTGATTAATTATCAGCTTAAGAACTATCTCGAAGAACGAAAACTTCTTAATGACCGGCAGTATGCCTCTCGTAGCAATATATCCTCCGGTGATTTGATCAATCAATGGAACAAATCTTTACATCATTTTGGAGAAAGTAAGATTATTCAACTTTATATTTCAAAGGCATTTGATAGAGTTTGGCATGAAGCTCTCTTATCAAAAATGCGTGCTTTTGGTATTAACGAACTTGTTCTTCGTTGGATTAAAAACTACCTTTCTAACCGTTAAATACAAGTTGTATTGAAATTCATGACATAAATGCTGGTGTTCCCCAAGGCTCCGTTTTGTCTCCGACTCTCTTCCTTATAATAATTAACGATCTCTTGTCTGACATTTCTTATCCACTAAACTGTTTCAATGACGACAGTGCCCTCAGTTTTTCATATTCGTTTCTATGTTTACAAAAGCCAAGTCTTCATTCGTCCAAAACTTGAATATATGTAACTCGCATATTTGGGAAGTTTCCCCCAAGTATTTGAATAGAATTCAAAAAAGATCTTTGAGAATGATAAGCGATAGAACTTTAATCGAAACAATTACATCACTCGCACCCCGAAGCCATGTTACATGCCTTTCGTTGATTTATCGATATTTTTACAAACAATGTTCTGTCGCATTATCTAGTTGCATTACCACACACCCTCGCCTCCCCTCCCTTAAACATTCAGCCGTAATACTCGCATTTCCAGGAATGTTTATCAGTTTACCTTTAAGCTCAATTTCGGACTCACTGTAAAGTATAGATTCTTTTTTTAACCGCACATCGAGAATGTGGAATGCTTTACCAAACTCTGTTTTTCCCTCTTTTGTCTTTATTCTTTGGTTCTTATCTAAGGTTTAATTTCCTGGGATTAGGTTTTGTCATTCCATAAAAGGTAACTTTAAATTACGATACTGGTCATCAGTGTTTTGTTTTCCACGTCTGACAGCAAATTCATTTTCAGCTTTGGCTGTTGGGAACTAAATCAAATAGTTACAATTTTGTCAATTAATTCAGCCGCTTGATCTGTACTTCTAGGAATAATTACAAGTACACCATTGAGCACGTTTTCAATTCCATACCTTAGCTGCACTACACGAATGTGGAATGCTTCAACAGGATAAATATTTTCTACTCAACTATGTGCAAACATATGAACTTCGTTTTCCAAATAAACTTGGGCATTTTCTTTTTTTTTTTTTTTGAAACTTTATTTTTTAAACACGGTTATCACGGGTAACTTATTTAAAAATAAAATAAATAAATTAGGGGCGCAACAGTCCATTGAGAACTAGGGCCTAGTGACTTACAACTCTCAACCACTCCTTTGTGCGAGTAAAGTTCTCAGGGATGGAAGGGACCTACAGTTTTTAGCCGAATCCGAACGGCTAATTTGATAAAGCACTTTTCATGACAAGAAATACTCTTGGAGGATTTGTCAATTCCTCGCAAGAGGCAGTATTTTATTTATTTATTTAATTTATTAATTATATATATAACTATTAAAAGTTTAAATCTTTAACAAAATTTTAAATTAAAAAAAATTTTGATTTGACTTTACAATTTAAATTTTGAATAATAACAAGATTTGAAATCTAACAAAAATTTATTTTAATGTGATTTATGAGAAGTTTCTTAAAACGTTGGAAGTTGGACTCATCTTTTAATTCTCTTGGCAGTGAATTAAATAGTTTCACTCCTTGATACATTACAGATTTTTGGGTGCTGCTCCGGTTATATCTCTCCAGTCGGAAATCATTTGCAGATCTAAGATTGAATGGTTGCAATTCGCCAACATAAACCAATTTCTATTGTAGATACTGTGGATAAATGCAAGATTTTATATTAAAAATAAAAATAAGGACTTTCAATATTAGACGCTGATTAACATTTAACCTCTTTAAAGATTGTAACATAAAGTTTGAAGGGGTATATCTATTACACTTTAAGACAACACGCATAGCTTTATTTTGAAGAACCTGTAGTCTTTGCCTAAGATCTATATTGCACATGTACAGAATTGTAGCACAATAGTCAAAATGTGACAGAACAATTGTGTTGTAAATCATTACTGCATTTTTAAAGCTTAATTTCTTTCTGATTCTATTTAAAAAACCCACTTTTTTGCTTATCTTCGCGCAAATATTATCCGAATGTTCTTTGAAATTTAAGTCTTTATCAATAATAACCCCTAAATATTTTATGCTTTTGACTTGTTGGATATTTTCTGATCCAATTTGCAAATTAACAATTTCATTTGAATTTAGAATCATGAATTTGGTTTTTGACACATTCAGTTTTAATTTGTTCATACAAAGCCACTGGTAAACATTATCAAGATCTTCATTAATTTTTGCATATACATCCATTATATTCTTAAAGTCAATGTAAATTAAAGTGTCATCTGCAAAAAGAACACATTTACACCATTTTAACACTTTGTTAATTTCGTTTATGTAGAGAAGAAATAATTCACCACCCAAATTCGAACCTTGTGGCACTCCAATATTGACACTTCTTTCGCTTGATTCATTTTCTAAAATTTTAGTTATTTGCGATCTTTGGTTTAGGTAAGATTCAAACCATTTCTTCTCAATTCCTCTTACGCCGTAATTCTCCATCTTATCAATTAAAATTACTCTATCAATGGTTTCAAACGCTCTTTTAAGATCCATGAAAATGGCAATTATTTTTCTCCCTTCATCCATCTTTGTTTTCCAGTCGTGGATTGTACTTACTAGAGCTGTTTCACATGAATGCATGTACCCGTGATAACTTTTTTTTTTAAATTAAGGTGGCACAAGCAGAGATTAAACCCAAGACCTCTGGCGTGACAGCCCTACACACTAACCACGGGTGACTTTTTTGAAGTGGCATAATTTCCCATCCCGTGAGACAGGAGTTTGATTTTTATTTTTTGAGAACGTGATCAAAACGAAAAAATGTCAAAATAAGTCGGTCCAAAAGAGTCAAATTTGAACACAGTCAAAGGTGAAATTATTGAAAGATTTACTATTTTTTCATAGAAAATTATTCAAGCTTCCATTAGGTCAAATAAATGTTAGCCTACTCGTATATTTAGAATTTGTTTATTCTTTATCTTCAAGCCCTATACTTAAGGTATTGTTTTTCAAACTTAATTTTTCATTAAATTTTCAGCACTTCTTAAGAAGTCATTTCCGTAATGATTTCCCAGATTTTGTTGGGATTTTTATTTAATTTCCTGTCACTCTCAGCGTGTAGTTAAAAAGAGTCAATTTAAAGATAATTAAATTGATATAAAAATCGTTTTCACAGATAAAAGGTTAAATTTCATACGAACTAAAAAAAGGGGACATAGAATAGGGGTCCCGAAAATAGAACTTAAATTATCTTATCTCACAGGCCAACACGATACAAACAAATACATAAGGAAATTGCTTGATTTTTTGTGTCCTTTATAGCCATACTACTATAATACGACTAACACATGCACTTATGATGAGCCTCTGATCGTAGTTTGAAGCTTGCTATAAATTTACTACTTTCTGAAAATTCTGAAGTGTAAAAATACAAGATGATTTTAAGGCAATACCAATAGCAAATACTTCAAGGTCTCATAATTGAAATAGTGGGTAGGATTTAAAAAACGGTTATCTTTTTTTAAAAGTATTTTATACACAATAAAGAGTTAATTTATTTAATCTTTTAGATAAGAAAAAAGTTAAAAATGTCAAACACAGATAAATTAAAAAATGTTTTTTGTTTTCTTTTTTTTCTGTAAGAATTTAACAGAATAATTTTATTGGTAATCCTTTGTTCTCGATTAAAAATTATTTATTAAAAATTAAAATATGAGCCTTTCCATCATATGCGTAACGATGAGGTTCTAGGAACAGACATACTGCTACCCCAATGGCATAGGTAAATAAATAGTTAAGATTCATTTTAAAACACTTTTACTTAAAGACGGCTAAAAAACTTGACTATGAAATGTTTAATTTTTGTTTTAACTTATATAGAAGTATTTATTAAAATCCATAAAATATTGATTTTATATACTTGTAGAAATATAGTCAAAATTAAATTAATTACAATTTCACAGTTTTCGATATGCAATAATTTTTGTATTTAATTTCAATTTAAATGACAAAAAATTAAACAAAATACCAGAACAAATTAATGATGTTGGCATTCAAATTTTAAAATAATATTTTTTGCTGACTACGAGTAATTGAGCATAAAATTTGCAATTTTCTACTAAATTAAAGAAATTTAAATATTCTGTAGTTGTGAAACTACAAAAATCACAATCAAGAGAGAAAATAACAGTTTTGCAGCAGGTAGTACTTTAGTTTGGAAAACAAAATATGAATTTATATTTTGTTTTGGTTAGCAGTGTAATAGTTTTGTGTGCATTTTTTGGAGGAGCAAAATGCCAACTTGACGATATCGATAAACGACAATGTAAATTTCCTAAAGTTTGTCCTTAGAAAAATTAAATATACATATGTACCAAAATAAATAAATTAAAATCATAATGTATTTTCGAGTTTATTTTAATAAAACTTTATTGAATTAAAATAACTTCTTATTGAATATGGTTGTTTTTATGAAAATATTTCTTAGGGTAAACGGTGGCGTATGGGTAATTTTTTTTCGCATATCATTGAATAATATCGATACAACAATACTATCGTTATAAAGGGTGGTTAAATTTTAAGAGTCTATGTTTGTTTTGACACAAATTACTGTCATTTCATTTTATTATGATAATATTGGTATGGTTTAATGATGTATGGAACAAAATATCGTTCAAATGATCTAAATTTTGAATGACGCTGAGGCATAATTGAGGTTCTTTGCCTTTAATGTGCCGAAACATCTTAACCTTTAGCTATTGAATTGTTGCTGGGTTATCGACATTTACTATCAAATAACCCCAAAGAAAGAAGTCCAGATCTTGGCGGCCAATTGACATCGCCACCACGTGAGATAACACGGCCGTTGAATTTGTCGCGCAAAAGTCATTGTTGCGTGAACTGTGTGCCAAGTGGCACCGTCAGTGTCTTGTGTAAACCACATATCGTCCACATCCATATCTTCCAATTCGGGACATAACAAGTTGTTTATCATCTCGCGATAGCGAAAACCATTCACAGTAACTGCCTGACCGGCCTCATATTGGAAAAAATATGGCTTGATGATCGTTTTTCGACAATCACTCTTGGATTATCATTCGCCCAAATGTGGCATGGCAATTCTGCTTGTTGACGAATGTCTTCCACTGAGGTGAAAATGTGCCTCATCACTGAAGATGATTTTCTTTGAAAATTGATCATCCACTGTTGGCATTTGTTGCCACCATTCTGAGCATTGACGACGACGCTTGAAATGGTCAAAAGGCTTTAGTGCTTGAGTTAATAGCACTTTGTAAGCAAGTCTTTATGCATCATGTTTACCAACGACTAGCGTTAGAGGTGCAATTGTTGGGCACGACGACGACGAGTTGAAGTTGACGGCTCTTTAGCCACACAATCGTGAACAGCAGCAATATTTTCTGCAGTACGAGCTGTAAGAGCACGCACAGGTGTTTTCACATCTCCTACAGACCCGGTTTGCTCAAACTTTTGCACGAATTTTCCGATTCAACGCACATTTGGATCAAAAAATGTCGATGCTTTGTCTCAAATTTCCAAAAATACAAAAACAGATAGAACAATTTGAAACAAAAAAAAAATTTAGAAATGTTTTCGAATGCGTCCACACCAAAAAACAAATCAGAAACATTTCTGGAATGTGTCTGCAAAGTTTCTGAAATGTTTTTTTAAAAAAATAGGATACTTTTTAGAAACATTTTTAATAATCGACGTGTGTAACGAAAAATAACGTTTATGATATCTGGTAAAATTTTATGAAAATTCGAAGTTACGCTTTCTTCACAAAAAGTAAAAAAGAAACAATACGAAAAGTTTGCAAAAATTGATTTTTGAATCGAATCACTGCGCAAAAATTAAAGATATTGGCTTTAAACTAATTTCGTCTTAAAAAAAATATTGTTTTTAGCATTACAAATTTGTTTATAAAAATCCGACAGTTTGTTTAAAAAAAAAAATAAAATCTACAAAAAATACTACACAAAATTGGTAAAAACTGGTGTTCGATTTTCTATACCTCGTGAATAAATTAAGGTATTGACTTCAAAATGATTTCATTTTATACTAAATTTTGTTTTTAACGTAAGATAATGGTTTTAGAAAAATCCTATCTTTATTTTTTTATATAAGAGATAAAAACTTGCAAAAAATGCTACTAAAACTGGTAAAAATTAGTTTCGACTAAAAATCTCGTTAACAAAAACAGATTTTGAAATCAAACTTATTTTATCATATGCAAAGTATTGTTGCTTACTTTAATTTTTTTTTTTTTTTTAAATTCAAGTGACAACTTTTTTTTGAAAAACGCGAAAACCAACACAAATTAAGAAACATTCTCTCTAACAAAATTTGGGTTGACTGTTCGCAGTTAGTGAATGCATCAATGTGGAAACCCTGCTAAAATACTAAAATATAAGGCCTTTTTAAATATTGATAGAAATAACAATTCAAAAGTTGGAACTCTCTGTCGCATCGTTTCGAACATCAGTTTTCTTAACACAATTCAACTTAAATATAGCGACATTCTTGTCGTGTGCACTTTTGGCAAGATTTTGTAATCTCGTTTATTTGAACTCATCATTTAACTAATCAAAAAATAAAATTGTTGAGTACAAATAATTTTATATATTTTTTATAAAAATCGACAATTTTATTTTTGAAGAATTTGGTTTTTTTTTTTGATAATATGTGATTTAGGTTTAAAGTAGATATTTTAATTTTTAATTTTTAAGGCTTCATTTATCAATTATTAACATCAGCATATCTAATGAGGTTAAATAGTGAAATTGAAATTTTATTTAATTTAAAAAAAATTATTTTAACAAGCATCCAAATCGAATTTGTATTGCTAACAAGTACAATTTTTGACTATAAATAGATACAAAATTACTAAAAAAAACTTAAAATAAAAAATAAATATTTTGTAAAATTATTAAAAAAAAAACAACAAAACAATCTTTTAACTTGGAAAATCAATTTGTTGCTTTTAACATAAGAAATTATTGTAATCGGTTGAAAAAAATGATGTTTGTTTTGTAAAAAAAGTTGTAATTTGAATCTTTCTAAAAAATAACTAGTTTGCTTAGGCTTTCCAATTTGTTTATTAAAAATTATTCAAAGTTTTCTGTCTGATAAGTGTTTTAGTGTTTATGTTTATAACTGTTCGTCAGATTGTTGCCAAGTCGAACATGGTGTTCCACAAGCATATGTAATTAGGGCCATTCCTTTAAGTCTTGTTTTCTTCCAAGCAATCAGATAAATGCTAACGGTGTTAACACAAACTGGAAAACGAGTATAAGATACTAAGGGGTTTGCTTAGATCACAATCAAAAAGATCTACTTACTTACTTAAGGTGGCGCTACAGTCCGGGGCGGACCTGGGCCTCAACCAACATGCGTCTCCAGCCAGCTCGGTTCCTAGCTAGCTGTCTCCAGTTTCGCACGCCAAGTTGGTTGAGGTCTTCACCCACCTGAGTGCGCCACCTGAGTCGCGGTCTTCCTCTACTGCACCGTCCCTCTGGATTGGATTCGAAGACCTTCCGGGCTGGAGCGTTGATGTCCATTCGCTCTACATGACCCAGCCATCTTAGCCGTTGGACTTTAATTCTGCTAACTAGGTCAGTGTCGCTGTACAGCCCGCACAGTTCGTCGTTATATCTTCTCCTCTATTCTCCATCTATACGTACGGGACCAAAAATCACCCGAAGAATTTTTCTCTCGAAGCATCCTAAGACGTTCTCATCTTTTTTTGACAGGTTCCAGGCCTCAGCGCCATAAATGAGAACCGGGATGATGAGTGTCTTATAGATGGTGATTTTAGATGCTCGAGAGAGGACTTTACTTCTCAATTGCCTTCTAAGTCCAAAGAAGCAGCGATTTGCAAGAGTTATTCTTCGTTTAATTTCAGCGCTGGTGTCGTTGTCTGCGTTTATGGCGGTGACTAGGTAGACAAAGTCCTTAACTACCTCGAAGTTATAGCTGTCCATGGTGACGTTTTGTCCAAGACGTCGTTGTTCAATGTCCTTTTTTGATGACAGCATATACTTGGTCTTGCCCTCATTGACCACTAAACCCATCTTCTTCGCTTCCGTCGCAATGCTCAAAAACGCTCGACTGACATCACGCTTTGATCATCCAATTATGTCAATATCATCTGCGTATCCGAGTAATTGGATGGACCTTTGGAAGATTGTGCCTCTAGTGGTGACGGTTGGGTTTTGCACAATTCTTTCCAGAACGATATTGAAGAAGTCGCATGACAGTGCATCGCCTTGTCTAAAACCTTTTTTGACATCAAAGCAGCGTGCATTCTCCATCGTCATTCTGCACAAACGGGATGCCTATGGATGCTGTCATACGCGGCTTTAAAATCGATAAAGAGGTGGTGGGTATCGATTTGAAGCTCCTGGGTTTTTTCCAAGATCTGCCGTAGTGTGAATATATGGTCGATAGTGGACTTTCCTGGTCTGAAGCCACCCTGATTAGGACCTATCAGGTTGTTGACGAACGGCTTCAGACGTTCACATAATACGGCAGAAAGGATCTTATATGCAATGTTAAGGAGACTGATCCCTCTGTAGTTGGCGCAATTTAAAGGGTCTCCTTTTTTATGTATGGGGCAAACTATGCTGAGATTCCACTCATCGGGCATGTTTTCTTCCGACCATATTTTGCAGATGAGTTGGTGCATGCTCCCTACCAAGTCATCGCTTGCTGCTTTCAATAGTTCGGCAGCGATGCCGTCAGCTCCAGCAGCTTTGTTTGACTTCAGTTTAGATATAGCTATCTTCATCTAGGTCGGGTAGGCGGAATTGTTGATCTGCGTCGCCTAAGTTGAGTGGTTCTATCTCCCTTACAGCGGGATTCGGTTCGTCATCGCCGTCATATAATTTGGAGAAGTGGTCTTTCCATATTCTCAACATAGACTGCGGTTCTACTACGATGTTCCCCTGATCGTCTTTACAGGCTTCGGTTCGTGGCTGGTACCCTTGGGAGTTTTTTTTGTACCTTTTGGTAAAATTTACGAACCTCATTGCTGTTGTAACATCCCTCTATCTCCTCGATCGCGCGCTTCTCGTGCTCTCTTTTTTTCCATCTAAGAAGCCGGTGTTCCTCTCTCCTCTTCTGCTCGTAGAGCTCGCGAGCAGCTCTGGTCCTTCTGTGCAGCGCCGTTTTGTATGCCTCTTGTTTCGCTGCGTGCGCTTGCCGGCATTCGTCGTCAAACCAGGGGTTTCGCTGTTGTGGACGTGTGAAACCTAGCACTTCAGAGGCGGCATCTCTGATGGCTGCAAGGCAATGTTGCCACTGGTTTTCAATGCTTAATGCAGGCAGAATAGGACTCCTTAAGAGGTTACTAGAGACTCGATCGGAAAAGGACATGGCAGTCTCTTGCGATTGTAGCCGTCTAACGTCGAAACTTCTCACAGTACGTCCTTGTTTTGGCTTGGATCGGGATATCCGTAGCCGTACCTTGGCTACAACGAGGTAGTGGTCCGAGTCAATGTTGGCCCCTCGGAAAGTTCGGATATCCTGTGTACTGGACAAGTTTCGTGCGTCGATCGCAATGTGGTCAATCTGGTTGACGGTTGATTGATCAGGATATTTCCATGTCCTCTTGTGGATATTGAGATGTGTGAACTGCGTACTAGCTACCAGAACGTCTCGCCCCGCAGCGAAATCGATCAGCCTGAATCCTTTGTCGGAGGTGGTGTCGTGCAGGCTGAATCTCCCGATTGTGCCACCAAAGATGTCTTCTCTTCCTAGCTTGGCATTTAAATCTCCTAAGACAATTTTAATGTCATAGCCAGGGCACTGCTCATATGTCTTGTCCAAGAGCTCGAAGAATATGTCTTTGGTGTCCTCATCTTTCTCCTCTGTTGGGGCATGCGCGCATATTAGGCTTATGTTGGCGAATTTAGCCTTGATGCGGATTGTCGTGATGCGCTCGCTCACACTGTTGAAACTCAAGACTTTTTTCCTGAGTCTAGTTCCAACAACAAATCCACACCCAAATAGACGCTGCCTTTGTTCTCGGTAGCAGTCGCCGTAGTATACATCGCAGTCTTTTAGTTTGCGTTTGCCCGGTCCATCCCATCGCACTTCTTGGATGGCGGTAATATCTGCCTTGCAGCAGTTTAGGGCTTCCGCTAATTGTTCGGCTGCACGTGGTCTGTTAAGGGACCGAACATTCCACGTACAGATCCGAAGTTCATTGTCCTTATTTCGTTTTCTTGGGTTGTCAACAGTGAATCCGTCCGTATCCGAGGCTTGTTCGTGCTTCGTGTTTCCACCAAGGCACCTCTCCTTATCCAGACGGCAGCGGACGAATTCTCGAGATGGAATCAACGGTGGCAGTTCCAGTAAGGTTGAACTACTTAGTGAACACCTTATAGGGCTTCTACGACTTATTCGAGCCCAGGCCTATAAGGAGCGGTCTATCCGGCTCCCCGTCCTTGGAGTTATACTAAGGATCTGGCCCTCCAGGTTGGGGGTTTTGCCGTCGAGGTGACTTCCTGACCACGTAAAAATCTTCTAGTTGCGAAGCACCAACAATCAAAAAGATCTACAGAGAACATATTGCAAAAACATTAAAGAAAGTCGGTATTGCTATAAAAGTACTTTTTTCCTTTACCAATATAGAAAGTCCAGTCTTAGTAGCGACAGTAAAATCGTAATTTATAAAGTGGTTTTTCAGGCAATTATTTTGGGGGGTTGCCAAATATGGGGGAAATATGCAAAGTATCTTATCAAAAAAATGCAGATATCTAAAAATAAATTGCTTAAAATACGAACCCATTTATTTCAAACAAATATGTTTCATTTGAAAAATTATGTTAAGACACAATGCATCGGAATTCCGATTGGATTTTTTAAGACCATTATCTTACGTTACCAACAAACTTTAGCACAGAATGAAATCATTTTGAAGTCAATATCTTCATTTATTCACGCGATATCGATAATCGAACATCAATTTTTACAAATTTCACGTACTATTTTTTTTTTAGATTTTAATTTTTATAAAAATATTGACTGTTGGATTTTTATACAAATTTTACTGAATGTCGAAAACAATATTTTCTATAAGAAGAAATTAGTTTTAAGTAAATATATTATTTAATTTTTGAAAAGATATTTGAATTTAAAATTAATTTTTAACAACTTTAAGTAGTATTTTGTTTTAAGGTTTTTATATTTTTTTATGTCAAAAACGTTATTCTTCGTTGAAAGAAATGATTTTGAAGGTGAATTAATTTTTTGTTCGTTAAATATTCAAGGTGACAAGTCTTTTCTTTCAGTTTTTTTTTTTTTTTTTTAATTTATAAAAAAAAAACTTGCTTGATTTTCTTTTGCAAAATTATACTAGTTTGGTATCACGTCACAATACATAATATAAAATTTACTTAAAGTCGCTGGCGGTATTAGTGAGATATTTTGAGTCTACCAAAGTTTTCACTTCTTTTTTAATTGCTGTAGTAAAATAGACAATTTGTTTTAAAGTTCTTCTTGCATCTTTTTGTGTCATTGTCTGTTCAACAAAATGTATTTGAAGTCGATATCTTTACTGGTTCTTGAGATATGGACGACGAAAAATGGTTTTCCTAATGTACGGATGCACGTACACGCGCACACACAGACATCTATCTAAAGATCTATGATTTAGATTTTAGGGACCTTGAAACGTCGAGAAATATCAATATTTTAAATTTGACAAATCGTACCTATTACAATAACTTCCTGTGGAAAGTTAAAGTACTGATTTAAAAGTTAAAACGTTGCAATTAAAAAAGATACAAAAATCGACAATCCGTAAGGCCTGTTACCAAATCGTACGAGGGTCTTGGATTCATAAAAAAAAGATGCCCTGAAGCTTCAAGATTGGTAGTTTTGTGTAAAATTTGCTACTAACAATTGCACAGCTCTTCAACGATGATAAGGACATAAGTATGTTCTCAATCCACAAAGGAAGTTAAAGTTTAAAATGTGAATGTGTTAAGATTCAATTGTGTGATAAAGATGGAGTCGACAGTTCCACAATAGATCCTGGTCAACAGTTCAACAAATTAAGTTCTTCCAGCTTAAGCCAGTTTGGACCCAGAGTCAGCAGACAATTAAGCATCTGAAGAAAATTAAGTTTCCAATTGGGTTTCTCCCCTAAACTTCTCTGATTCTTTTATAATCTTTCTTTTGTTAACTTCTTATAGGAAGTTATTGTAATGGGTCCGATTTGCCAAATTGAAAATTTTGACATTTCTCGACGTTTCAAGGCCCCTAGAGTTGAAATAAAAGATTTTTAGAAAGATGTCTGTGCGTGCGTGTGTACGTACGTTCGTACGTCCGTTCGCGACGTTTTTTCGTCTTCCATAGCTCAAGAACCAGAAGAGATATCGACTTCAAATAAATTTTGTTATACAGATAATAAGGCAGAAAGATGCAGAAAGGGATCTGAAGAAAATTGCGTGGGTGGTTTTTTTACCATAGCAGTTTAAAAAAAAGGTGAAAATTTTGGTTAACCCTAAATATCTCATGAACCAATGACGCTAGAGACTTGAATTAAATTTTATGTTATATATTGTAACGTGATACAAAACAATTATATTTTTGGAAAAAAATCCAATTAACGGTTTTTTTTATAAATCAAAAAAACTGAAAAAAAAATTTGTCACCTCGCAAATTTTACTACTAAAATATGATTTCATCTCCAAAACAATTTTGTGCAACGAAGAATAATGTTTTTGACATCTGATAAAATTTTGAGAAAAATCGAATTGACAGTTTTTTTTCCAAAAAAATAAAAACCTAAAAAAAAATTAACAAAAGTTGGTCAAAATTGATTTTCGACTCAAATATCTTTTCAAAAATTTGAGATTATGGCTTCTAACTAATTTTAACTTATAAGAAATATTGTTTTCAACATTAGGAAATCAAATTGACAGTTTTTTTACAAAAAATAAAAACTTAAAAAAAATTAATAAAAGTTGGTAAAAATTGATTTTTGACTCAAATAGCTTTTCAAAAATTAAAAATGTTGGCTTCAAACTTATTTTATTTCACAGAAAATATTGTTTTTGATATTCAGTAATTTTTTTATAAAAATCCAACAGTCCGTTTTTTCATAAAAAAATAACATCTACGAAAAATAGAACGCAAATTTGGTAAGAATTGATACATTTAGACAAACTTTTAAGCAAGACAAATCGATAGACGGGATGGGAAGTTATCAGTGTGGGTCGCATCCCAGCCTCTTTTTTTATTGTTTTTAACTTCACATCGTCCATAGCTCAAGAACCAGTACTTCAAATGAATTTTGTTATACGGATAATAATGCAGAAAGATGCAGAAAGGTCTCTCAAAAAAATTGCGCGGGTGGTTTTTTTTTACCATAATAATTTGAACAAAAAGGTGAACATTTTGGTTTACTCAAAATATCTCACGAACCAATACCCCTAGCGAGTTGAATGTCGTGATACCAAACTAGTATATTTTTGGTAAAAATTCCAACTAACGGTTTTTGTTATAAATCAAAAAAAACTAAAAAAAATATTTGTCACCTCGAATATTTGACGAACAAAAAATGCTTATATCTCCAAAGTAATTTTGTGCAATAAAGAATAACGTTTTTTAAGATCTAGTAAAATTTTGAGAAAAATCGAATTGACAGTTTTTTTTATAAAAAATAAAAACCTAAAAAAAACACATTACTAAAAGTTGGTAAAAATTGATTTTCGGCTCAAATATCTTTTCAAAAATTTGAGATTATGGCTTCAAGGAATTTTGTCTAATAAGAAATATTGTTTTCGACATTTGTTTACATTTTGAGAAAAATCGAATCGACAGTTTTGTTACAATAAATAAAAACCTTAAAAAAAAAAAAAACAATACTAAAACTTAGTACAAAATTTACTTTCGACTCAAATACGAGTATCTTTTCAAAAATTAAAAATATTGGCTTCAAACTTGGCTTTCTCACAGAAAATATTGTTTTCGACATTCCGTTAATTTTTTATAAAAACCCAACAGTCAGTTTATTCATAAAAAAATAAAATCTACAAAAAATAGTACACAAATTTCGTAAAAATTGATGTTCGGTTCTCGATATCTCGTGAACAATAGAAGATATTGACTTTAAATTAGTTTCATTCATCCAATTTGTATTTGTTTATATAAGAAATGAAAACTTTTAAGAAATGCTACTAAAATTGGTAAAAATTGGTTTTCGTCTAAAAATCTCGTTACCAAAAATAGATTTTGAAATCAAACTATTTCATCAAATGAAAAATATTGTTGATCATTTTTAAATCTTTTAGAATAATTCAACTGACAACTTTTTAAACAAAACACGAAAACCTACAAACCTTTAAAGCAAGACAAATCGACAGACGGGATGGGAAGTTATCAGTGTGGGTGGCATCCCAGCCTCTTTTTTATTATTTACATTGATTTCATAAGTTACATTAGTTACAGCGTAAATGAGATATAACTAATTACAATTAGTTATGCGTAACTATATGGGCAACTACCTCGGAGTAACTTACATTGCCAGCACTGATTTTTGGTCTTCTCTGAAAATTTCATCACAATTGGTCATGTTTAGTTAAGATTTAAAGGTTTAATGCTATACCTCTCTCAGCCATTGTAACAAGAGAAATGTTTAAAGGACATTTTTATAAAAATTCTTCCTTAATTGCAATATTACGAATAGACTTACGATTTATATTTAAAGTTTATTAAATGAAAATACCTTATTATCTTTTCAGGCCCGTTCAAAACTTCCGAAAAAACGTCGGCGAGTTCTACCTGTTGAACAGCCACGTCGCAAACGTGAACAAGGACCACCGGCACGTCGCACAAATGCCATCAAACAACAACATCACACACACCCGCCCGCAACACTGGTCGCTTCACAACCACCAATGTTCAAGGATCCTTTTGGCAGTGCAAAAATAGGTAAACCTTGTCCCATCTATCCCATCATAGAACTCCAAGAAAACACACAACATATTTAGAAAAAAAAATAAAAGTAAACTTAACTTTAAATAGAAAATAGTATTATTTAGGAAAGGAAAATAAACATTATATACCTACATATATATATATCTCAATTAATAATTACACAAAAAAATATATATATTACATAAATTTATGTGTATCTTATTCTTTTTGTCAATGTGAATGCCCGAAAATTGAGTTTTTATTTTGTTTCTTAAACTAGCAACAAATTAAAAATTACAAGAAATCACACCCACGACACAATAATTTGATTTTATTTATTTACTTATTTTTAAATTTAATTAAACAACAAAAACAAAAACTCTTGTGTATGTAAAATTTATGTATACAAATCCTACGCGCGCGTTTTAATTACCTTACCTATAGGCAATGTGAATGGAATTAATGTTATAGGATTAAGTATTCAAGGGCCATCAGTGCCTCTAGCCGCTGTTCTTAAATCACCACCAACAGGAATACCGCCGCACTGTAAGTTTTCAATTATCGCCCCTCCACTTCTCCTCTCTTTCTTTTCTTCTTCTTTTTGAAAAAAACTAAGCACCACAATATTTTAATTCACTATAAACCAAAAAACTTACACCAATTTATATTTAAAAAAAAAATCATCACTTCTTATAACCATAACTTTTTTGTAAAAATAAAATCAACCCTTCAACCTCAAAGTTTTATAACCTCCATTACCAGAGCTGTCTTCACCGCACAAACCCTTAACCACAATCGAATAAGGACTGAAAAAAAAACAACATAATTTGCATTTTTATTAGTAATAGTTAATAGTTTATTACATGCATATTATTATACCAACTTTTTGTTTACCTCTTCCAATATTCCTTTTTTTTATTTCTTCTATGCATAAATATAAAAACAGATCCTTTGTGAGATTAAGGATGAACTTCCTTTGTTTCATTTTTGTTTAAATTTTATAGGCAAGTTTAGTTTGAATACTAAGATCTCCCCTGAGTGAGTAAGAAATTCCAGAGACGGATTTTCTTTTGAATTATAAATTATATTTAAGGCGCAACTTGTCATTATTGATTGTCACATTTAGAGGCCGCTTTATTCTATGAAAGCGGTCATTCATTACAAGCTTTTTATTTTTACAGAAAGAAAGAAACAAAAGGTGTCTTTTTTTGGTAAGTAAAAACGCTTACACATTTTATTAAAGATAGAGTTTTAGATTGTGAAATGTAGAAAGCAATAAGGTCTACTTTGTGCATCAGAGTCACTTTGTTATTCAGAGTTTATCTTTTTTTTAAATTTACAATTTTAATTCCTTAGAATGAATAAGTGTCGAAAATTTTATTTACACATTTTCACAAAACTAGATAAATACAGTGGGGTCAAAGCAGTGGCTTACACTGATGACGTAGCTCTACTGGAAATAGTAGTCAAAGTCCTTACCACTATAGCCTAGTACGCTGCTGATGCGAAACGAAATTTTTCGGCGGTCTCCAAGTGCAGAGCGAAATTTAAACGAAAACCACAGCGGAAAAATATTTGTGGAGAGTTCTGTCTGGAAGTTGAATTTCACTGCTTGTCTTCATCACCAATAACATCCTGAGTTTCCGATTCAGAAATGCCATGTTGGAACACATTAGACAAATCCATTTTATTTTAAATTTTAAATCAAATATAAATCAAAGTCAAAACACCGAAAGTTACGAGTAAACAATTTTTTTTTCAATAAAAAAATTAAACGTCAAAATATCGCAAGCATTAAATTTGCTGGGCAATTAAATTGAGAACGAAAAGAGTGGAGAATTGTACTAAGAAATCTAGTACAGCTATCCACTAAAATGTCACATTTCGTCGTTCAGCAGCGTACTGAAAAACGAAAAGCACAGCGAAATTTTTCGTTTATGATTTCGTCATGTCATTTTTGTATGGGAATTTTCGTTTCGCATCAGCAGCGTACTAGGCTTATAAGTGAACAACTGAACCAAAAACTGTGGCTTGACGATTAAAAATCCTAAAACAGATTTAGTACTCTTTACAAACAAGAAGAATAACCAAGATTATACAATTCCTAGTATAGGTGGAATCCCACTTACATTATCAAATTAAGCTAAATACCTAGGAGTAATCCTAGATAAAAAGCTAAACTGGGGTCCAGATACATTGTAGAGATCCAAATAAGCTCATATCGCATTTTACTCATGCAATATGATCTTCAGTAAAAACTGGGGACCAAATACTAAAATCATACATTGGATGTACAATATAATTATCAGACCAGTATTCACGTATGGTAACATGGTATGGTGGAATACGTTACAGAGAACTTAAAAACCATCACAAGGGTACAGAGATTGACACGTATGGGCTTAATAAGAGCGATGAGGATCTCTCCCACTGCAGAAATGGAAGCAGTACTCAATCTTTTACCCCTGGACCTTTATGTAAAGAAAACTGCTGGACTCCCTGCCTGAACTTCAATAAACCCTTTAAAACTTTCTTCCCTGATATTATCGAATGGGTGAACAATGTCCCACATATAAGTGAGTCGACAATATTCATATATACTGACGGTTTGAAAACGGATGCTGGAGTAGGTGCGGTTTTTTTTTGGTAACATTGGTAACAAGGTACTTCAAGAAACCAATGAAAGATGCGAAAGCCTTGAAACCTGTGCTATAGCAAGGAACTTAAAGTTCAAATTCGGCAAAAAAAGATCCAGTTCTATTATGCACCTAGACAAAAAATGTTTACGATTCCTTGTGAGAATATTAACAAGTCACAACCTGTTGGGTTACCATCAAAAGGACATACGGCTTACCACCGATAACATGTGCAATGGCTGCCGTGATGAGGAAGAGCAGCCTACTTCTTATGCCACTGCCCAGCACTATATCATACTAGAAACAAACTCTTAGGCAGACACTTCTTCAATAATCTTGAAGAACCACAAAACATCCTCTTAGGCCTCATCAAAGCATCTAAATGGATGGAAAATGACAATCCATAGATATCAAAGGGGAAATTAATTCATTTTTAGGAAAGTTGAATACTTAAGGGTATCACAACAATGTTACATTGATCAAAGTATGGTGATAACTAGATCAATCACAACTTGAATAAAGGCTATCAAAACCCTTTTAAAAAGTGCAATTTGATTGCCAACATTGGGGGGGGTATCACAACAATGTTACATTGATCAAAGTATGGTGATAACTAGACCAATCACAACTAAAGTGCAATTTGATTGCCAACATTGGGGGTATCACAACAATGTTACATTGATCAAAGTATGGTGATAACTAGATCAATCACAACTTGAATAAAGGCTATCAAAACCCTTTTAAAAAGTGCAATTTGATTGCCAACATTGGGGGGGGTATCACAACAATGTTACATTGATCAAAGTATGGTGATAACTAGACCAATCACAACTTGAATAAAGGCTATCAAAACCCTTTTTTAAAAAGTGCAATTTGATTGCCAACATTGGGGGTATCACAACAATGTTACATTGATCAAAGTATGGTGATAACTAGATCAATCACAACTTGAATCAACGCTATCAAAACCCTTTTAAAAAGTGCGATTTGATTTCCAACATTGGGGGTATCACTCTGCACGTTCCGACCTGTGTTTCCACCAATATTTTAATTCCAAACAAAAACGAAATTTTCTAATAGACCCCTGCAAATAAACTCAAGAATTGACATTTGAGGTAGCATTGTTAACAATGCCAGTGATACCAAACATACAAATTAAATCAAAATTGCTGCACTCACTCTATGTTACCAAAAATAACGCGCCTACTGTTTTTGCTAAAAAAAAAAGATATTTCAAATTTCCCACAATACAAGTTTACAAATTAGGCTGATTTTAAAGGATGGAATTGGCTATGGTATCTTTCAGGGCCGCCATGGTTTTTGGCTAATTCACATTGATCTGCAACGAATCACATTATCCTGATAACCAGTTTTATTTATTATCAATCCTAAGTACCATATTCTCGAATCACTGCTCGTGCAGATTTTTCAAGGTGGTTTAAACATTTTGGAACATAGTACTGTCCTTTTAAAACCACATCTCATTGATGTCGATATCATCTAATTTAGTTTATTTATTAATTTATTCATCATCAGTGGATAAACATTATATGTTGACTGTAAAAATTAATAGTACTTTTACAATTATAAAACACTGACAAAATTTAAACCAATATTCTTGAACATATTTCTATTTATTCGAAGGTCGACTTCATGACGAAATAAATTAAAAAGTGATATGGAACGCATTATGGGTTCATTTTGTCCATTGTTAGTCCTGAAATAAGGAATCAAAAACAGAACGTCCCTGTTTCTAAGATTCCTCTCAGAAATATAGAAGCCATAAGAGATAGTAGATCCGGAGATTTTATTCTCCTATTTAGAATGTATTTCATAAAAAGAACTACGAGTATTAATCATTTCCTTCGACTTTTTAGAGACTTCAAATTTATTAATGTGCATCTATTACTATAGCTGGGTAAACTTTCCGAAAACGCTAAGTTCCTCACAGCAAAACGTGTGCATCTTCTTTTGAACATTTTCAATCCTAGCGGAGGGGTTTTGATAAAAAGGTGACCAAACAACGCTGCAATATTCCAATATCGGTATTATTAAGGATATGTACATTGTTTTCAGTAGTAGTACCCGTGGGTGGCGTGATGGTTAGTGTGTTGGACTGTCATGCCAGAGGTCTTGGGTTCAAACCCTGCCAGTGACATTTAAAGTTTTTCACGGGTACTGCCTCTTGCGAGGAATTGACAAATTCTCCAAGAGTAATTCTTGTCATGAAAAGTGCTTTCTCAAATTAGCCGTTCGGATTCGGCTTAAAACTGTAGGCCCCCTCCATCCCAGACAACATTAGTCGCACACAGGAATAGTTGAGAATTGTCAGTCACTAGGCCCTAGTTCTCAACGGACTGTTGCGCCACCGAATTTATTTTATTTATTTAAATCGTTTTCAAGGTATAACTATCCTTAGGTTAGGTTAGGTTAAAGTGGCTGTTGGTTGGGAACGGGAAGTCCAACACACTTAGACCAAAGTAAAGTCCGTTGTGATACCACATGGATCAGTTAATCAGCTTAACTCGTTGAACCAATTGGAGCTTCGAATGAAGCGTAGGAGACAAGTAATGTCTGAATTTTTTAGATCGCTGGTATCGTTAAAGTAGTATTCTCCAAGGTGGATTCTACGTCTTTGTGATAAGGCAGGGCATGTCCACAGAAGATGAGAGATTGTCTCCTCTTCTTCTTCGTCCATGCAACTCCTACAAAAATCATTTGCAGGGGCTCCAAGTCGAATAGCATGCCTTCCTATTAAGCAGTGCCCAGTCAGGACACCTATAACGTAGCTAATGTGCAATCTACTCAGAGAGATTAATTGTTTTGAGCGCCTGGCGCTAAGATTAGGCCAAATTAGTTTAGTCGCTGCACAGGTGGTGGTGTTATTCCACCTGAAGTTTGTTTTCTCTATGGTATATTGCTATAGCATGAGTTTACATGTAGCTAAGGGGATATCTATGCTAGCATTGTGAGCCAGCAGAGGTAAAGTTGTTCCGCTTTTTGCAAGTTCGTCAGCTTTGCAATTTCCTGGAATGTCTCTATGGCCCGGCACCCAAAAAAGGTGAATGTTGAACTGTGTAGCCATCTCCGTAAGAGATGATCGACAATTTAGGGCTTTTAGTGAGTTAGTAGAGACAGAGTCTAGGGACTTTAATGCAGCTTGGCTATCCGAGAAGATGCGTATATCATTAGTTGATATAACGTTTTCTCTAAGCCAGGATAGGACTTCTTTTATAGCCAGGATTTCAGCTTGGAACACGCTACAATGATCGGGTGGACGAAAGGAGAGACTTAAGTTTAGTCTATCTGAGTATACGCCTCCACCAACCCCATCCTCCGTTTTTGATCCGTCTGTATAAAAGTTTATAGGACCATCGTTGAAAAATGATGTATTCTCCCAAGAAGACCTGGGAGGTATAGTCACTTTGAAGCTATAGTTTTTAAACTGAGGATGGGGTATGGTGTAGTCAATATTACTGTTTATAGTTCTGAACGAGTTCAAAATAGTGGTGTGGCCAATTCCATTATTGATCCACAGAGACGAGGCTTGAAGCCGTATAGCAGTATTAGCGGCCGTTTGCTTGCTGAAAATGTCCAGCGGTATTAGATGGAACAGAACATCTAGTGAGGCGGAGGGGGTAGAGCGAAGTGCTCCTCCCATACACAGGCAGGCTGTTCGTTGGACTTTGCTGAGTTTATCGCGATTTGTCGCTGTATCTAGCGCCATCCACCATACCGCTACTCCATTTGTTACCAATGGCCTTTTTACAGGAGAACAGGGCTACTGTGGCCTTGTTTATTCTCTCTTGAATATTAGGTTTCCAACTTAATTTCTTATCTAAAATGACCCAAGTATTTTGCTTGTTCAGGGAATTTAAGTGGTACACCGTTTATGAGGGGAGGGTTAATGTGTGGGACTTTGTATTTCCTTGTGAAGAGGACAAGGTCGGTTTTTTGTGGGTTAACGCCTAGTCCACACCGATTTGCCCATCTGGTGAGCTTATTTAAAGCGTTTTGTAAGAGTTCTTTTAGTATATTGGGATGTTTACCCGTTACTGCAATAGCAACATTGTCCGCATAGGCAAACACTCTGTATCTCTCTTTCTAGAGTAATTAGTAATTCATTTATTACCAAGTTCCAGAAGAGAGGGGATAGGACACCACCTTATGGCGTACCTCTGCTGACACACCTTTGTGTAGTAAAATCGCCCAGTTTTGAATTGATAATCCTGCTTATCAGCATCTGATTAATCAATTCACTGATCGACTTATCTACCTTCAGAGATGTCAATACACGTGCAATTGCAGATGTGTCGACATTGATAACTATCCTTGAGTACAACTGTTTTGCGCTTTAAAAAACCTAACAACGACTTCGGTTTAGAAGTTATGAAATTAAGGTGTTCCGAAAAATACAACTTTGTGTCAAAAATGACACTAAGGTCTTTTATTTCGCTTTTGAAAGATTTAAAAACCAAGACTATAACTGAATAGCATCTTAAGGGACGAATGAGTGGCTTTAAATATTTTATACTTAGAGATATAGCTCAAGATTTGTATATACACCACTGTGTTTGGAACTTAAGAATTGAAGATACTGGAAAATATAATTTTAAATCGTCTGCGATAGACAATTTGCAAATTTTAAACAATCTGCATTGTCATTTACAAATAGGTTGAAAAGGAGAGGCCCTAAATGACTACCCTGAGGCAGGCCTGCCAAAACCTTAAATAAAAAAGATTGACCATCTTCAATTTTAACAATCTGTTTACGATTTGATAAATATGACTCCAACCATTTAAGAAAACCAAGTTTAAATGCCATTGTCAAAAGGTTTCTTAGAAGAAGTCTGTGATCTATCGAAAGGTTTAACGAAATCTGTAGATAAAACATCTACTTGAAAGAAGATAAACAAAAGTTTGTGAAAGGAAACAAATTAGTTGTAATGAAGCTACAACCATGCTGTCTTGGAGTTATAACATCTTTCACTGTGAAATTGAGCCTATTGAAAACCAACATTTCAAAAAGTTTTGAGACTATTCTATAGTTTTTAATAAAGTTTTTAAGACCACTTTTATAAAAAGAGCTTATCGAAGATATTTTCCACTCTTTAAAAAAAAAACAGTGAGAAGCGATTTATAACAAGTGACATTGCGCATTTAGATATCAAAACGGGAGGAATCGAATCTACTCCAGCTTTGATATTTACATCAAAATGAGTTAAACCATCAAATACTTCTTGATCTGTCAAAGAAAAAACATCAAAATTAACTGGAGATTTAATACTACTATTGGATATAACGTCCACACCACATTGTAGTTTGATTGAAAATTGTGCTAACAAAATGCGTGTTGCTTTGGTATCATAAGAGCATCCACCGTCAAGCTCCATAGGCCTAGGGAATCCTTAATTCAGGTGAAAAGAAATTTGCAAGCATCTAACGTCGTCGTTCGGCCATTAAAAGTACGTAATTCTTTTATTTTTTCCAACTTCAACATACAAATTCACTACTTTTTGGTTTTCAAAAGGCACCCTTGTTGTCAATGGACGGAACCAGTAGATTAAAATGTATCTACCAAACTGAAAACAGTCCTATCGGTAGAACGATAATGGCAACAGTAAAATATAACGTTGAAATGTCGGAAACATTGACGAAAAAGCGAATCTATAATTTGAATGAGTTGTTAAACGGTATTGCCAACCACACGGTCAATGAGTAAAGCAGACTACATAACTTTGGTCAACAAAGTTATATGTAGCTGGCGATCAAATTATACTTTTTATAAGATAATTGATGGATTTTCGTCGAATCCTACTTCAAAATCAAGCTGTCTTTTACGTCATGTTTTTAAGATACTCGTACAACCTTTTACAATTCGAAAAAAAACTTATGTTGGGTTTTTTGAAATTGTTTTTTGGTGATTTTTCAAATCTACAATACCATATTTCAATATTCCGTTGAAATATTAAAAATATCTTATTTATTTTTCAAAAAATCATCAATTCTTTCATAAACCTTAAAAATACGCTCAAGCATTTATGGTAACATGGTTCTTAGCATAAAAACGCCAAAGGCTACAAAAAAAAACAATGTTCATTCTTATTACTA
Source organism: Eupeodes latifasciatus (assembly GCA_920104205.1). NCBI lineage: Eukaryota > Metazoa > Arthropoda > Insecta > Diptera > Syrphidae > Eupeodes > Eupeodes latifasciatus. The sequence continues at coordinate 131,272,105 of OV049924.1, read as the reverse complement.
GTTCGCAAGCTTAAGGTTATAACATCAAAATTTTGAAGTAGGTATATTGCCTCAACGGTGAAACTCTTTCCTTGTCTTCCAGCGCTAGATATTTGGGAGTAATACTTGACCCAAAGTTAAACTGGAAACTTAATATCGAAGAAAGGGTCAAGAAAGCCAGCATAGCTTTCTATGCCTGCAATAAAACCTTTGGCAAAAAGTGGGGTTTGCAATCGAAGATGATTTTGTGGACGTATACAGCGGTACGTCCAATCTTGTCCTGTAGTTCGATTGTTTGGTGGCCCGCGCTTAGCAAAGCCTACAATATAACTAAACTAAAAAAGGTTCAGAGAACAGCTAGTGTTGGCTCCACGGGAGCTTTGCGCTCATGTCCGTCGGACGCCTTAAACGTTTTTCTCTACCTCTTACCAATAGACCTGCATATCAAATACTTAGTATCTTGCAGCGCGTTGAGACTTAGGGAATCGAAAAGTTGGTATTCTAGGCCTTTTGGTCATAGTAATATCACTAATCTCATCCCAGCGGACATCTTTTCGACAGAAACCGACTACTGCACCCCTACTGTGGATCTCAGTGCGGATTTTAAAATTATCATCCCATCTCGAAATGAATGGGATGATGACTTAGTGACGAGAGGCTTCGACCCAACTATTTTTACTGACGGCTCGAAGATGGAGTGTGGGGTCGGTGCAGGAATTTTTTCCGAGTCTCTAAATGTCTCCAGGTCTTTGCGACTTCCTGACTTTGCTAGTGTTTTTCAGGCTGAACTACTCGCGATCAAGGAAGCATGCAAGTTACTAAAACTAGATCCGAATCAAAACCGCAATACAGCTATTTTTTCGGACAGTCAGGCGGCTATTCAAGCGATTGGCTCGTCCACTTCATCCTCCAAACTGGTTCAACAATGCCGAAGTGAGTTAGCGAGCATGAACATTGGACTCAGGGTCACTCTCATCTGGATTCCGGGTCATAGAGGCTCTGAGGGCAATGAACGAGCTGACGAGCTGGCTAGGCAAGGATCAGCCCTTCATAGCTCACTCGCGGAAAGAGTCAACATTCCTCTTGGTGCTATGAAGGGCAAGATCTTCTCTATTTTCCTCGCTGAATCAAACCACAGGTGGAACAGCCTAACCAACTGTATCATATCTAGAAGGATATGGCCCACCTACAACAAATCCCGTACTAATAATCTCATTTGCAGACCCAGGCAAGACATAGCCAGGGTCGTTGCTACATGCACCGGACACTGGCCTGTTGGAGAACACGCATCTAAGCTGGGCATCCCCCACAATACTTTCTGTCGTAGTTGTGAGGATCAGCGAGAAAAAGAAACTGTTCTTCACTTCTTATGCAAGTGTCCCGCCTTAGCCAAAACGAGAGCCAAAACATTGGGAAAGTCCTTTTTCAACGACCACAATGAGCTCTCAGAACTGGAGATCAAAGATTTGATCTCCTTTCTAAACGCAACAAAGTGGATTTGAGGCGTATTTTTCTCTTTATAACCCCCCTTTTATCTTTATAGGTCAACCTTTTTTATTTTATGGTATCAAAACGGCGCAACGCAGCGCTAATTGTGTCACCGAGCTAGACTGCTCGTGGCCACCATTTCTACTACTATATCGAAAAAAGAGGCTGGGATGCTACCCACACTGATAACTTCCCATCCCGTCTGTCAATTTGTTTTGCTTAAAAGTTTGTAGGGTTTCGTGTTTTGTTTTTTAAAAATTTAAAAATTATTATTTTGCATATTATAATGAAATAGTTTCATTTCAAATTCTGTTTTTGTTAACGAGATTTTTAGTCAAAAACCATTTTTTACCAATTTTAGTAGCATTTCCTAAAAGTTTTTGTTTCTTAAATAAACAAATACAAATTGGATGAATGAAATGAATTTAAAGTCAATACCTTCTATTTTTCTCGAGATATCGAGAACCGAACATCATTTTTTAACAAATGTGCGTACTATTTTTTGTAGATTTTATTTTTTTTATGAAAAAACGGACTGTTGGATTTTTATAAAATAACGAAAACAATATTTTCTGTGAGTAAAATTAGTTTGAAGCCAATATTTTTAATTTTAAAAAAGATATTTGAGTCGAAAATCAATTTTTACGAACTTTTATTAATTTTGTGTAGGTTTTTATTTTTTGTAAGAAAATTGTCAATTCGATTTTTGTCAAAATTTTACTGAATATTGAAAACAATATTTCTCATAAGATGAAATTAGTTTAAAGCCAATATCTTAAAGTTTTAAAAAGATATTTAAGTCAAAAATCAATTTTTACTAACTTTTATTAATTTTTTGTTTTAGGTTTTTATTTTTTGTAAGAAAAAGTTTAAATTCGATTTTTTTTACAATTTTAACGAATGTTGAAAACAATATTTCTTATAAGATTAAATAAGTTGGAAGCCATAATCTCAAATTTTCGAAAAGATATTTAAGTCTAAATTCAATTTTTACTAACTTTGAGTAATGTTTTTTTTAGGTTCTTATTTTTTATAAAAAAAAGCTGTCAATTAGATTTTTCTCAAAATTTTACCAGATGTTGAAAACGTTACTCTTCGTTGCACAAAATTGTTTTGGAGATAAAATCATTTTTTATTCGTAAAATTTTCGAGGTGACAAATATTTTTTTTTTCAGTTTTTTTGATTTATAAAAAAACCGTGAAATGGATTTTTTCAAAAATATACTTGTTTGGTATCACGTTTCAATAATATAAAATTTAATTTAAGTCTCTAGCGTTATTGGTTCGTGAGATATTTAGGGTTAACCAAAATTTTCAGAAGTTTTAAGTGAGATACTACTTCAAGCCAATAGATTCCTTTAAAAAAGTATTATTTTTGTTTGTGTGGCAGAAAAAATTCTGCAGCCCTGTGTAATTGGTTGTCAATTATGGTCTTGGCTATTTATCAGGGTATAAAAATTCTTAAAAAAAGGCGTGGAAATTAAGCTCAGGAAAAATGTTTATCTTGAAAAATAAAATAACTTTCTAAAGCAGATATGAGTTATACGTAAATTGAAATTTAGTTTCAAGACTTCGGTTTTTTTTTAACCACTTACATAAAAATCGTGAGAAATTCATCTCCTTATAATTTTAACCTAGATATTTCAGCCCTGTTGGGTGTCAAGTCAAAGTTATGTTCGTCTACTTGAATTCAAGTTTATTATTCATGGTAAAACTAAACTTTAGTGTTTTTACTGTTCGATGTGGTTTTGGTCGCTTTCATTCATACAATTCATCAGAATCAACAACTAAAAACGAAGAACCTACGATTTTCAAAAATCCTATTTTAAATAAACTTTATCGAAAAAAGAAAAAGAAAACAACTAAAAGAAAGACGAACTCATGGCGAAGAAACAAAACAAAAAAGAAAAGGAAAGGAAAAAATTGAAACTTGGAATTATGTAAATAATATTCCCTCTTGGTTTTCCTTGATTTGAAAGTCAAAGCAGGCAAATAAGAGTCGGAAGAGATGAGTATATGCACGAGTATATGCGAGTAGAGTAGTGAGCTGAGGGCTGAGCTGAGCAGGACCATCAAAAGGAGCACCATTCAGCGAGCATCATGCCAGACCGGCTTTGGCTTGCCTCATAGCTATATATATGTGTATATAGACGAATATTATGTGTGTGGTCCTTATGCATGATAATGAATTTTCCAGATGGTTTGCTGGCTTGGCTCCCACAGCCAGCCAGCGCTCCCGCTACTGATGTTCAGCTTCCTGCCTTGAGATTTTTATTTTTTGTTTTATTTTTTTTTTCAGCGGATTTAGCTGGTTTTTTTGGTTTTGGTTTTGACAGAAGAGTGAATTTTGAGTCAAGTTGAAGTTTTATTGACAATGGAATTTGTTATTTTCAAGGCAGCCAGTTAAATGACGAATAATCTTTGTACATTCGTCTTGAAGCAGAAGAAGAAGACGATGAATAAAACGAGAAGAAATAATAACAATAAAGACAGCAAACAAAAACAAACAAAAAAGGCAAAAATACTTACATACGTCTTGAAAAAGACAAAAAGGATACGTAAGATTGAGAATGAAAATGAGAAAAATTGTGTGCTTATCCCACAAGTAGGTGTACCATCATACTCCAATCCGGAAGAGGAAACAGAAAATAAAAGACGTAATAGATACTCTTTGGTCTTGTCTTTTGAGATGGATGGAAATTGGATTCGCGCGATGCTTTGACATGATGATGAATAACAATTTGTTGAAGTTAGGCTTTATGTCTATTTTTTTCTTCTTCTTCTTCTTCTTCATCTTCTGAAATTAGGTATTATAGTTTAGAAAACTGAATAAATAGCATAGTAATCTCTTTTGTTTGATTAAAAGATACTTTACTTCTTTTCTATTTTTGATGGAGGAAGGATACAATAGTTTTGGAATTAGTTTTAGTTTTGTTGAGATTGTGTGTTTCCTTTTAATTTGTGAATAAAGTTAATTAAGGACTTTGTGTGATAGATGATGTTTTGTTTCTGAAATAGACAAGACTTTACTTTTCTTTTGACTGATGGGTGATTGATTCATTATCAATTATAAACAGTATTTTGTAAGGAGATCGTGAGCTTTAAAAACTAGTAAAGATTAATTACACATATTTCATTTGTCAGGGAAAAACGGCTTAGGTACCGAAATATATCTCACGTAACAGAACATTCACGAAAAATTGTCCTTAGCAAACTCGTATACCAAAAAAAAAACAAAATTTAAAAAACGGTCAAGTAAGACTTAAGATGCTTAAGCAAATCAATAGTTTTTTAAATAATTTCCAAGCGAGCAATTTTTACAATTCTAAAATTGATTTTTAGATGAAACAGAAAAAAATGACAAGATAGAAACAATATTTGTACACTTTGTTTAAAACGACCTAATCCGTTTTGTAATTTGCAAACGGAATGTTATATCAGTTACACTGTGCTTCAAAAACATACATATTTTCTAATTACTTTTGAAGTGCCTTAGTAGTTAAACCTATGACTCAATTTTATTGTACTTAACCCCTTAAGTAGACCCCGTAATTCTAAACTTGTTCTTAAAAAATAGATTTCTACCTGTGAAGGAACTACATACAGTAGTGACCAAAATAATAAGACTGAATCAATAACTTTTCTTCACTTTAAAAAATTATATCGTAATAACCTTCCAAACATTTTTTTTTTAAATGTAGAATAATTTTTGGATTTACTGTCAAAATTTACCAGAGTCACTGAAAAAGTTCCATGAGTATTTATCAAAGCGTCGTTATTTTTATTCAGGAAAATCAGTTTTCAGCGGACAAAATAATAAGAGTGAACTGTAAGATTGCAATATTCCTTGGATATTATTGTTGGTTCTTTTTTTTGAATATCTAATTAACTAAAATTAACTACCTTTGAAAGTTTGTCGTAGGATTATAGCTCCCGAACGATTCACCGACGTTTGCAAGAAAAAAAATTAAAGGGAAGAAGATCTAGGAAAGTTCCATTTCTCAGTAAAAGAAACATAAAGCAGAGCATTGAATTGGAAAAACTTCAACCAAGCATCAGGGAGTCCAAAAAAAAACGAGAAAAATATTTTGTACAACCAAAATAAGTTTTGTTTCAATCTGATGGCCGGATTTACATATGTTGGAAGGAACAAAAATTAAGAACTAAATCCTTGAAACACCATAAAGACAGTAAAGCATTGTGGTGGCAATATACAAATTTGGGGTGTTTTTCTTATAATGGAGTAGGCCCTATTTTTTGGATCAAAAATATTATGACCACAGAAACAAACCACCAAATATTGGAAAACATTATGCTTCCAATTCCAGAAGATAATTTGCCATAAGTGTAGACTTTCCAGCAGGATAACTACCCCAAACACACTGCTAAGGTCTGCAATGGCCTTCACAATCGTCACATCCAAAGCCCATAGAAAGATTTTGGAAAGATTTGAAAAATAGAATATCGCACAAGAAGACCACAAATACGGAGGCACTGTTTAAAGAAATCGAAGATAAATGGTATGCAAATGCAACACCTGTGGAAACAAATCAAAAACTAATTGACTCTATGCCAAGAAGGTGTGAAGCGGTTCTAAGTAGAAAGACCAGCCTACCAAGTACTGACGACTTGAGACCCATTTACTCGTCTTTCTTAAAAAATTAATTTAACTTATTTTTTGCCTTATCCTTCTGTTCTATGCAAATCCGTCATTTAACTTTGTTGTCTGTGTTATCGTACTTTTCCCAAAATGAATCTACACACGTTCATGCAATCACAATATGTAAGTAAATGAAATGTTGGTAAAACATCACACAATTAATATTTAGTGTCTCGAGGAACGCTTCATACACTTTGTGCAATTAAGATTGTTTATATGCCCTTTAATATGCCTGAGCTACCACTTGCTTATCATGTATCTTTCATGGAAACGAACAAAACATAAATAACCCTTTGACAGATAAGGGCTTCCACGCGTCAATATGATTTTTTCAAATAATTTCATGGCATGCTTCAAATTATAAACGGTTTTGAGAAAATTAAGTGTGTTTACAATTACCCCTGTTTACAATTACTCCCCCTAAAGATCTAATTAACTCTTATTTTTTGGCCACAAAATAGACGCGCGAATTTCGAAAATCAAACACAAAATCATGCTTATTTTGAGATTCGAACGAAACGTTGATTCGAGTGACTAGATCTATTCGTTCGAATGAATTTTGTTTATTTTGAGATTCTAATGAAAAAAAAATTCATTGCAGAAAATGAGCAAAAATGAACCTTATTTTGGACATCAGCTGTTCTAAATGATTTGACATTTTAATTTAATTTAGTGTGACCATTTTTTATTTTTCGAAGAATCTTATTTTTAATTCAGAGTTTGTCACAGATTAACATTTTCTGAATTGAAAAATTAAGTGAAGTTAATAAAGTGATAAAGAAAACCATTCAAGACATGAAATTAAACATTGTTTCAATTAACGTAACCATTTTGGTTTAAATTTCTATGTTGTATTGTATGTATATTCGTCACACATGGTCACACTTTCAATTGAAATGAAAATAATCAAAGTTCAAATCGGTGTAGTTTTTCTTATTTTGGACAAAGTTTGTTTCTTAATTCTAATGGCGAAGAACGAGAACATGTTTTTAGAAGAAGAATTACGAACGCTTCACGGCAGCATCTCTCCAAAACCGCTCAGCATCTACACGGTTTACAGAAAAACACTTTGCTACCTCCGGATTTTCCTCCATCAACCTTATCAGGACTTATTTTTGCTCCCTATTGCTCCAATTAGAATGTGACTGGGCCCTTTATAAAATAAAAAAAACTCGTCAATATAACCAATTTCGTTTAATTATCGTATAAAAACTGTTAAAACTTACATGATTCTTTAGCTATTCACCAGAAAATATCTGAACGACACAATAATGACATTTGATTCAAATCATTCGAAAGTCAAAGTTTACTCAGTTTTTTTAACTTCCCATAGGAAGTTATTGTAATGGGTCCGATTTGACAAATTGAAAATTTTGACATTTCTCGACGTTTCAAGGTCCCTAGAGTCGAAATAAAAGATTTTTAGAAAGATGTCTGTGCGTGCGTGTGTACGTACGTCCGTACGTCTGTACGTCCGTACGTCCGTACGTCCGTACGTTCGCGACGTTTTTTTCGTCGTCCATAGCTCAAGAACCAGAAGAGATATCGACTTCAAATAAATTTTGTTATACAGATAATAAGGCAGAAAGATGCAGAAAGGGCTCTCGAGAAAATTGCGTGGGCGGTTTTTTTACCATAGCAGTTTAAAAAAAAGGTGAACATTTTGGTTAAACCTAAATATCTCATGAACCAATGACGCTAGAGACTTGAATTAAATTTTATATTATATATTGTAACGTGATACAAAACAATTATATTTTTGGAAAAAAATACAATTAACGGTTTTTTTTATAAATCAAAAAAACTGAAAAAAAAATTTGTCACCTCGAAAATTTTACGACTAAAATATGATTTCATCTCCAAAACAATTTTGTGCAATGAAGAATAATGTTTTTGGCATCTGATAAAATTTTGAGAAAAATCGAATTGACAGTTTTTTTTACAAAAAATAAAAACCTAAACAAAAATTAATAAAAGTTGGTAAAAATTGAATTTCGACTCAAATATCTTTTCAAAACTTTGAGTTATTGGCTTTAAACTACTTTTATCTTTCAAAAATATTGTTGTCAACATTCAGTAAAATTTTGAAATAAATCGAATTGACAGGTTTTTTACAAAAAATTAAAAACCGAAAAAAAAAATTAAAAAAAGTTGGTAAAAATTGATTTTCGACTCAAATATCTTTTCAAAAATTTGAGATAACGGCTTCTGACTAATTTTAACTTATAGGAAATATTTATTTCAACATTCGATAAAATTTTGAGAAAAATCGAATTGACAGTTTTTTTTACAAAAAATAAAAACCTAAACAAAAAAATTAAAAAAAGTTGGTAAAAATTGATTTTCGACTCAAATATCTTTTTAAAACTTTGAGATATTGTTGTCAACATTCAGTAAAATTTTGAGAAAAATCTAATTGACAGGTTTTTTACAAAAAATAAAAACCTAACAAAAAAACAATACTAAAACTTGGTAAAAATTTACTTTCGACTCAAACAGCTTTTCAAAAATTACAAATATTGGCTTAAAACTTATTTTATTTCACAGAAAATATTGTTTCTGATATTCAGTAATTTTTTTAATAAAAATTCAACAGTCCGTTTTTTCATAAAAAAATAAAATCTACAAAAAATAGTACGCAAATTTGGTAAAAATTGATACATATAGACAAACTTTTAAGCAAGACAAATCGACAGACGGGATGGGAAGTTATCAGTGTGGGTCGCATCCCAGCCTCTTTTTTTTTAAATGAATTGATTGAATCAGCAAACTTTCGAATCGATCGAATCTCAAAATAAAATCTTCTCGAATTCGAATAACTTTCGATCGAAAACGAATCTCAAAATAAGAGTGAATGTATACTAATTATGTTCGAAATAACTGCATACTAAAAATTTTTTAAACAAAACTTGAACAATTTTATATATATGTACATAGGTACAAAATTAATTTGAAAAAAATAAACGCTCTAACGATTTTAAAAAAGAATTTAATAAATCAAGGTTTTTTGATTAATCAAATGGCATTTCATTTTTTAAAGCCAAAATTAGTTTAAAGGTAAATTTTTGATTTTTAAAATATAAGAACTGTTTGTATAAACAGTTTTTCCATAGAAAGTTATTATAATCGGTCCGATTTGTCATTTTGACATTTCTCGACGTTTCAAGGTCCCTAGAGTCAAAATAAAAAATTTTTAGAAAGATGTCTGTGCGTGCGTGTGTACGTAGCGAAGTTTTTTTCGTCGTCCATAGCTCGAGAGCCAGTAGAGATATTGACTTCAAATAAATAAAAAAGATGCAGAAAGGACTCTCAAAAAAAATGAGTGGGTGGTTTTGTTACCATAGCAATTTGAAAAAAAGTTGAAAATTTTGGTTAACCCAAAATATATTACGAGCCAATAACGCTAGAGACTTGAATTAAAATTAAAATTATATATTGTAACGTGATACGAAACAAGTATATTTTTGAAACTTTAAAATTTTACGAACAAAAAATGATTTTATCTCCAAAATAATTTTGTGCAACAAAGAATAACGTTTTTGACATCTGGTAAAATTTTGAGAAAAATCGAATTGATTGTTTTTCTTATAAAAAATAAAAACCTAAAAAAAAAAAACATTACCAAAAGTTAGTAAAAATTGATTGATTTTCGACTCAAATATCTTTTCAAAAAATTTAAGATTATGCCTTAAAAACTAATGTTGTATTATAAGAAATATTGTGTTCAACATTCGATTAAATTTTGAGAAAAAATCGAATTGACAATTGTTTTTACAGATTTAATTTCGACTCAAATATCTTTTTAAGAATTATAAATATTGGCTTCAAACTTATTTTATTTCACAGAAAATATTGTTTTCGACATTCAGAAAATTTTTCATAAAAATCCAACAGTTCGTTTTTTCATAAGTAAAATAAAATCTACAAAAAATAGTACGCGAATTTGGTAAAAATTGATGTTCGGTTCTCGATATCTCGTGAACAATAGAAGATATTGACTTCAAATTAATTTCATTCATCCAATTTGTATTTGTTTATATAAGAAATGAAAACTTTTAAGAAATGCTACTAAAATTGGTAAAAATTGGTTTTCGACTAAAAATCTTTTTAACAAAAATAGATTTTGAAATCAAACTATTTCATTATATGCAAAATATTGTTGGTAATTTTTATTTTTTTAAGAATAATTCAACTGACAACTTTTTTAACAAAACACGAAAACCTACAAACTTTTAAGCAAGACAAATCAACAGACGGGATGGGAAGTTATCAGTGTGGATCGCATCCCAGCCTCTTTTTTTAACAATTTTACATATGAAAAATATGTTGGATTCAGTACAAAAATTGCACGTTTTTGAAGTTTGAATTTTTAAGAATTTTGAATATTTTAGATTATTACAATTTTTGTGTTTAATCAATTTTTCAATTGTTTCATAATTGTATGCAGTACTTCCTACACAAAAAAAAAAAATTTGACCAGAAAATACAAAAAATATTATCTTAGAATTCTGAAAAATCTGTTTTTGAGATTTTCGTTGTCTAAAAGAGTTTTCAAAGACTATACAATGATTTACACTGTTATAGCTACAACCAGATTTTTAGGTCACTTCTAAAAGAAAATTTAAACAATAGCGCTAGTTTTTTCAGGCGAAATCATTTAAATCAACTGAATCATCAAACGATCAAGCAAGACCCTTACATCAAAACATTATAAAAAAAAACTCAATTGAACTACAATTGTATAATCTTTCCATTGCTTTTTGGTAAAATGTCAAGAAAATTAGGGTTTTTTAGAAGTTTAAACTTTCAAAAATTCAAAGATTTCAAATTCAATAGAAAAATGTCAAAAGTTTATTAGTGGTACAAATTATTTCGACAATTAATAATATTATAATTGTGTGACGTAAAGGTTAAAAAGGGGTATATTTTTCAAAGAACGCGTTAACATTTTGTATTTGGTTGGAAATGATAACTATCAAATGAATTTTAGTTAAAAAATAGAATAAACCCACCAGCTTATCATTATAATTAACAGAATGTATAATAAATTTAAAAATTAATTTGATTTCTAATCTCGAAAGCATACATAAACTTTTGATAAAAGCAACATTACCATGATATTCATTTTACATTTCAAAATAAAAATAATGTATGTTCTTGTGAAAATGACACGTAAAATATTTAAAATTCTAATTAAAAATATTAATGAGAATCATCACTTTCTCAATCATTTAATAATATTGATAAAAATATTAATAACCACTTGAATAAAATTTAATTGATTAAATATCTTTTATCTTTTTGCGCTTCTGCTTAAACTCAATTTGAAATTCAAAATGAAAATTATCTCATTTTCTCATCAGGGAAAGATCTAGTAAATTACGATTTAAACTTACTTGGCAACCATGTATGTATGTATATATTATAATATTACTTTCTAGTCCAGTGTCCACCCATCTGACATTAGACATCTGATCAAATATAGATTATATGTATATCTCATAATTATACCTTATTTCCATTTTTATAACATCTGGTCATTGCAAATATGTACATAATTAATAATTTATTTTTTTCTATGAATTGCATTAAAGACATTTTAAACCTATTTACCTGCTCGTACCTACCCTACATGACTTAATCGATGATACCTTGGATTGTCATAATATACGAAGATATATAGAAAACTTGTTAAGGTCAATCCTATCCCAACACCAATTAATGTTATGTATACAGTATTGAATAGAGAATGTTTTTATAACGTATGAATATAATTATTTGTCATTTTAATGCATCACAGATGCATGTGATATTTTTGCATATTATTTTCTATATTTAAATTTTTGTTCTTTTCTACAGTTACTAAGTTATTAAATCATTATGGTATTTATCAAGCTTGACTCTATAAAACTCTTAAATAATAATTCTAAATGGAAAAGCAGATTAAGAATGCATTTATTTTGATATTGAATGTTTTTTCTAAATGACTGGAATTATTAAATTTTAAAGAAAACCAAAATACTCTACTCTGTGGATAGTCTTTTTAGTTCCAGCCATAGGTACTTTAATAAGTTCTAACAATAAAAGTACCTTTAAAACAATACGCTTAATTGTTGGGAACCGAATTTTCAAGCAAAAAGTAAATTTTTAAATGATATACTGTGGCGTATACGCACTTTTTTCTCTATTTTATATTTTAACAAATTTGTATATATGGCACTGTTTATGTAAGTGAAATGAACAGAGAATCTCGGGCTAACAAGAAGTCAATAAAGAAGTCTCTAGAGCTTTTAAATGTTCTATGCTTTCTTGGATTACTAATCCGGTAACTAAATACCACATCGTTTACGATATCAAGACATTTTAACAAAAAACATGCTTCTGATATGACAAACAAATTTAAAAGACCTTCACATTTTAAGAAGTGATAGTTTAAACAAAATATGCCAAAGATTTGAGTTTCTAATAGTCTGCACAAGTCTTTCAAAAAAAATAAGCAGGTACATTCTTTACACAAACTTTTGAGGTTTTTAAAACTTCCAGCATTGGAAAAGTTGATATCATTTAAACGATGTTGTTTGGGGGAGAGTTTTGTTTAAGAATGATAATTGTATATATTCAATTTAAAAATGTATATGATTTAAGCTTGCTAAATATTAAAATGAACTGTTTCATTTGTTCAATGTCAGAAATTAAAAACTCAAAAATTATATTTATACGAATTTACGGCCAATTTCTTGACAAAGTTCTAGTCTCTAAAACTTGGTTTATTGATAAATTAGAACTGGATTGAGTTTAAACTCATTTCTTCATCAAGTTTTCAAGCTTTATTAGGTTTATTAGACCCTCAAATTTGGGGGTCAGCGTTTTTATTTCTTCGAAAGACCTAATTTTTAGATTCATTCCGGTTTTGGATACATTTGAATACATAAACATGGACGTTTGGCAAGAAGCCATAAATAGGAGCTGCATAATGAAAAATATTGTGGGCGCTGAGAGTTTTAAAAACTTACTTGCCCTTTACTTTAGTTTTTCGTCTCGAAAATAATCTTTTGGCTGAATCTACTGAACACACTATTTCTTAAAACTTTCAATTTAAAGCTTTCTATCATTTAAATTGAATGTATAGAGATTGCATAACTCGAAACCAATTTCTTTTAATATTTATTTAAGTAAGATGTTCAGTAGTACCTGTGGCATGATGGTTAGTGCGTTGGACTGTGATGCCAGAGGTCTTGGGTTCGATCTCTTTCTGTGCCATCAAAAGTTTTTTTCAAGGGTACCGCCTCTTGCGAGGAATTGACAAATTCTCCAAGAGTAATTCTTGTCATGAAAATTGCTTTCTCAAATTAGACGTTAGGTTTCGGCTTAAAACTGTAGGTCCCTTCCATCCCTGACAGCATTACTCGCACACAGGAATGGTTGAAAGTTGTAAGTCATTCGGCACTAGTTCTCAACGGACTGTAGCGCCACCTTATTTATTTATTAAGATGTTCAGTGCAACACAAATATACATACATTACATATGTATGACGTATGTACATGAGTACATTTATCAAAATAGAATGATTTTAAATATTCCAAATCTTAACCGAAATCCAATAAAACACGAAAACACAATTTTTATTTCGAAAAAAAGTGAGAATATCGAAACTAAATGCTAAATCTTACAAAAATTGACAAATATTTTTAGTGTTGTTTGTAAAATGTCAGAATTTTAAGTCGGAATCAACTACGGGTTGCAACAAAAATAGCCTAAAAACACCTTAGAACTCAGTTTCATTGAACCTAAAGATCTAAAATTCCTAGAACTCAAAAATGATTTTAAACCGAGTTTTACAAACATGATTATAGATGTGAAGAAATGCTAAATATTTTTAAAATGGCGTTCCAAAGATAAACCAACAATTACTAGATTGAGTTTTTATTTTACTTTAGAACTTCATCAAGAAATTGGGCTTAATATTTTTGTAAATGAAATTAGACTCGATTTGTGTTTCGTTGTTTTTTTTTGTATTTTTTTCTTTTTTTTTATATTAAACCTTTACTCGTATTTATTTTTCAAAAATTTGCATAATATTAACTTTGAATGCAAAGCAAACAAATTACAGAAAAAGATAGTAATTTAATAATTTATTGATCGATATGGCGAAGTCACGAGGAAAAAATAAAACAAAAGCATGATTTTTGTAATACCCCAGTGCAGTGTGGTGTACCTTTATAAAAAACAAAACATATTTTATTTTTTAAATCGGCTAGTTTTTCAATTAAAAAAAAAAACAAATTGAAATTGAGATTTTAAACTACTATTTTGTAAACCTTTTTATACTCAATTTGTATATTATAATACACATTTTTTTATTATGTCCCTTTGGTCCCTGAGTTGGCATCGAAGAATAATTATATTGTTATTTATTTAGGTTTATTTTGAAAAATCGTCATAGGTTGACAAAATTACATTAAAACTTGCTGCATATTTCAATTTAAGAACCAAATAAAGGTTTAAGACTTCATTGCTTACCCTATTTAAACTTGACTTAAAATTCTTTTCTTATTCAGGTTTCAATAAGTGTTGCAGAAGAGCTTAAGTTCTCATAAAGAAAATAGATAGAAGTGAAAAATTTAACAAAATAAAATCAAAGATAATTAAAGAAAAATTTAAAAAATATTATAATATTATAAAATATGGTAATTTCAAGCCTTATTTTCGAATCCGAATTCTAGCCTTCAAAAAAGCGACAGCTTCCAGGTAATGAATGAAAAATGGAACGTATTTTTCTTTGTAAATGATATTCCTGGCATTGTAACTAAAGAACTAAATATATTTCTATACTTTCAGCTGTCACCCTGGTATAACCTTTTAAGGGCCAATCTTAACTTCGTTCTTTTTTACTCTAGACAAAAATATCTAGTTAATTTCTCAAAACTTTTAATAAACAACTTTTGTTTTATAGAACCATGCGACTCAATTTCCGAGCTGAGAGAATTGCAACCCCGAAACGCTTAAAACACCAAACACCAATCTAGTTCATATAGAACAGATTAATTCTGTTATTAAAAGAGGAGGCATTTCCTGTTCTAAATACTTTTTATCTCCTTAAATCTCCAGGTTTGGATGGTATTCTACCAGTAATGCTACAATAGTTGCAATATAGAGCAGTAACATGGCTAGAGACCATCTTCAAAGGATGGTCAAGCATGGAGACATGAAGACAGGTTAAAGCAGTTTTTATCCAGAAAGTGCGTAGGCGTTTCCATGAATACGCGAAAAATTTTTGACTAATTAGCTAGACCTCTTTTGTGCTTAAGACACTGGAACACATCCTAGATACCCATATCAGGGACATTATCGACGAATGTCTGCTAGAAGAATCTCAGCACGCACATTTCAAAGGCAAATGTACTGAGACGAGCCTGCATGAGGTATTGCGGACTATTGAAAAGAAAATTTATATAAATATAAAGAATTTCCTCTTGCTACCTACCTAGACTTAGAATGTAGGTGCTTTCAATAAAGTCCTTACTGAATAGATTCACAAATCACTTACTCACTTCGGGTTAGAGGTTTTTATTCAATAATTAATAATTTCTATTCTATGTGATAGAAGGGTTCAAGTTTCGTTAGGTAACACAATATCTCCCAAACATGTGAGTAGAGGAACACCCCAGGACGGTATTTTCTCATCGCTTCTATGGGTTTAAGTCATGAACAAAATGTTCGTAAAGTTAAAAAAGTTGTGGGGAGAAAGCGGTAGCTTATGTTGATGATTTAGTTTTACTAGTGTCCGGAAATGGCTCTGAAGAAAGTAAGCAACTGGGCCACGAGCAGTGAACTAGGTGTTAATCAGAGTAAAACTGAACTGATTCTCTTTACGACCAAAACTAAAATATCTGCTTTCACCCAACCCCGACTGAACGGTCAAAGTCTGTTTTTATCTTCCAGGACCAAATATCTAGGACTCATTCTAGATACCAAACTAAACTGAAAATAAAACATTGAAGAGGGGGTTAAGAAGGCTTGAATTGCCTTTTACGCCTGTAGACAAACTTTTCGTAAAAAATGGAGCCTTGAGTCGAAGATGATTTTGTACGTTGTTGTACGACCCATTTTGTCATATGGATCGATGGTGTGGTACAGCCTGCGCTTAACTAAATACAACATTGAGAAACTAAGGAAGGTTCAAAAAATAGCTAGTGTCGGCACTACATCAGAAGCCCTTCGATCCTGCACAACAGATTCCTTAAATGTTATTCTGCACCGCCTACCAGTAGAACTATTCATCAAGTATTTGGTATCGTCCAGCGCGCTAAGGCTTAAAGAATGAAACTGTTGGTTTTCCAGACCCTATGGACATAGCAACACCAAATAAATTAATTTCAGCGGATATTTTTACGACATAAACCGACTAAGGCACCCCTGCCTTGAACCTTAGTAAAGTTTTTAAAGTCATCTTTCCCTTGGGTATCTTCTCCTAGTCCTTAAATATTTTTAATTCTTTTTTCGGCTACCTGATTTTGCCAGTGTATTTTAAGCTGAAAATCAGTGAAGCAAAATAGAAACACTGCTATCTGCACTGACAGCCCAACGGCTGTTATGGCTATCAATTCTTTCACAACATGCTCTATACTTGTCCAACAATGATCTGATGAACTATCATCAACCTCCGTGTCATTCTTATTTTGGTTCCAGGTCATAGCGACATTGATGGAAATGAACGTACTGATGAGTTAGCCCGACAAGGATCGGCCCTTCATAGCTAACTTGCAATAAGGGTAAATATTCCTCTTTGAGCTATGAAGGGCAACATTTTCTCAAATTACAATACACAATACTCACTGCCGTAGCTGCGGATATCAACATAAAATGGAAACTGTAATTTACTTTCTTTGTAAATGTCCTGCCCCGGCCAGTTCTAGAAAGTAAAGCTTTCAAAGGGCATTCTTTAGAGATCTTGATGAACTTTTCGAGATGAAAATCAAAGACCTGATTTCTTTTCTGAATGCGACGAAATGGATCGAGTATCGCTAATTCTTTCAATACAAATCCGTTATTAAATTATATATAAAAATATATATAGATCCGATATGTTTATTGTATTAAATCGGCGCTTTCCAGCAGCACTAATTGAGTCGCGAAGTAAGGGCTGATTGTGACTTATATCGCTACCTATCTACCTACCATGGGTCAGTGCATCGTTTCAAAAGCAAAGTTAAAAAATACATTTTCGAAAAAAGAATTAATCAAAGGGTTTTTAAACTTCAAAGCTCCATTTTGAACATTTTTCGACACAGTTGTTGTACAAAATCTTTCAAAGCCTCAAATAAAAATTTCGTAAATTTCATTTTATTCAACAATTTTTTCTGAATCGACTAATTCTTCCCTTTGAACAGATGAACAGACCATAAGCCTCTTCTTTTTTGATTGAATGCGTCTTAGATCTTTAGATTTATGTTGAAGAATTAAGATTAAATTGGAGAATTATCCTAGAAAAATAAAATCTTTCAATCAATTATTTTTGTATTCTTCTGTAATTGGATTTTCATGACCTTTTTCGATTGAATTTTTCAAAGTCTATTTTGATAGAAATTATTTTCCGACAAAAAGTATTTTAGGTGAAATTTCTAATCTCAATTATGAATGGATTATTTTAAATAAAATTGAGGTTCATAAAAACCATAAAGTAATTATATTTCAATGAAATCAAGTCTTTTTTATTCAAAGGTATTTTTCAAAAAGGGTTTTTTGTATTTTTTAAGCAATTCCTGAACTACGAATAAAATTCTCTCTCTCTATCAAACTACATACTTATTTCTGTGAAGTCATCTGTTAGTAATAATTTCAACGAAAAACTCGAACTTCTTCGAATTCTCATAATCCAAGTTCACTCTTGTGTCCAATTTCGGACGACCGGAACGACCGACAACGATGTAGGAAAGGTACAAATGCTGTCAGGAACAGAGATTTTGTCATTTATTCACTCTACACACACGAATGTGGAGTATGTACTTTATCAGACACTATATTTTCCTCTTCAAAGTTATATATCCTCAGAATTTCATACCAAAATGCAGCATTGGTGTTTCCTCTTTAATCCTCTTGTATTTTCCTAAGCCCCGAACTATATACTAGGTCCTAGAGAGGTTCTTTTTTTGATTACAAAAATTGCAAATCCGAATCCGAATTTTAAAGCGGAACTGAAATTAAATTTCCCAAAATTTCATTTTCTAAAATTGAAAGTTATTTAAACTTCTGAATTCACTATGCCAACTTAGGGATGTTTAAGTCCTTTTGCATCAAGACGTTAAATATACTTAAATATTATTGCATAAACTATTTTATTACATCATTATACCCACTTACTACTTTTACTTTTATACACATTTACCACAAAAATGAGAAGAAAAAAACAAAACAAAAATTGAAAAAAAGAAAATAAAACAAAATTTATACTTTTACAACTCGTACTCGTATACTCTTAGTGTTAGATAACAAAATAAAAATAATAATAATAATAAAATTATTATCACAAATCTATTTTTGCACCTTTAATTGAAACTGATTTCCTGGTGTTTTCCATCGCACCACTTTCTCTTTTCTCTTCCATATTCCCTGGTGGGAAATTTTGTTTCATTTTCAATTTTGTTTTTCTTTCGTTTTTTTTTTTTTGTTTTTGTTTTTGTTGGTTATTTTATTTTCACAGCTGATTACTTGAGTGTGCCACCAGTACAAAGTCTTCAACCGAGGGCGGCAACAACCGGACATGACTTTATGCTGCCATTGCAACCAAAGCTGCTAGCACCCTTGGGTAAGATGTGTATTCCAATTTAAAAATAAAACTTTGCTTTTTTCTCACAGGGTGGGATAGGTTGGGGATTGGAATGGGTTTGATAATGGTGTCTTGTGGCTCCACCACCAACGATGAGGTAAAACTCGGTGCATTGCATATAGGGTAGAAAAATAGGAGAGATAATATTCCAGAATGGTTTGAAGATTAAATTCATATAAGATTTAGTATGAAAAGTGACTGGCGGTTGTCAGAGATGTCCTTTTAATTTTTCAGTTTTCTGTTTACACACAATTCACAAGCACACAAACACACAACAAAGAGTTGGGACTAATGGCTTACATTTTACACAGGAAGAGGGAGGATATTTGTATAGTTTGTCACATGAAAAAGTTTCCTTTTTTTCTTAATATTTATATTCATCCAATTTTGGAAAGTTTGTTGTTTTTGTTTGAATACATGTGAAGATGTGGATAGGATATGGCTACAGGGTGCTTCAAATGTCACATTTGATGAAAGGAGAAAAGACACAGAAAAAATACCATCAACCAACCATATATGAAAAAGGACAAAGGACGACAAAGTTTTGATAGGTGTAATATAAAAAACGGGGATGAATAATACGAGTATGTGATGAAGATGAAGATGATGATGAAATGTGGGAAATTTAATGAGGAAAGTTATGTGTATAGGAATATGTTTTTATTTAGTGGTTTGATATTTGATAAATGAAGGTAAAACTAATATTTTTGTTTCTGTGATGGAATTTAAGGATTAAATGACTTTCATTTATTTGGACATTACATGAAAGTTATTCATTTTCGAAGAAACTTAACATTCCTATTTGATGAGGGAAAAATTAGTGGAAAAACAAGTCATTAAGTCAAAAAATGAAGATATAAAAGACACATCTCTTAATATTTATTCCAAAACCTTAAAGTTTTATATTGAGTTAAAAGATTTTTATTTGTACATCAAAAAGACATAACACTGGTGAAAAAAGCATAATTGTTTCATAAATAGGGTTAAAGTGCTTTTATTTTCGTAGGGAAAGAATTTGCAATGTGAACTACAAGTTCTTAACTCATTTATTTAGCAACAAAATCTAATTTATATCAACGGTTGTTTTCAAGATCAAATGCTTTTTTCTTTAATAAAAAAATATCCTTCGTAATTTTGTATATCTTCAAAATTTTGTAAAGTGAATAAAGTTTAAAATTTCATTTGAAATTCATTTTGACGTGAATACAAAATCTATAGACTTTGGTTTTCATTTCAGTAATAAACAATTAATTTAACTTTAAGAATATTCTTAAGCGGCCCATAGACACCACACTTGTGTGCACACCGGTGTACTGACTACCGGTGGGTTATTTCGCCACCGGTGCGTGTACTGACAACCGGCGTGGTATTCCGCCACACACGACACACTAAATTATACACACATAAGTTGGGAATGAGATCTTAAAGAGGAAAGATCAGAATGAGTGACGTTGAAGCTTGAGCGCTAATTGTAATTGTTCTTGTATGGATGAAAATAAAATCTACCTAACTTTTTCTTTTACAACATCTTTGTTGCTTGGTTTTCGTTCTTCATGCTTCTTTTTTTCTCGCAAATGCAACTGAATAGTAAATGTGCACGCGCATCCCAATACACATCAAACCGATCCACACAACGACGGAGAAAAATCAAAAACTTTTGATTTTAATCGATCCGTGCCTGACACCGAAAGTCGGTGTCTTCTCCAGCACACATTTCTAAACACCGACACAATTGTGCACACAACTTGGTGTCTATAGGCGGCTTTACTTATGCTAAAATCAAAGAGATTTGAGTTCATGGCTCATGCATGCCATAATAAGTGCGATGTTAGGAAACATGCATTGATTGGAAACTGAGGGTCTTGTGGTATCCTCCATGGTAGTTTCAACTTATACAATTTAATAAATCAAGTGCATTCATTACACCAGCTAAAGTTGATGAATAAAGACAATATCGTTATTAACCCCCATTTGCGATAGAGACTACATTTCAAGAAGCTTTATCCGATGTTTATAAGGAGGAAGGTTGTAAGGATCAGACCACGGTAGCCCTCTTAAGGCAAAACGTATAAAGTTGCGTTTAACAGATTCTATCATGTTCTTGTAAAAAGGAGTCCTTATCTGGGATGCGTACTCAAGATGGGGTCGGACCCAAGTGTTATAAAAAACGAGGTTAACATAGGGATCCTGAAATTCCTTAGACCAACGTTTTACAAATTCTTTCATAGAATTGGCCTTACTATCGATCGAATTAATATGCTCCGTGAAATTAAAACTAGAATTAAAAAGAGCTCCAAGATCTTTAAAACTATGAACTCGATATATAGAGTGTTGCGATATTTTATATAATCAATCAAACTAGGAGTACGTTTTTTATGTTAAGTTTTAACATAATAACAAATTGTTAATATCGTCTTGGAGTTGTAATCTATCGTTTAGAGATTTTGTGTTTTTGAAGATTTTCCTATCATAAGCATAGATTAAAATCTTACTGTACCAAACACAAAGGGTACATCATTGAAAGCTTATATAAAGAGTAGAGGTCCTAAATGACTACCCTGGGGAACTCCTAATTTGGCAATAAAAGGGTTGGAGAAAGAACTTCTGAATTTAACGTGATTAGATCGATTTTGAAGATAAAAAGAAATCCATGTGATAAACTGAGGAGAAAACCAAATTGCCTTTAGATTGAATTTAATAATATTATGATAAAAGTTGGTCAAAAGTTTTAGAATAATCAATGTAAATACAGTCGAGCTCTTGACCAAGATCTAGGGTATTTAATTAATTATGCAGAAATAAAATTTGATGTCGAAAGGTTTCGCATAAAACCATGTTATTGGTCACATATATTATTCTTGCAGTTAAAATTTAAACTATCACAAACAAATTGTTTATAAAGTTTGTGAATAGAGGACAGTTTAGAGATTTACAACCATATTTAGGAGTGCTGTACTAAATGCCTTCTTCGTTCTTCCATATGGTTTGGAATTTACCAAATTTAGTGCAAGTATGCGAAGGTGGGAAGATGCCACTACTGACTTACATTTTTTATAAGACAATTGGCGGAATTTCTTTTGGTCCAGAAGAATAATCCTCTTTAAGTAATGCCAAAGTAATGCAAGATTTTGTCTAACTTCATTTGAACATTATTAAAGGTAGTCTGGAGACAGTCTCGCAAGTATAGAAAGAAATGTTCATCTATTTTTACTGGAGTATCACAGAAAGATTGCTGAAAGTTGTTAGCAAACGCCTTACAAATATCTGAAGTACTAACTAAGTTATGCTTCACGATTTTCAGGGGACATGTTTTTATAAGATTTTTGAAAGCCTTGTTTCTTACAAACTAAACAATTTTTTTTTCAAAAACACCAGCATAAATTAAAACCAAAGGGCCCTTAGAATATTTTTTTCGTAAAGAAATTTTACTGACAATAGGCCCCAATAAAGAAATCAAAAGCCAAATTCTTAAGCTTGAAGTTATTTTGCTTGATATTGCATTTATGTACACGTATCGTTTAAGTTGATCAATTGAAACGATTATATTCAAAGCCATATAAGAACATTGTGTGTATTTTTGTAATTGCTTAGCGAAATATTAACTAGATTTCTGAAATTTTCTGGAAATTGACTTCCTCTGTTCCGAACTTTTGAAGCAGAAAAATTTCCTATTTCGATGCGTTGAAATCTTGTTTTTTGTTTAACAGAAACACATGATAGTTCAAATCCCACAGAGGAGAAGTACGAAACGTTAATTCTAACAACTAAGATAACTCTAAGACAAAAATGTACACTGAGGCGTATACGCATTTTTTTTTTAGTTAATAGAGTTTTGCAATTAGAGGCTTCATTTTTGATAGACTACTCCACTTTTCAAGCTATCATCTTTTGACATTTTACAAGTTAAAACTAAGCCATTCCTAAAAATGAATCAATACATATGCTCCACAACGCTTAGAAATTAGATTCGCAGCTTTGTAAGAAATTTTTCCTGACCGTGTTTTTTCTCAAATAGGTGATCACAATTGGCTAATGATATTAGTTTCTAATTTACTAGATTTGTATTTCCTTAATTAATAAATAATTTATGTAAAGAACACTGTCTGTGACTCTAGCTAAACGAATGTGTCTTGTGGACAAGATTTTCTATTGAACCGCTATTCAGAGGTGTATTGAAATTGAGTATTATTGAGGGACGACGCACTGCATTTCTAATATAAGCAGGACTGTTTTGACTTCAAGTTATTTGAAGAATACCTCCTTTTCAAAAAATAGACCAACATTGAATAAAACAAGGACCTTTAAACTAAACTGTTCGGAATTTTCGCTTCATAGTTCTTATTCATATTGATATTCCAGAACATTTTGATGCTGTTTTTCTTTATCAAATCGATATACCAAGTAAGTACATGCTAGAAAACAACAATTTACCACTAAAATATTTGCCAAAAAAGGACAAGGACAAATTATATAAAAATCACTTAACATAAGTAGAAATTTAACTCAAAAATTAATATCACTCAAAACAACACATTTAATCAAATTAAATTTAGTAGGAAAAACCACATTTAAAGCACCGATGCAGTTTAAAAACTTTTAAATTATATTTAAAAACATTTAAATAAAAAACTACGGCACTTATAAAAATCTCACTTCGTAAATAGAAATTTAAAATAAAAATTGTATTTGTAACTAGTTTCATTAAAAAATAATATACCTAGATTCACACCAACCCTCCACCCCTCTTTAACCATATTCATTTGCAGAAGAAAATAAAAGATACAAAAATCGAAAAAAAAAAAAAAACAAACACATTTTTGATTTAATTAAAATCTATTTTCCCCCTCAGAGCGAAAAGAGCATCCTTTGCAGTTGTCACCACAGCAAATGGCAGCTGACAACCATCAGGGAAGCGGCGATTGTAACATGCAACAACTACAAAGCACAGTTTTCAATATCAACAACAACAACAGCAAAGCCCATTTGAATAGTGGAGCTCCACCACCACCGTGTTCCATGGAACGTCTACCCCCAACGCCATCCTTTTTCAGTGGGACTCTTGCCGGTAGCGGAGGTGGCAATATCAACACAAACGTGGGTGCTGGTGGCATTGGTGGCATCGGAAACGCTACAGCTATTAGCTATTCTTCAATGTTGACACGAACTCCGAACCTTAGCATTCGACCGACAAGTGTCGGTTGCAATATCACAATTGCTGTCAACTCAGCGACACCAGAAAAAATCAATCCTTCAGACCACCATCAGCAGCAGCACCAGCAACAGATTCAGCTTCAGCTACAGCACCAGCAGCAGCAGCCGCCGCCGAAAGTGACTTTACGTAAGGATAGCGAGTGTGACCTGCAAGAAGAAAATGACAGTTCACCGAATGATTGATTGTGGGAAATAGTTATTTAGAGAAGCCAAATCTCTTTTTAACTGACATTTAGATTGACCTTTCTGCAATACACACTACGTAAGCGTATTTAGGCTATGTGTGTATGAAATACCTTGAAACATGGAAAATATATGGTAGAAACAATTTTCCTCATACCCAAAGAAACAGTGGAAAAGAAGTTGTAAATTTTAGACAAAAAAAAAACAAACAAAACAAAAATAAAATAAAATACAGAATTTGTACACGATGAAAAAAAAAATACGGAAAAAAATTAAAATTTAATATTTAAATTTTTTTTAAGAACATATAAATAAAAACAAATAGATATTTAAATTTAAAAAGTAAAATAGATATTAAAAAATAAAAATTTCTTGACAAACCGATATCTTTTTGGTCCAAAAACTAAAACAACTAGAAAATTATTTTTTAAAAAAGAAACAATAAAATAAAAACAAACTAAAAAATACCTAATATAGTATTCATAAATTTTAAGAAATTAATAGTAAATTTGATTGTTAAAAAGAAATAAATGTTTAAGTAAAACAAAAAGAAATCATAAAACATTAAAAAAAATATTTATCAAAATCATTTGTATTTTTAATTCGTGTTTTATTTGTTTGTCTTATACATAAAATTATTAAAATGACGTGTGTACCTTCCTTATATTGAACAAAAAAAAACAAATATTTGAAATTGATGGGAAATAAAAACAAAGATTTTTTTCTTTTGACAAAAGTTGTAAAATGGATTTTTTTGTACTTCAACTGATTTTTCTTATCTGAAGAACAATTAGAATATTTTGTTAAATGCGCCTTAAGTCAGGTAAGTTTCTTTTGTTTTTGTTTTGAAAATCTAAATTAAATCTACCCCCCACGTACCTGCTTATGCTAAGATCTAAAGATTGGAACAAAATATTCTTTTTAAAAAGAATAAAGATAAATTAAAATAAAAAATGTATAATTTTTTTTTTATAACAAATTGTCAAGAGATAAGCTTTTGTTTTTGCATTATGTTTTTGTTTGATGATTTAAACTTTGATGAAATTATATCTCCCGTGATCGATTAGTTTTGATTGACTATAATTTGTTTTCTAATCAGCAAAATCGTATCTACTAATCTTTTCTAGAGACAAGAGTTTTAAATAAATTTGAAAAATAAAAAATAAACTGTTTCTTTTATGTTTAGGTATGATTCAATTTGATTTTTGGTATGGACTACAGTTGTCCTAAAATTAAAGTAGGATTTTGAATTCTCAAAATTTTCTTAGAAGACTGTTGCCAATAATAAAAAAGTTATAGATAAGCATCAGTCAAAATGGAGAGTAACATTCTAAAACTATAAGGTTTTATTATTAAACAAAATATTAAAAATACCCAACCTGGTTCTAACATGCAGAATTTTTTCAATCACTGCCTTTTAAGTTGGCACGGTTGAATCAACATTGCGGCCATTGGTAGAGGAAGTTTAAAACATCCAATTCTTTAATGTTTTCAAAAATAGTTTTTAACATTGACGAAATTTTCACGAACTGTCACTATTTAAACGTATTCAAATTAACCATTTTTGATAAAAAGAAATTAAATATTTTACGTAACACGAATTAAATTTTATCTTACAACTTTAAATTGGCAACTTTCAAATGTATTTTTGTATTTTTGGGAATTTGAACACTTAACTATACGCAAGTAACAAGTGATTTTTTAGGGGTATAAAACTTTAAGTTGGCAACACTATTTCTACCAACGGCCAATTTTTCAGATGGAGTGTGATTTATTTTTAGCTTGCTTTGGCATTTTAACATAAATAGACTGTCACCTGAAAAAGGTTTCCAAACAGTGCAAGTTTATTTTTGAAAATCATGGTTCTGAAGCTCAATTTTGGTCAAAAGGATATGTCAATAAAAATAAAAACAAAACTGCTGTGTTTGGAATGTTAATAATTCTAAAGATTATATTGAGACACCGTTACAAAAACTGACTATTTGGTTTGCTTTATCGGTTGGTAGGATAATTGGTCCGTACTTCTTTGCTAAACGATGCTGGCCAGAAGGTTGCGGGCAATAGTGACTGCTATAGGGCCATGATTACTGAATATTTCATCAATTAAACAACCATGATTTGTATTCGTGTCAATAAGACGGTATAAAAGCGCAACATATCACAGAACTCGTGCCACAATTGAATATCGTGCGATTAAACGCCTTTGCTTTAAGAATATATGAAGTCGCTTGTTTTGAACACTTGGAGGACAACATATTATTGGCAATATACGGCTACAAATGCTTGCCAAATAATTCGAAATCAGACCTGCAGATTAGACTACGTCTCAGCTGGCAGTGATTCGAAGACACGAGTCTGAGTTGTTTAGAAGGACTGACAAAATTTATTAAAGATAGCAACCATTAAAAGAGAGTTTAAAGATTGCCTTTTCGGATTTTGATTTACCAAAAATGTTCTTATGCGAAAAATGTCAATACTAATTGCAAATAGGAAGTAAAGGGTGGTTACATTTTGAGAGCCGATGTTGAATGTGAACCACACCTAAACGTCAAGTTATATTTTGTATTTAATTTGACATTTCTCAATTTCAGAGTAACTCCATTTGAATCATGGAAAGATACCCAATCGAACAACGCGTTAAAGTTATTCAGACTTATTATGAAAATTGGAAATATCGGACAAATTGTTCAAAAGTTTGAGCAAACCGGATCTGTAGGAGATGTGAAATCACCAATGCCTTTTTTTACAGCAATTTCAAGCGTTGTCAATTGTAGCAAGAAATGGCAACAGTGGATGCAACAGGACGGTGCCACTTGCCACACAGCTTAAGAAACAAAGCTCTTTTGCTCGACAAATTCAAGGGCCGTGTAATCTCACGTGGTGGCCATGTCAATTGGCCGCCAAGAGCATGTGATTTGACAGAGTTGGACTTCTTTTTTTGGGGCTATTTAAAAGAAAAGATGTACGTCGATAAGCCAGCAACAATTCAAGGGCTAAAGGATCTGCGTCATCGAAAATTTGTGTCGCCGAGTTCGTGGTGGCCATTTGGCCGATAGTTTTGTCTATACGTATTTAACGAATAAAGAACGGATCCATATACTTGACAGTACGAGCAAAGATGAAAGACTATTATATATTAAACTAGCGGCCCGTCCCGGCTTCCCACGTGTAGACATAAATAGGTAGAGATATTTAAGTTATAAGTTTAAGAATCACTAAAGTAGAAAAAAATTGTATGCTTATCTTAAAGCCTCCCTGTACACTATGTTGGCTGTGGTATTTGTAGATGGCAACAAAACGTATTGATTTTCAGGAGATCCTACTCGAGAAAGTGCCACACACAATTGCCCATGGGAAAAGCACTCTTTTGCTTAAATCGATACCATAACTATGGAAAAAGTTTGTCCCTGGGATTTATTTATTGTTAGGGCAAAGGATATTTTTAAAGGGAACTATAACCCTTTAAAAGATATGGGCAAATCAGTTGGTATCATCGGGATCCGCGGAACATGTGCGAGCTGACTGGCCGCGGGACCTGTAATGATAGTTGCTACAATCACATTATCTCTTAATTTTTTGATCAATAGTCTTGTATTCTATAATATTGTCGAACATGTTTTTGTCTTATCATTAATACTCTTCGCAGCGTATGCGATGAAAGACATTTTATGGATAATTTTTGTACACCTTCAGTTGGCTTTAATAGGAATTTCTAAAGACTTCTATAGTAATCTAGTACTAAATATAGCCTATGTTACTCAGTGATAATGTAGCTTTCTAGTGAAAAAAGAATTATTAAAATCGGTCCAGTACTTTTTGAGTTTATTCTTTACATACAAAAATACAAATCTTTCCTTTTTATAATATTAGTGTAGATAAAATATATACATACACAGCTGGTCAAAAAAATAGATGTGAGAAAATTTTTGATATCCACTGCTGACTTGTTGCTGATTAGCGGTTGTTTTGACTGCAAGCAATGCAACCAACATTTTTTTATGAGGATGCCAAACTTTTTGCAATTAAGTAATGCAATGCTAAGCAGCTAAATTATTTATGTTGCAATAAGTTTTTGTTCGTTCTAGAAGTTGGCCATAAAAATAGGTGTGCTCCAAATAAAATCCAAGCTTTTTATAATATTCTTTATTTTATGGTATAAACTCTTGAGGTGGGTTGTTTATAATCATTTTATTAGCTTCAAACAATAGTTTTTTTATTTATTGGTGTTTGAATATGGGTCGTAAAGTCCACTGCTCGCCAGAAGAAAGGAAATTAGTTTGTCGACTTAAAGATGACGGCAATACCTACAAATTTATTGAGGAGGCCCTAGGCAGATCTTATCATTTAATAACAAATGCTCTCAAGCCCAATGGAATACGCAAAAATAGAGGCCGGCCGAAATAAAACATCAGCTACCACTGACCGCCGCATAGTACTTCTAGCTAAATCTAATACAATACTTTTATTTCGTCAAGGACAATAGGTGCTGAAATTGATAATGCGGTCAGTGCACGCTCGATCCGAAGAAGGCTTCAGAACTTGATTCTCCCAGGAAGAATCGCCGGGAAAGTTCCATTCCTTAGGGCTTGCAATATAAGATCCATAAAAGAATTTGCCTTAAACCATGCTGATTGAAACGGACCAGAGGGCGTACAATAATGGAGCAATATCCTGTGGAGTGATGAAACAAAAGTAAATTTGTTTTCATCGGATTCCGGGCTCAATTTCAGACCACCAAAAGGCAGGCACAGGCAGGCAGGAATATAATGGTTCGGGGCCGTTTTTCCTGGTATGGTGTAGGTTCTATATTCCGTTTTAATAACATCTTAACAAAATACGGATATAGGGATATTTTGGAAGATGCCATGTTACCGTTTTCTGAGAAAAACATACCCCTGCGATGGCACTTTCAGCAAGACAACGATCCTAAACATACGTGAAAGATTGGTTTCGAGAGAAACAAGTATCCGTTGTCCCATGTCCAAGTCAATCCCCTGAATCTGATCTCAATCCTATTATTGAGTAAGGGGGTCAATATTTCACTAATGGAGACCAATTGTGGGAAGCGGTTCAAAGACAATGATATTCCATACCCAAGCAAACATGCCAAAAGTTAAAAGTCAATGCCTCGACGACTCCAAAAAGTTTTGGATAATAATGGAGGATACTCAGGTTATTAGAGTAAGTAAAATAAAAATAGTGATAAGATACAGAAATTATTATTAAAAACGATAATATTTATACTTTAGGAAGAAGCACCTATTTTTTTGTCCAAGTGAAAAAACCTCAATTTGCAGTTTTGGGGCTATATTATCTATAATTGTTATGTATTTGATAGTCTTTTGGTGCTTTTTATTTAATTTATATAAGATCTTTAAAATATCTACATAAAATTAATATTTAACATAAAAAAAGTAATAAGAAATAAATTGATACAAAAATTAATTATCACACCTATTTTTTTGACCAGCTGTGTAAATACTGTACTTCAACCACTCTTACAACTTCTCCCAACAATAGTTTTTTTCCTTACTTCAAATCTAGGATACTTAAAAAAAAAAGTCTTAGAGACATATAAATGGCTCTCCTAATCCACCAAAATTCAGCTTTATTTTAATTGTTTCGAAGTGAATATCTAATTTTCTTACGGCCAATTTTTGGACAAAGTTCTAGTCTCTAAATCGGCTAATCGGCTTATTGATAAATTAGAACTTGATTGAGCTCTAACTCATTTCTTTATCAACTTCTCAAGCGTTAAAACTCTAATTTAAATCTCAGTCTGAGATATAAATTCAAATTAATAGACCCTCAAATTTTGGGGCCTAGGACATTAGAACTCGGTTCAGCAATGTTTTTACTTCTTCCAAAAGCCTAATTTTTAGATTAATTTGGATTAAATCAGACCACAAGGCCATCTAATGTGCAATAATAAAATATTTTTAGAAAATATACAAACATATGGACGGTTTGCAAAAAGTCATAAATATTAGCTGCATAATGTTAAATGTTGTGGATGCTCACAGTTTTATAAATAGTAAATTAAATTGCGCATTTGAAGCCATTAAACTATTTATTTTTTGAGTGCTTTATTTAGGTGTGTGGGAGGATATTAAACATTTTAGGCATTTTAATAGCCACAAGTTTTGAATCTACACAAACAGACACAAGAGCTATTCGAGAAATAACATCCAATCAAAAATAGTAGATGTTTGCTTACTCTCTCAAAGGATCATGGATCTCCATCAAATGACAACAAGTTTAGAGAGAGAAGCAGAAGTTGTGGGGCTGAAAATTCATTCCGGCAAAACAAAAATGACCATCTTTGGAACCCGACCATCCTTTCAAATAAATATTTCCTCGCAACCGGTGGAAAAAGTGGAGAGCTTTCAATACCTTGGAGGTATTGTCTCCATCGAAGGCGGAACCGAACAAGACGTAATCTGCCGCATCGGCAAAGCAAAAGCGGCGTTCGGTATGCTATCGAAAATTTGGAGGAATAACTCTATCAGCTTAAGAACAAAGCTACGACTGTTTCGCACAAATGTCGAATCTGTGCTTCTTTATGGGTGCAGC
The DNA here is from genome assembly GCA_920104205.1 of Eupeodes latifasciatus. Taxonomy (NCBI): domain Eukaryota; kingdom Metazoa; phylum Arthropoda; class Insecta; order Diptera; family Syrphidae; genus Eupeodes; species Eupeodes latifasciatus. The sequence continues at coordinate 131,241,184 of OV049924.1, read as the reverse complement.
ACTTGGAAGGTTACTTCAGCCATAACAAGAAAGTTGCAAACCTTCGTGAACAGATGTTTTCGTAACATCCGAAAGATTTTCTAGCCAAACCGTATATCAAATGAAGTCCTTCATAGAAGGACAGGTTGGGAACCTATAGAATCTATAATACGAAGGCGTAAGTGACAATGGATTGGACATACGCTTCGAAAAGGTAACGATTGCATTGCAGGCCAAGCAATGCAGTAGAATCCGCTCACACAAGAAGGAAGAAGAGCTGGACGACCGAGAAGCAGAGCAACTTTTGTCAATATCGTTGTATTTTTCATACACGGAAAGAAATACATTGCGAATATTACAATGTCAGTATGGGTGTGAACGCAATACTGTATGGCTTAGAAGATTTTCATTGGATAAAAAGTTGTAAGCATAGTTAACTTGGCCATACTGAGAATAGTAACGTCGACAATAGTTATAGCCGATACGCCAATGCCAGTATGGGAGTGGGGCCCATACTGACTGGCGGCATATACAATGCTCCTAGCAGAAAAGTCTACACATTATTGTTATGTTCCTTATATATACGAGTACTTACACTATTGACAGCAATCCAATAAGGGTATCGATTATCACGCCATAAATTATCGCGGGAAAAACTAGTAGCATTGCGACATCTCCGATACAGTATGGGGCTGAAGGCAATGCTGTCTCGTCAAACGTACTATGCGCCCTTGTGTTACAAGATAAGATTGTGGTACCATACAGTATAGTACATAATCCCATACTTATAGGAGTTGTTGCAAGACAATGTAGGAATATCACCGATACTTTTTTAGTATGGGACTCCAGGCCATACTAGCATTGTCATAAATGCCGTACACTTCTTTCCGTGTATGGACAATAATCTGTTGGCTGAATCTACCAAACATACGATTTCGTGAAACTTTTTAAAAATTAGTTGCTATATAAATTGCATGATGCATTTAATATTCTAGAGATTGCAGGACTTTAATATTTGAATTAATGGTTTGAGTTTTCTAAAATCAGTGGAAGAAATTAAATCGAAATCAATTTCTTTTGATCTTTATTCAAGTACCTAAAGATGTTCAGGGCAACACAAATATGTGTAAATTTGTACATTTACCAAAAAATAATAATAAAAAAAACTTAAACGAAATCCATTAAAACACGAAAACACAATTTTTATTTCGAAAAAAGACATACATAGGTGCTATCAATACTAAATCCTAAAATAAATGTCCGCTCCAACGGACATTTTCTTCGTAAATAATAAGAATTTGAGTCGGAACTAGCTTCGGAGTGATATAAAAATAGTAAAAAAAAAACACGCTGGAACTCAGTTCCATTCAAACGAAACATAAAATTCTAGAACTCAAAAATGCTTTTAAACCGAGTTCAACAGATATGGATATGATTAGAAATGTGAAGAAATGCTCGAGTTCAAAATATATATGTTTAAAATCAAGTTCCAAAGATAAACCGAGAGTTATTACATCGAATATTTAATTTTTGTTATAACTTTTTATAGAAATTGTCGGAATTTAATAATAGTTTGCAATTTAATTTGGCAGATTTACAATTTGTTAAAATTTCTCAGAATTTTTTATTTTATAGGACTCATTAATTTCTCTATTTTATACTTTAAACACTTTTCAAATTTAAAATTCCCAAAAATAAAATTGATTAAACAACAACTTCACAAAATTTCTAACTTGTTTAGTTTCTATATATGGTAAATTGACTTCATATACTTAACTATTATAACTATTCTGTCTATATTACTTAAAAATTTAATTTTTTCTCTTGAGGTTGTGCAAAAAAAGTTTTAACTATTAAATTACTTAAATTACCCAACTTCATATGCATATCCTGGAATGTATCAAACTTAATCGTACAAAATGTCCCGCCTCTGGCCGCTAGCGCTCTGTCCTTCTAGCTGGCTGGGCTATTGCCACCAGCTAGAGGGACAGAGCGCCAGTACCATATTCTGTGGTACCATCAATCAAATACAATATAGCAGCTATTACCATGAGTTTGTGCTTACTTTCGTATTCTCTTGTATAAATGTAAGTTAACTTTTTTTGTTGTTGTTGTTTGAAATGTCAAATAATGTTGTAATAAATAACCTTCATCACCACCGAACAACAAACGTGACATGAATATACTTATAGATTCCCAACAACCCACCACCGTCAAGAAACGGACAAACAGAAAGCGTGCTCTTCAATATAAAAATTAATTCAGTTCAAGTTAAATCAAACGAAAATAAAAACAACCAACCAACAAACAAATAAAAAATAAAAAGTTTAAATTTTCAGATTTTCCCCTATTTAAACACTCGCCAGCAGAAGGTGGCAAGTAGCGTGAGTCCCGGATTCATTCATTCATGACTTGTTTTATTAAAAAAATCGTTTTATTTTATATTCTAATCGATTAAAATAAAATCAAAAAGCTGCACTTACATAGGTGTCTATACTTGCTCCGGATGTGCATAATATCGATTGCGCTCCGATAGGGCTGGTGCATTCGAGTACGAGTATGTGGAATACTCGAATGACTTTTTATAGACACTCTAGTCATCATATAAAACATCATCATAGTCAAACAATTAATGTATATTTTGTAGTTGTAAAAGTTCCAAAGTGTGGTCATATTTTGTTCATCGAGAAATTAATCACACTTGATTTGAACTTAAATACCCGTAGTTTTTTTTTTGTGTTTGATATTTGAAGTGAATAGCACCGCATTTGGATTACAATGACTATTCGTACTCGAACTCACTCTAGATAAAGTATTTCAACCCAAGTGGTGTTAAGTTGATCATTTTTATTAAGTATGTAGATACTGGTACTTGGTATATAAAATACCTCATTGTACAGTCATATGTGGAATTCCAATTTAAAGTTTGAGGTCAAATGAAATGCGTTATGGCGAACAAGGAACTGCATTGTTAATACGATAGTATTTTTTAATTAGATAGAATAGTTGTTAAAAGTGGGGGGGGGCACTTAATCCCCATAGGTAAAAGTAGAATTCTTATAATTAGTTGATTTCCCCCTTCAGAATTAAAATGGTGTTAATGGTGATATGGGGTTAATTAAAACATAAATATTTATTTAAACTTAAGAATAAAGAATGGTGTTTGGGATTAGCCTTGAGTTTTAAATCACACCTCCTCCAGACTGAAGAATTTTTGTTTAATGCGGTCTGTCAAGGTTAATATCCAAGTTCAAGTTTATAGTTTTACACTTTTACTTACTTACAGTCGGCTTTAATGTAAAGGAACCCGTTTAAACTTTTATATGAATCATGTTTGGTGATTTTTCATGGTTTAAGTGTTTATTTTTGTATTCATTTTGGAGTAATTTTAGATATAATTTTTTAAATTGTAGGTTTAAGGGTATATGGTAGAATTATAGAACCAGTTACAAGCAACGCTTTTACCAACTTTTTATTATTTTTGTTTGTATTTAAGACTAATTATCATTTACTCAAGCCATCGAAATAAAATTGTAAAAAAAAAATAAATTATTGGTTTAAGATTTTGTGGTAAAAGAAGTTGGCACGAGTACGATAACTTTGGCGCCAATAAATAATAACGGTTTTTGGTAGAGGGGCTTAATACAAGCATTTTTTACTATGGGAGGGGGGTCTATCTACCCCCGTTCAGGCGGTAGGGGCAATTTAAAAAAAATATTATTTAAAATGGAAAAAAATAATTAAAAAATAACGGTGATACTTACAATTAAGTTTTATACATTTTTTTAAAGCCAACATTCTGTTTTATTAACCAGTTTTTAATTCAAGTCAAAATTGTGCGTAGTTTTTGAAAAAAATAATTTTAAACTCAAAATTTGAGTAAAAAAAGTTTAAAAAAAATGTTTAAAGTGTAATTTTTCAATACTTCAAGATTATCTACCATTGTTTTTATTTCAGAATTTATTGCTCTTATTTGTTTTTGATCAAAAACAAATAAGAGCAATGAATTCAAAACAAAAAGCAGTAAATAATTTGAAAGTTTTGAAAAACTACACTTTAAACCTTTTTTTTTAAATTTTGTTTGCATAAATTTTTAATTTAAAACAATTTTTTTCAAAAACTATGCATAGTTTTGACTTGATTTAAAAACAAGCTAATAGACAAAAATATTGGCTTTAAAAAAAGGTATAATACTTAATTGTAAATATTACCGTTATTTTTTAATTTTTTTTTTTTTTCATTTAATGTACATATTTTTTTAAATTGCCTCTACCGCCTAAACGGGGGGAGATAGACCCCCCTCCCATAGTAAAAAATGCTTGTTTTTAGCTGTTCTATACAAATCCGTCATTAAACTTTGTCGCCAAAGTTATCGTACTCTCCCCAAGAAGTTCTTACCTTATTCAAGTTATTTCGATACAACCTCAGTATATATTGGATGGACCGTTAAATCCTTTGGGATTTTAAGTAACTTGGGTTGTGTGTTGTTTGTTTGAAAAATTAGTAATGACGTTAGCGATCGAAATCCACATAAAAATAACCGGTGTAATGGTCTGGTTGACTGATCTGAAATAAACAATAAATGTTAGTAATATTCTAAACAAGAAAATAATTGTTGCTGGTAATAATTTTTAATACATTTTTTGACAAAAAAAACAAACAAAATATTTGCGGCCAATTTCTTTACAAAGTTCTAATTTCTAAAACTCTGATTTTCTTAAAACGAAAAGTCGATTGACTTTTTACTTATTTCTTTATCAAGTTCGAAAGCAGTAGAATTTTGATTTATATCTCAGTTTAAGTTAGAACTTTGATTTATTCGACCCTCAAATTGGAGGGTCTAGGATATAAGAATTTGGGTAAAGCAATAATTTTACTTCTTCCAAAGGCTTAATTTTTAGTTTCATTCCGGTTTTGGATTATATTTCGGACCATAAGAACATTTAATGTGCAACAATACCCGTGTTTTGTTGGCAAATCTATCCATAGTATAGTAGGATTTTACATGAATAGCAAAAACAATATCCATAGTATGAATAACACCGATAAAAGCTAGAGTAGAATCTCACTATGGATAGGTTTTTAACATTTATACGAGCCTCGAATGGATCTTTTGTGATTTCGTTCTCAAATGTTGGTACGAATGATATTGCATTTGTATCTCGATGGCTGTGTTCGTTGAGTAGTTGTGCATTTGGAATCATGTGTGTTTTCCATTGGGGAAAAAAATCAATCTATTACTGTTGTGTTGATATTATTTAGTTTTGTTAGTGAAAATGGACTAACTGGGCTAATTTTGCAAGAGAAAACAATAGAAAAGATATTTATGTTTTGCTATGTTTCCACCAAAGGTTTATCTCAGTTTCTTTTGATGTTTCCACCGCACAAGAAAATTTAAAAATGATTAAGTTTGACAGCACTTTCTAAAATGCAAATGGTGTTTCGATGTTTCTTATGAAGTGCAAGTGAGATAGTTTGATTCGTGTTAAACAATGAAAAACGGAATAGTTCAGCACCATATAGGAATATGCTGCCTACCCCATGTGCAATTTTTTTTTTAATTTGATTAAAACAAAACTATATTTTTTGTACACAAACATGCAGGCAAGAGTACGATAACTTAGGCGACAAGATATTATAACGTAATTTTTTAGAACAGTTAAAAATAAGCATTTTTTACTATGGGAGGGGGGTCTATCTCCCCCCGTTTAGGCGGGAGGCGCAATTTAAAAAAGTTATTATTTAAAATGGAAAAAAATTCTTAAAAAATAACGGTGATACTAACAATTAAGTTGTATACATTTTTTTAAAGCCAACATTCTGTTCTATTAGCCAGTTTTTAAATCAAGTCAAAACTATGCGTAGTTTTTGAAAAATTTAATTTTAAACTCAAAATTTGAGTAAAAAAAGTTAAAAAAAGGTTTAAAGTGTAACTTTTTCAATACTTCAAGATTATCTACCATTGTTTCTATTTCAGAATTTATTACTCTTATTTGTTTTTGATCAAAAACTGAAAACTAGATGATTTTATGTCTTTTAGTTTTTGAGAAAATTGAAAATAAAAATTTAATTTTAAACTCAAAATTTGAGTAAAAAAAGTTAAAAAAAGGTTTAAAGTGTAACTTTTTCAATACTTGAAGATTATCTACCATTGTTTTTATTTCAGAATTTATTGCTCTTATTTGTTTTTGATCAAAAACTGAAAACTAGATGATTTTATGTCTTTTGTTTTTTGAGAAAATTGAAAATAACCACAACTACTATTTTAATTTAATTCTTTTTTTTTTGCTTGAGAGGTCTTATTTTGATAGTAATAATGGTATTTGCGTATGCGTAATGCGTGTTTGGGTGTATGCAACAGTAAGGTGTGCGCGAGTTTGGGTGTGTGCAACAGTGGGATCTGTAAGGGGCGGCATGCTGCCCCCCTGCAACCCCCCTGCTTTGGAACACTATAGGATTTGGGGTGGGTGCAAGTTGGAGTGCGTGCAAGGTGAGGAGGGTGCAAGGTGCAGTGGGTGCAAGATGGGGTGCATGCAAAGTTTCTTTTGCATTTAAATAAGCTGGATTTAAGAAAAATTAATTTACCTCTTAATCCATATTCGATTATTACTATCAAAATAAGACTACGTTAATACTTAAGAAAGGAAAAAGTAATTTAATTAAAATATTTTGTTTTGGTAATTTTCAATTTTCTCAAGAACTAGAAGACATCAAGTCATCTAGTTTCCAGTTTTTGATCAAAAACAAATAAGAGCAATGAATCATAAAAAAAAATAGTAAATAATCTGAAAGTTTTGAAAAATTACACTTTAAACCTTTTTTTTAACTTTTTTTATCACAAATTTTGACTTTAAAACAATTTTTTTCAAAAACTATGCATAGTTTTGACTTGATTTAAAAACAAGCTAATAGACAAAAGTGTTGGCTTTAAAAAAAGGTATAATAATTAATTATAAGTATTACCGTTATTTTTAATTATTTTTTTTCCATTTAATGTACATATTTTTTAAAACTGCCCCTACCGCCTAAATGGGGGGAGATAGACCCCCCCTCCCATAGTAAAAAATGCTTGTTTTTAACTGTTCTATACAAATCCGTCATTAAACTTTGTCGCCAAAGTTATCGTACTCTCCCCCGTTTAAGCATTATGTGCACCTGAAGAAGTATTTAAAAATACTAAACTTTTAGCTATACTATTGCATTTTTCATCTCGACAAAAATAGTTTTTATCATATGAATTGCATATGTAACTTATGATATTCTATAAGTTTGATGTTCAGTGCAACACGAATATGTGTACATTTGTCAAAAAAGAATAGTTAAAAAAAAAACATCTATCTTTAACGAAATCCCTTATATCACGAAAACACATTTTTTCTTTTGAAACAAAGTGAGAATATGAAAACTAAATTTTGACAGATCTTTTTAATTTTGTTTGTAAAACATGTTGGAACTCAGTTCCATTAAACCGAGATCTAAAATTCCTAGAACTCAAGAATCACGTTAAACCTAGTTCTACAGATTTTAATAAATATGGGTCGTGGATTTCATTGTTCTCATTTTGAACTTGAAGTTATGGAAAAACTAAAACAAGTTGGAAAAATGATAGATGAAATTGCAAAAACCTTAAACTGTTCGAAGAAAAAAGGTATTAACAGCTCTAGCCCAAAAGAAGGAGGAAAAAAAGAAAAATTTCTTCGCGTTTTGATACACTATTGGTAAGAATATGCAGGAAAAAACCATACCGCTATCTATGAGTGGCTCTTGCATCCAGGTAACTAATCAACTGTCAGTACTCGGTATGTGTATCACAGATCACCTTTTATGGAATGATCACATATTCGACATCGCCAAAAATGCTGCTAGGTGCTTAGGATTTCTCCGACGATGCAAGACATTTTTCACCCCTTCTGATCTGGCTGTAATTTACAAAGCCTTCATCCGTCCAAAGCTTGAATATAATTCGCATATCTGGGCAGGTGCCCCTAAAACAAGTTTAAATCTCTTGGATAGAATTCAAAAAAGGGCTTTAAAAATGATAGGCGACAGAACTATAATCGAAACATTTACATCACTAGAACACCGCCGCAATGTTTCATGCCTTTCGTTGTTTTATCGATATTTTTACAAACAATGTTCTGTCGAATTAGCCAGTAGTATTCCACCCCTTAAACTATTCAGCCGTAATACTCGCACTTCTAGGAATGCTCATCAGTTTACCCTTGAGCTCAATTTCGGGCGTACTGTCAAGTATAGAGATTCTTTCTTAAATCGCACATCGAGAATGTGGAAGGCTTTGGCCAACTCTGTTTTTCCCTCCCATTTTGATGTTCAGAACTTTAAGACCAATGTGCACCGGTATCTCCTTTTAAATCCTTCCCTATTTTCCTAACGCTCGCACTGTGTTTAAATATAAACATATAAAGGGTACTAATAACCCCTTGAGTGCTTGTGAATTATAAAAAAAAAAAAAAAAAAAAAAAAAGGAGAACTCAACAACGAATTAAACGGACCAGTGACAGCTAGATCAATAAGAAGCTGTCTAATAGAAGCAAGTCTTCCTAGTAGAAGTCCAAGAAAAGTGCCGTGTTTAAGCAAGAAAAACATTATTCAAAGACTTGCTTTTGCAAATTGGTGAATTCGATGGGGCAAAGAGTGGAAGCAGTTATTAAAAATAAGAGTGCCATTAAAAAATACGTAAAGAAATCTAAACGCTTTTATCGTTAATTTTGTTTCTATTATTTTTTCCAGGATGAAACAACATAATTATTACAGTTCTACTTTTTACCATTATTTCTCATTATTATATTTTTAAAAAAATTGTTGCATTTAAGCATTAAATTATTAAAAATCTATATGAAAAGTTTCTATATTCCACCTCTTCACAAATACCTTTTTGTGTGTTAAAGAAAATAAAGACGAAGCCTGTTTTTATTATTTTTTCCATCACTGTATATCTTAAGACATAGGGCCTTTTTTACCAAACACTTTACACTTTGCAACTTTGCACTTTTACTTTGCAAATTACGTTTCACCAAACTCAAACTTGCAAAGGGCATAGTCTTTTCTGAAAAGTGTTATTTTTCAAATTATTTGTTCTTTTTGTTCACCAAACAAAAAACTTCAAATTATATTTAGAATTTTGAAAAGTTTTTCAGTATCGAAAGAAAAATTTTTATTTGCAAATGAGTTTTTTTTTGAAAAGTTGTCGAAAACAGACATGGATGATTTTTTTTTTTTAGTTTTTAGGAATTTAAAAAAGAAAGTGAATTTTTGTATTTTAGGGATAATGCATCGATTCATCTCATTTCAAAATTGTATGATTTTGAATAGGTTTTTTAATCCTTCGACATCGTACCCATCACTCAATGGAATTTGACAGTTTACAGCAAAATCAAAAAACTTGTCTTTTGAAAAGTGTTGTAAAAAAATGTATACAAAATTAATCGTTTTGAAGAATATTTTGAAAACGAAGAAGTAAACAATAGTGACCAAAGAGCTGTGAAACCAAGAATTAACTTCGTTATCGATCGGAAAGGATTTTTCAACAAAAGAGAGTTTTCGATTAACGAAAAGTACCATCAAATTTGTGTTGTCAAAAACTGGAAATAAACTACCATTCAATAGCTAAATTAATATGTGTTTAAGTCCCTTTCAACAACTTTTGTGTACACAAAAGGCTGGGAATGGAGCCCAATTTCACGGTGTTACACCCTTGCACGGGATAAGCAAAACAACCGCAGAATAGTTAATCGAGTGTCGAAAGTTATCATTGTTAAATTTCTCTCTAACACCGTTTGCTGGCCACAAAATTGTACATACATACATACATAGCCTCGCAATTATTTTTCTCAAGAAGGATTTTCTTATGTAACTGGATGTGTTGGCGGCACCATGATAGATATTGATTCACCAATTTTGTCAATGCATATTTGGTCTTAATTAACACCATCTAAGATTTGCTTTGCAACTTTACAAAAGCAAATTAACTGCAAAGTTGTATTTTATAAATTGGTGAAACAATTTTACTTTTCACTTTTCAAATAATCTGAAAAATTGAAAAGTGTAAAGTATTTTCACTTTGAAAATTTTGTGAAACACTTTCCGTTTTTACTCAGCAGGACCTTATTTTGTTTGCAAAGTGAAAAGTGAGTACTCCCTGGAGGATATATGCCATATGTAAGTCATATTTGATTTAATAAATACCTTTTACTTTTAAGTATTCAAATAAATAAAATAGACAAAACAATAATAGTAAATATTTAATGTTTTATTTTTTAATTTTAATAAAAGTAACATTACTTATTCCTTCTTAAATTTTACCATAATAATTTCATTTAAAATAATTAATTTTCAAAATTCCTTACCTTGCACATTTCAAACTAAACATTTCATTTCAAGTTTTTCAAGCCAATTCATTATTTCGCACTACACTAACAGTCTACCGAAACCGACAATACCGACCCTCTCAAAATGCTACCGAAACCGACAGTACCGACACTCCCAAAACTCCAACGGTAAATTTTATAAGCAATGGCTGTACCTACAAATTTGTATAGATACGTATATTTTTATTACTTCAATAAAAGAAAAAACACTTGCACTTTGTTCATGATTCAACTCACTTTTCACGTTTTAATATTTTTAAAACATATTTCACATTATTAAAATAGAATTTTCAATTTATTTTAAAACTAATTCTTTCGCGGAGAAAACTAACGAACGAAGCGTAGAGATGGAGAAAGAAAAAGGAAATGATCATGTTTAATCTTGCAAAAACACTAGTCTACATGTCAGCAGTGCTGTCGAAGTATTTGTACTCCTTTCAGAAATTTTGTACTATGGTACTGCTTCCTTTTTCTGTGTGACAATCCAAAGATTTCCTTTTTAATCTTAACAAGACTCCTTCAAAAGAAAAAGAACAATGTCGTGTCGTGTGAAAAAACAAAGACTTGATTTCAATTATACATAAAACTCTTTTCAATTATGTATAAAACTCTATCAAAACGGCGCACTACAGCGCTAAATGGATCACAGGCTAGGTTCCCTTGAGATCGCCATTTCTATATATAAAAATCTATCCGAAATGGAAAAGCTTAATCCAAGAGATTTGGGAGGGAATGTTTGATGGAACCAATGCATTGGGGCGGTTCTGAAGTGATGTCTTCTCAGCAAAAAATGGCATGAAAGGAAAACGGTTTGCAAATATAGGGAAGTTTGTTAGTTCCTTACTTTGATCTGCCACAAAGTAAATGTGAAAACTGTTGGCGGGTATCATTTCAACTAAATTGTTATTACTAAATTACCCGAACCCGATACATGGATTGATCCCCATTGAATAATTTGATTATAACTTAATTTGTTTGTTAAGACCGTTAATGAATAAATTAAAATTGTTAAATATAATACTTCTGTTTAGATATTACTTTCTTTTTGAGGTGATGTTTTTTCAAAAAGTAAAATGACCTACCTGATTGTCAATGAAGGTAAGGTTAACTGCTGGAACACAATGGTGTCGGAGCCGGAGTCGGAGTCGTAACTGGAAAAGCTGTCAAAGTACTCAATGTACGCAAATGCAAATGTACGAACACAACGCGACGCAACTGGAATCGGAGCCGCAGCCGGAGTCGGAATAGTTGACTAACTTTTAACTTTGACGTACGACACATGTGACGTTTCCATTTCTGAAGTGAATAACTTGGTGATTATATTTTTTTTTAATAGTTTTTCAATAAAAAGGTGGAAAAATATTTAAATAACAAATGAAAGAAAACAAAAAAATATTTTCTGAGAAATTTGATGTGGTTGTAAACTACAAAAATACCAAATAACATCAAAAAGCCGTACGACGCATTGTGTGCGTACTTTCTGTTAATGTACGACAGCTATTCCGACTCCGGCTCCGGATGTGTTCTAAAAGGTTTGATTGTTATGGTGGCGACACATTTTAGAAATGAAAAAGTTGAATTTAATTTTTGCTTTGATTTGACCAGTTGCAACATTTTTAAAACAAAAAGTATTTTGAGCAGGTAACACGAATTTGTGACAAAACCAATAAATAGCACAATTATCTGGTTTGAGATTTGGAAAGAGAAGAAGGAACCAAACATTTATTAAAAGGAAGTTTTTAAAAAGCAATTGTACTAAAATATATAAATGCAGTGAATACAGATTACAAAAAGAGGCTAGGGTTCGCCCACACTGATAACTTCCCATCCGTAACCGTCTATCGATTTGTCTTAAACTTTAACAATATATGTATTAATAACAATAAAGGAGCTTATAAAAAGGTTGATGCTTCAAATGCATTTGATAAACAATTAGCACATCTCGACCTGTGACGTCAGTGGTCTAAAGTAGTGGAGTGCGTAGTGCACACGACTTCTAAGACTGAGCAAATCTGATATGCGTGGGTTCGAATCCTATGTTGTGCATAAAAAGTTTTTCAAATAAAATTGGATTAAAGCTCAGCACCACAAAAAAGGAGACTGATGAGTGCAAAAGTGGCAAAGCACGAAATAGCTATATCTCCAGCCAAAAACAATGAGTGGTAGCACCTTTAAGTTGTTGTTGTTGTTCAAAAACATTCAATGAAATTAAAAGGAATGGTCAAGTCTAACAAGCTGACATTCTAGTACGAATAGTACAATAAAAATAATAACATTAATAACAATAATTTTTTAAGATGGAATAAAAAAACTGTCAATATCTTTCTTTGTTCTTATATTACTTGAGTGGACACAAATTTTGTATCAGTTTTTTGTTGTCAATTTTACTGAATGTTGAAAACAATATTTTTAATTAGATGAAATTCGTTTGAAACTAATATCATTAATTTTTAAAAAAACATTTGAGTCGTCGAAACAATTTTTACCAACTTTCATTCGTGTTTTTTTATTTTTTTTATTTTTTGTAAATATAAACTGTCAATTCGATTTTTCTCAAAATTTTACCAGAATTCAACAAAATTATTCTCTGTCGCATATAAATTCCTCTAAAAGTTTTTGATTGTAGATCCTAGGGAAATTGAAACGTCTAGAAATCAGAATCAGAATAATTTTTCCTTATAAACTTATTGTTGCAAAATATTTTTCCATTTAAAGTAAGATAAGTAATATTCGTTGTTCTCATTTTCATACTTTTTGAACACTGCCATAAATTTATCATAAATTCATGGAAAATTGATATTAGTTGTGAACGTGTGGGTTATAATCATATGTCGATATACATATGTAGATGTGTGCATCAATAAATATCGAAAAAAATATGGCACGAGTACGATAACTTTGGCGCCAAGATATAATAACGGTTTTGGTAGAGGGTCTTAATACAAGCATTTTTTACTATGGGAGGGGGGGTCTATCTCCCCCCGTTTAGGCGGGAGGCGCAATTTAAAAAAGTTATTATTTAAAATGGAAAAAAATAATTAAAAAATAACGGTGATACTTACAATTAAGTTATATACATTTTTTAAAGCCAACATTCTGTTCTATTAGCTAGTTTTTAAATCAAATCAAAACTTTGCGTAGTTTTTGAAAAATTTAATTTTAAACTCAAAATTTGAGTAAAAAAAGTTAAAAAAAGGTTTAAAGTGTAACTTTTTCAATACTTTAAGATTATCTACCATTGTTTTTATTTCAGAATTTATTGCTCTTATTTGTTTTTGATCAAAAACTGAAAACAAGATGATTTTATGTCTTTTATTTTTTGAGAAAATTGAAAATAACCACAACTACTATTTTAATTTAATTCTTTTTTTTTTGCTTGAGTGGTCTTATTTTGATAGTAATAATGGTATTTGCGTATGCGTAATGCGTGTTTGGGTGTATGCAACAGTAAGGTGTGCGCGAGTTTGGGTGTGTGCAACAGTGGGATCTGTAAGGGGGGGCATGCTGCCCCCTGCAACCCCCCTGCTTGGGAACACTATAGGATTTGGGGTGGGTGCAAGTTGGAGTGCGTGCAAGGTGGGGAGGGTGCAAGGTGCGGTGGGTGCTAGATGGGGTGCATGCAAAGTTTCTTTTGCATTTAAATAAGCTGGATTTAAGAAAAATTAATTTACCCTAGGTACATATATCTTATCGATTATTACTATCAAAATAAGACTACGTTAATATTTAAGCAAGGAAAAAGTAATTTAATTAAAATATTTTGTTTTGGTAATTTTCAATTTTCTCAAGAACTAGAAGACATCAAGTCATCTAGTTTTCTGTTTTTGATCAAAAACAAATAAGAGCAATGAATTATAAAAAAAAAATAGTAGATAATCTGAAAGTTTTGAAAAATTACACTTTAAACCTTTTTTTTAACTTTTTTTATCACAAATTTTGACTTTAAAACAATTATTTTCAAAAACTATGCATAGTTTTGACTTGATTTAAAAACAAGCTAATAGACAAAAGTTGGCTTTAAAAAAAGGTATAATACTTAATTATAAGTATTACCGTTATTTTTTAATTATTTTTTTTTCCATTTAATGTACATATTTTTTAAACTGCCCCTACCGCCTAAACGGGGGGAGATAGACCCCCCCTCCCATAGTAAAAAAATGCTTGTTTTTAACTGTTCTATACAAATCCGTCATTAAACTTTGTCGCCAAAGTTATCGTACTCTCCCCAAAAATATCATCTAAATCGACATTTCAGTTTAAAGGCCAGAATGACAGAAAGAATTGCGGTCTTCATATGGAGTGTCTTTACTTTGCCCGGTATTACACAGCGCATGTTTTTCCTTGCATCAATGAAGTGCAAACAAAAAATGAAATAGAAATAAATCTGTCTCGGCATGCACGTACAAGCTATATTCCTTGCATGTTTTTGACGTTTGTCTTTCCTTTTCTTCGTATCTTCGTATTTTTTCGCATTTGCTTCCATGTTTGTGTTTAGTAGAGCTAATACCAAAAACACTCTATGTATGTATATGAAGATATAAATCATTCGTACGTATCACCCTCCAAAACCCATTTGTTTACATTGTTGTATTTGTAATGTGGACGAATTCAACGAGAAAAATTGACGTGTTTTCACGCATACATAGAACCAACTACTGAGTTTTTAGGGGAAATTTAATAATTTAGAGGAGAAATTACACGTACACTAAGAATAATTTTATGAGGCTGATTTCCGGTTTAGCTTGTAGGCAAACCAAGATGTCTACCGAGGATTTATATCTTCATATAGAATGTTTTGGGCTAATACCTCAATTGCTGTTTTTCTTTTTTAGTTCAGAGCAGAGCTCGAA
The DNA here is from genome assembly GCA_920104205.1 of Eupeodes latifasciatus. Taxonomy (NCBI): domain Eukaryota; kingdom Metazoa; phylum Arthropoda; class Insecta; order Diptera; family Syrphidae; genus Eupeodes; species Eupeodes latifasciatus. The sequence goes on along the minus strand of OV049924.1, from coordinate 131,225,967 downwards.
CTGTCAAAAAAATAATTGTGTTTCTTTTTGAGCTCTGATCGTTCAGAGCTTCAAATTCGTGTTTCTTTTTTAGTTCTGAACATGTTCAGAGCGCGCTCTGTGAGCTCAGAATAAAATAACAGAGTAAACGGAGTAAAATGCTGAACACAAACAATTCGATATTTGAAAGCCGGGAAATTAAAAGAAAACATCGCCAAAACAATAAAAATGGCGGAAGAGGCTGGTCGCTCTAGTGCAGAAGGAAAGATAATTTAAAAAAAAAACTAATTGCATATAGCATTTTTATGAATCAAATTTATTTCAGGCGTCAAATGGACCAACGCTATGACTGTTTTTTTAATTAGTTTGATTAAAGAAAATTTTGAACGCCTTCAAACAGACGACATTTCAAATCATGACAGTTTAGTGCTCAAGTTGTTTCATAATTAAATCAGAGAGCTCTGAACATACTCTGCTCAGAACTCTACTCTACTCTACTCTGTTCGCTCAGAGTCTGCTCAGAGCTAGCTCAGCTCTGAACTAAAAAAGAAAAACGCTAAGAGTAGAGTAGAGTAGAGTTCTGAGCAGAGTATGTTCAGAGCTCTCTGATTTAATTATGAAACAACTTGAGCACTAAACTGTCATGATTTGAAATGTCGTCTGTTTGAAGGCGTTCAAAATTTTCTTTAATCAAATTAATTAAAAAAACAGTCATAGCGTTGGTCCATGTGACGCCTGAAATAAATTTGATTCATAAAAATGCTATATGCAATTAATTTTTTCTAAATTATCTTTCCTTCTGCACTAGAGCGACCAGCCTCTTCCGCCATTTTTATTGTTTTGACGATGATTTTTTTTAATTTCCCGGCTTTCAGATATCAAATTGTTTGTGTTCAGCATTTTACTCCGTTTACTCTGTTATTTTATTCTGAGCTCACAGAGCGCGCTGTGAACATGTTCAGAACTAAAAAAGAAACACGAATTTGAAGCTCTGAACGATCAGAGCTCAAAAAGAAACACAATTATTTTTTTGACAGTTAGAGCTCTGATTTGAACTAAAAAAGAAAAATGCCCTCTGTTCGCTCAGACTCTGCTCGGTGCTCAGCTCTGAACTAAAAAAGAAAAACGCCAAATATGGGACACGAAAGTGAATTCAAGTAGACGATAGGTATACCCACGGTTGCTACTGCTGGAAAAAAAGTTTGTGACCAAATTTGAAAATAAACATGACCACTTGCAGGTAAAAATGACCAACATTATTCAAGTCCGAAAAATTTATAAACACAGAATAATGAATTCATCACATTTTGTTTAACATATTTTCCTTACTATGCATGACATTTATTTTTTTTTAATTTCATACAAATAAACTCACAAAATCCCTAACAAACTTAATTTAATTAGACTAACCCAAATAAAGATGGCCAAATATAAAAACAAAGCGTTTTAACATGAGATCACAGTATATAAGATCACAGTATATAAGTTTTTACAATAATTTTATTTAAAGTAGTACGGTTCGATTTTGAGAATTTTTACGGCTTTTGTAATGCGCAGATAATATCTCTGTTCCCTAAGTCCAAAGTCTTCGTGTAATAATGGGCGCATCACCGAATGACACTTCAAAACAAAATAGCCGATTAATGCGGACTTTGCGTACGTTTTTCTTTTTGTATTGTTGATACCAAATACACTCAATAAGGTCTTTTTTGGTCTTTTGTGTCTTGTGTTGGTAATTATTTTCGCAATTGGTCATATTGTCATTGTTTTTTTTTTACTTAACTTATGCATATAAATCCTCTTAAGGCACATTGCATCCGCAGGTTGGGCGTTGCGCCGTCGGGGTGACTTCCCGACCACGTAAAAATATCCTAATTGCGAAGCACCAACAAGCCTCGAATACGGACTGATTTATTGATGACGAAAAATAAAGACAACGAACTTCAGACCTCTACGTGGAATGTTAATTCCATTAATAGACCACGTGCAGCCGAACAGTTGGCGGAAGCTCTAAACTGCTGCAAGGCCGACATAACCACCATCCAAGAAGTGCGATGGGATGGACCGGGCAACCGCAAAATTAAATACTGCGATATATACTACCGCAACTGCAATCAAGAGCAAAGGCAGCGACTATGTATGTAGGTACGAATTTGTTGTTGGAACTAGACTCAGGCAAACATTTTTGAGTTTCAACAGTGTGAGCGAGCGCATCACGCCAATCCCCATCCAGACTTAATTTACCAAACACAAGTCTAACATGCCCGCACGACCCAAAAGAGTAGAAAGATGAAGACACCAAAGACATATTCTTCGAGCTCTTGTCTTAGGAGATTTTAACGTCAAGCAAGGAAGAGAAGACATCTTTGGTGGCGCAATCGGGAGATACAGTCTGCACGACACCACCTCCGATAACGCATTCAGGCTGATAAATTCGCTTAGGGGTCAAACTTTCTGTTAGCTAGTACCCCGTTCTTACATCTCGATATCCACAAGAGGACATGGAAATCTACTGTCAACTAGATTGGCCACATTGCGATCAAAGCACGACACCTCTCCAGTATACATGATGTCCGAACATTCTGAGGGACCACCATTGACTCGGACCACTACCTCGTTGTAGTCTCTGACAACGTCTTAAGAAGTCCTATGATGCCTGCATTAAGCATTGAAAATCAGAGGCAACATTGTCTTGCAGCCTCTGAAAACCTAGGTTTCACATGGCCACCGCAGCAAAACCCATGGTTTGACGACGAGTGCCGGCAAGTGCACGAAGCTAAGCAACAGGCATACAAAGCGCTGCACAGGAGGGCCAGAGCTACTCGCGAGATCTACGAGCAGAAAAGGAGAGGAGAACACCGGCTTCTTAGATGGAAAAAAAGGGAACATGGGAAGCACGCGATTGAGGAGATAGAAGGATGTCACAAGAGGAATGAGGTTTGTAAATTTTACCAAAAGGTAAACAAAAACTGCCAAGGGTACCACGACCCGAAGCCTGTAAAGAAGATTAAGTAGAACCACAGTCTATGCTGAGAATATAAAAATTCTCACTTCTCTAAATTATATAACGGCGATGACGAATCGAATTACGCTGTAAGGGAAATAAAACCACTCAACCTAGGCGACACAGAACAACAACTCCGCCTACCCAACCTCGACGAAGTGAAGCATAAGCTACATATATCTAAACTGAAGTCCAACAAACCTGCTGGAGCTGACGGCATCGCTGCCAAATTATTCAAAGCAGCATGCGATGACTTGGTAAGGAGCATGCACAAACTCATCTGCAAAATATGCATGCCTGATGAGTGGAACCTCAGCATATTTTGCCTAATATTCATGAAAGGAGACCCTCTGAATTGCGCAAACTACAGAGACATCAGTCTAGTGAACATCGCATATAAGATTATTTCTGCTTTATTATGTGAACGTCTAAAGCCGTTCTTCAACAACCTGATAGGTCCTTATCAGCGATGCTTCAGACCAGGAAAGTCCACCATTGACCAAATATTCACATTGCGGTAGATCTTGGAAAAAACCCAGGAACTTGAAATCGATACCCACCATCCTTTTATTGATTTTAAAGCCGTGTATGACAGCATCTATAGTGAAGAGCTTTACAGATCAATGTCTATTTTTGGCATCTCTGTAAAACTTATCAGGTTATGCAGAATGACGATGGAGAATGCACACTGCTGATCTATCAAAATAGGAAAAGATCTCAGCGATGCAATTGATGTCAAAAAAAGTTTAAGACAAGGTAATGCATTGTCATGTGACTTCTGCAACATGGTTCTGGAAAGAATTGTGCAAAACTCAACCGTCAACACCAAAGGCACAATCTTCCACACGTCCATCCAATTACTCGGATACGCCGCCGATGATATTGACATATTTGCAGCGTTTTGGAGCATTGCGACGGAAGCGGAAAAGATGGGTTTAGCGGTCAATGAGGGCAAGTATATGCTGTCATCAAAAAAGGACATTAAACGACAACGTCTTTGACAAAACTTCACCATTGACAGCTTTATCTTCGAGGTAGTTGAGGACTTTGTCTACCTAGGCACCGTTATAAATTCAGACAACGACACCAGCGCTGAAATCAAACGGAGAATAACTCTTGCAAATCTCATAATCCTTCCTAACAAAAACCAATCCATCTCAAATCTTGCTCCTGCTCCTCGACTTTAACGATGCCTTCTCAACTTTACCCCTATAAAATAAATGTCAAGACAATAATTCTCACCGAACCTCCTTATACTCCCATTCCTATTTTTGACAGTAATATTTAACACAAAAAAAAGATACAAAACAATAACAAAGATATCTTTGATTTAAAATCGCATTCCAAGATTAGAAGAACGACCAGGCACCCGCATTAGGTGTCGTCATAGTCATCGTCATCCTCTCATCGTCCTTCCATTTTATTTTTATTTAAGAACCATCTAAGTGTGACATTATCCCTTTTTAACATTGTTTCCTTTCATCTTTTTTTTTTAGCTGACGAAAGCTCAAATATAGGAAAAAGTATAAAAAGTATATCTATCTATCTTCGTCGTCGTAGATACTCGTACTTAAGACTTGTGATATTAAAAGAATGAAGTTTTTGAAGTCAAAAACAAAACAACGTCAAACTAGAGAAATCCTTCCTATTTTTTTATTGTCGTCTTTCTTTAACCATCTTAGAAGAGGATATGTACATAGAATTTTCGTCAAAGATTATAACCCACTTTGTATATCTTCAACCTTTTTTTTTTTGGTTTTGATTTTAAAGGAATCAAGTGAGGTTTTCTATACTTCCACACTGCAAACATGTTCCTTCGAACCCCACATGGAATACACTTATTCTAAAAAGCTCTCTATGCGTCTTGACTATGCGATGGGATATCATAAAATAAAAACCATCATTGACACTCTTAAGGAAAAACAGAAAAAAAAAGGTAACTTTGAGTCACTCCGACTCTATAGTTCTTAACATAATCAGCATCAGAGACATATCCTTAAGACAAGCGATGTTCCGTAAATTTCTGGGAGTGTGGGGAATTGATGGTCTTAAAAAGCGATACATGTAAGGCTAAGGCTATGGGTATGTACTTAAACATACATTTTCCGGGTTCAGTCTGATGAATAAATTTGCAATAATGTTAGGTTTTTAGTTTTGGAAAGAATATGAGAGACATAAGGCTTACACCATCATCGTCATCATTGCTTAAAGGTATAACGTATAAAGACTCTTGTAAGGATTAGTTTAGCATGGTTTATTTCAAGGTTAATATTATGCCGCTGCATATTAAATGAACGAAGCGTCACAGGTTTCTTTTTCAAAACACCATATTCGTTCGAAATGACAAAGAGGATTTCTCTGAGGATGCTTCAAAGGAGACTTCAAACATTCTTGGCGGAAGACAAGAGAATTATATGTACCACATTCATTTTGGTGAAAAATTATGTTACCTTCACATTTTCTTGTAAAATTATTAAGGTTTCCTGTTGGGAGCGGTAACTTATATGGTTGACAGGATATGTTAAGGTAGATAGAGCTACGTGTATAAGAAACAAAAGACTTTTTTCTATATATAAGATGACATGACATGATGTTTACAAGTATAAGACATACCTTAAGTATTTTAAAGCAAATATTATGGGTACCTTACCTTGTACCTATATAATGTATGCATTGGGTGTTGTTGGCGCGCACCACCACCTTGACAGTGAAAAATATCACAAAGGCCGGAAGTTACTTATGATGCGGTAGATATATAAGAGTTATGGCGCAGAAAGTTGTTGTTGTTGGTGTTGTTAATTTTTGCATGGACATATTACAAAGGCAAATTAAATGGGCCAAAATAAAGAAAAAATAAACTGGTGTAGCGTGAAGGTTATGGTTATGATGGGGAATAAAAGGTTTTGAATATCTTTTCTTGCTAAAAATGTCAAAGTATTGTAATTTCTTGTTAAAAGCCTTTGACAATTATTAAAGTATGTACTTTTAAAAAAATGATTAAAATTCTATATTATTAATTCGTTTCCCTTTGGCTCAGTCTCTTTTCCACTAATTTAACACTTTGAAAACTTAAAAGGTTTTGCATTTCAACATTTAAAGCCGATTTCTCTTTTTTTGTTGGAGTAAAAAAATCCTTAATCAAAGTCTATACAGATTCTTAACCACCTCATCATCATCATCAGCTGGACAACCGGGATCCGGTTCTGGCCTCATACAATAAGTCTCTCCATTTATCCCGATAGCGAGCCGAACGACAACCATCTGCGCACCCCAAGGCTTCGGGCGCCCTGTTCTATACCATTTCTCCATCGTAAGCATGGCCTGGGAAGCTGACACCTTTCTGGGCTTTCCAAGCTAGTTTCTCTTCACTCATGTCATGATGATGTCGATTTCGTCTGCGTAAGCTAGTATCTGGCTGGACTAGTTGACGAAGGTCCCTCTTGTTGATTGGTCTGGATAACAATCCGGTCGTTTTAGCTTTGCTTGTTATGTTGGGCATGGTCTGGTCAACCTACATAGTCTTGTCATTTTGCTTGGGATGCCGAATTCTCTCATGACTTTATAAATAGTTCTAGCCTGGCTAAGCTATCGTAGGCGACCTTAAAGTCTATAAGCAGCCATCAGCTTTCGAGACTTTGTTTTGTTTGAGCCTTTTTACAGCCTTTTCGACCTGTATGCTTGATGGCGGCAGCATATGGGGTTCTTCTTGAAGTGGTGGAGCCTCCACTTCTTCAGTGAGCTGACCGTTTAGCAGTTCATTAAAGTACACTTCTCATTGATTCAGTATGTATACAGGTTCGGTAATCAGATTTCACTCTACGTCCTTGCAATATATGCAGCGCGGTGTATACCACGTCATGTTTTGGACGAACTGGTAGAACTTCCGCACCAGGTGCGGGCTTCGCTCTCGGTATTGTTCAAGTTTACAGATCAACTTCTTCTAACAGGCTGCCCTTTTTTCTGTCTGTGAAGCCGTATTCCTCTTCGCGTGCACGCGTTCTATAAGATTGTTGCATTGCTCGGTTGCAACATTCTTACGTTTAGTCGCTAGTTTGCATTCCTCATCGAACCAGGCACCCCGATCTCTACGACAGCTGAATAAGATGGAGTTGGGAGTACTAATGATAGTATTTCTAAGGTGTGTCGACTTCTACGTCCAGTATACTGGCTCCAGGGCTTACACTCCTCCCACCACATCGATCTCATTGAGGGCGAGTTCTAACATATGACCAAAGGTGTTACTGGTGTTCTCTTTGCGTAGGACAGTCGTGTTGATTCGAACCTGATCGGCGGATACAATAGGTCTCCGTAAGGCAATCCATCTCGGAACACCATTACCAACAAGATAGTGGTCCGAGTCGATGTTGGCACCTTGGTACGTTCATACCGTCATCAGGCTCGAGTAGTGTTAATGGTCTATCAACACGTGGTCAGTCACGTTATGAGTGAATTCATTAGGTGATATCCAGGCGGCTTTGAAGATATCTTACAGTAGGAACCTAGTACTCCAAACGACAAAGTTTTTCGATCCTGCCAATTCTATAACTCGAAGTCCGTTGTCATTAGAGTTCTCGCGCAAAGTATGGCTTCCGACTTATTTGTGCAATCAAATTCCCAAATTCTTTCGCTTATAGCGTTAAATCTGTTAATAGTAGACTTCACTTTTTCGCTGTCATGGTGTTTTGTATGAAAGCTGTAATATACGTCATAATTTTTCTTCTGTAAAACACCACTCCCTGTCCATTGTATTTCCTGTATCGCTGTTGTTTCAGCATTTGACATTGACATTGCATTGGCTAGCTGCTCTTCATCTCGAGCTCTATAGAGCTATCTAACATTCCATGAGAAAATTTTGTAAATCGTTGTTCGGTTTTCGTTACCGTAATTGTCGTCGGAAAATCAGTCCATTTCCAAGGCTTGTTGTTGGTCTCGTTATGAGATTTTTTGTATCAGCCTATCGCCAACCTGATTAAATAGCCTGACCATATTAGTCAAACTTTTTGGGGTTTGTTTCTAGCGGCCGCCACGAAGAGGCTATAGTCACACTTCCACAAATATGCTACATGTTATTCGCCCTATTCGTCTGATGCCTGACAGCCTTAACATCCTACTTTTAGCCAAAGGAATAAAAGTGAGCATATCTTTGAAAATACTTTTTCACTACATAAAGCTGAGCAGTTGATACTAAAGAAATCCCGTTAGTTATTATTTTACCATACAAAAAAAATTACTTTGAAATATTGGGCTTTTTTAGCTCCATTTTATTCATATGACCAAAGGTTTAAAAAATGTAAAATGACTAAAGTAACCTGACTACCTGACCTTATCGTAATCGGATTCATAACTTGATGATTTTGTTTTTGGTTACTGAACTTCGAGTGCAAAACCCAATTCTACAATAAGAAACCTTGGAAAACCCATTCAGATTAAAATATAAATAACTCTACCGAAGCATCATCAAATAAATATCAAAGAACACATCAGTTTAATGTGTATACAATTTATTACAATTATCAGTTAATTCTTCATATAGCACTAATTACACTTGATCAAAACCGCACGCAAGTTGTTTTGGATTTGATTCTATGACACATTACCCACCGCAACAACCGGTGCTTCCCTTACAAACAAAATTGTATAAATAATCAATTTTCTTGTTGGGCATTATTAGAATTAACATTCGATATATTAAACAAAAACTCGTTCAGTATCACAGGGGAAATTTAATTAGTAAGGAATTTTCAGAATTTCTAAGAAACTTCATACTTTTCTTTTTGGACTCATCTTCAGTTTCTTGTCAATGAGTGAGTTAAATTCCAATAAGTAGCTTTTTTTCTAAAAATATACAATTCAAGGGGTTTTTCATTTCTTTGAATAATAACGAGTTCATTGTGAAATTATTTCTAACACGTCAGCAATTTCTTTTATTTTATTTGGATCGATAATTTGTTATCGATAATATTATATTGGCTGCTAAGATCTTAGGCATAACCTTCTTTTAACAGAAACAAACTCAGCTGAAACCAATTAAGTTGGAAAACTTTATATAGGATCATTCATTTCATGGTTTCAAGTTGGTAGTGCTGGCTTATGATACCTATCAAACTTAGCTGTCATTTCAAGTGTCACAATATTAGTTCAATGTTTATCATTTATAAAAATGAATCGTATGGATTTTTACACGTAATGGCAAAGTCCAAACTTTATAATAAAAAAGTTCATAAGAAATTAGCCGCTCTATATTTTATTTAGCTTAACTTTTAAACCGAAAAATGAATGACCCTGTATTTACTTTACCCACGTCACATAGTGGTTTATCAGATGTAGCAGTGCGAATATTGTAGTAATCGTAACTGACTGACTAATTCACTGGTTGATCATCAAATTAATGAAAAACGTTCCGATATCGTAGAATCTTGAAATTCAACAAATAGTAAATTTTTTTTTATTCCATATGAAAGCTTTCAGTATAAAAAGGGTATTAAGTCTATATTTTGTAGGTTTGATGTCTGCTTTTTACAAGCTGGTAGATAATACTCATGGTGCTCGAACTATACAAGAATGTGCACAAAAATCAGTTCGCTATCGATTTCAACAGCTTAACATTTGAGACACTACAAGGTCTTATTGCGTTACCACTTTTTGTTTAATTGTCTTTAAGGCATGGATGTGAAAGATTATCTGCGATTTTCACATTTGGATTTTTTTTTTGGAAAATCGTAAAAGACCGATGTTATGCCAGCAATCTAAACACGATTCTTGCACTCAAGGCCAATGTCATTTAAGCAATACGAGAGCTAAAGGCAGAAACCATCAACAGAGGTTTGGAAGTCGTCCCTGGAGGCCTGCGGCTTGGCAGATCGGGTAGTTGGTGATTGCCTAAAACTTGGCTTGGGCCAGCAATGCAACTTTCTTGCCATGTCGAAGTTCTAGCTTTAACTCATCGTGGTGGCCCCCGGGCAGTGATTTGTGTATCCCTATGTACATAAGTTAGCTAAAATTTCAAGGGCGAAGTTTCCTGGCTCTTCAGGATAGGTTACGAAGATTAGCACTCTTCGTAACTGAACTCCATTCCGCTATTGAAACCGAAACTACGCCTCGGATAATTAATAATAACTCGTTGACGACTTTTGGCTATTGTACCCGGGGAAAGATTGGTTTCTGGAATGTGAGGACCCTTCTGGACGCAGGGAGTGAAGGTCCGCGCAATGCCAGATTCCTATAATTAGAAAGAGAATATATGCGGTACAGGATAGATATCTTAGGGTTAAGAAATTGCGGTAGTTGCGATCGGGCAGATACAAGTCACCGACGCGTAACACTATCCTGTTCTACTCTGGTCACACTCCTGGAAGCTCTCGAGAAGCTGGAGTTGGGTTACTCCTTACTAAAACGGCACTCAGGAGCCTTATTTCGTGGGAGCCCTTTCGGGAAAGGCTTATCAAACCCAGTTTTCAGAGTAAGGTACGGCCCGTCACCATCATACAGGGTTACGCTCCGACGGAGCTCGCATCTGATGAAGAGAAGGAATGCTTTTACAGTCAACTAGGATCCGCCTACAATAACCCTCCCCGCGGAGATATTATTTTGGTTATGGGAGACCTCAATGCTAAGGTTGGCAGTAACAACGATGGGCTAAGGCATGTGATGGGTGTTCACGGAGTCGGCACTTCCAATGACAATGGTGAGAGGTTCATTGACTTTTGCAACGCCAATGGTCTTTTGATTGGTGGCATTATGTTTGAATACAAACTGTGTCACAAAATTAGCTGAGTGTCGACGGTCAGGCAAGCGTCTTCTAACCAAATTGACCACTTCGCGATTAGTCGACGCTTTAGAAGGAGTCTCTTGGATGTCCGAAACAGAAGAGGCGCCGATTTGGGACTTGCCCGTGACCAACACTTAACGATATCTACCCTAAGATTGCGTACAACTACAGTTCGAAGATCCAACGGAATAACTCGAGCCCCCAAATTCAACATCGCTAGACTAAAGGATCCCACGACCAGCCAACAATCCAGAGACCACCTGTCTCACGAAATGAGAACAATCATCAACACAGTACATGACGACATCGAACACCATTGGAATGCTATGAAAAATATTTTCATTTCAGGTGCTGACAGAATAGTCGGTCGGAAAGAAGGAAGCAACAACACCTGGCTTTCAGAAGAATCTTGGATAAGGATCAAGGAACGCAAACAGTTAAGGGCTCGAATAACTGATGCACAAGGGGAAGAAAAAAATGGCTGGAATCCTCGTACCGCATGAAAAAGAGAGGTTCACCGCTGTGTCCGCAGTGACAAGCGTAACTACATCAACGCATTGGCACAAGAATCAGAAGATGCTGGAAACAGGTGCGACAGCAGGACGTTTACAGAATAACGAAAGAGCTGACCGGTACACAGCTCAAATTCCCGCAGAGCTTATACTAGCAGCGCCAACGTAATCAAGCGAACTGCTTCATCCGCTTATAAACGAAGCCTGGACCACCGAAATCTTCCCTGATGAATGGAAGAAGGGAATTATCGTCAAGCTTCGAAAAAAAGGACATCCTACAAAGTGCGCAAACTGGAGAGGAATCTGGGTTCTAGCTGCCGTTGCCAAAATAGTAGCAAAAGTCATACTGATGCTCATTAGAAAACACCTAGAGGCCACACTCGATGCCGAACAAGCAGGATTCCGCGCTGGATACTCCTCTATTGATCACATCAACACATTGCGGATCATTATTGAGCAGTGCGTTGAATATCGATCACCACTACGCCTGCTGTTCATCGATTTCGAGAAGGCCATTGATAGCATCAACAGGGAGTACATCTGGTTAGCTTTGCGGAGAAGAGGCATCCCAAAAACTAATTGCTATTATGAAGGTTGTCAGATGATTTTGAAATCCAAAGTGGAGTCAGGCAGGGCTATATTCTGTCGCCAATATTGTTTTTGTTGGTGATAAGTGTACTGCGCTCAGCTTTGTTCGGTATCGGAGGGATCCAATTGACTTTGACATCTTATTTAGGGCAATTGGATTACGCGGATGATGTTTGCTTACTCTTTCATAGGATCATGGATCTCAGTCAAATGACAACAAGTGTGGAGAAAGAAGCAGGAGTCGTGGGGCTGAAAATTAATTCCAGAAAAACAAAAATGATCAGTCTCGGAACCCGACCATCCTCTCAAATAAATATTTCCTCGCAACCGGTGGAAAAAGTGGAGAGTTTTCAATACCTTGGAAATATCGTCTCTCCCGAAGGCGGAACCAAACAAGACGTCATCTGCCGCATTGGCAAAGCAAAAGCGGCGTTCGGTATGCTGTCGAACATTTGGAGGAATAACTTTATTAGCTTAAGAACAAAGCTACGACTGTTTCGCACAAATGTCGAATCTGTGCTTCTTCCTGGGTGCAGCACCTGGAAGGTTACTTCAGCCATTACAAGAAAGCTACAAACCTTCGTAAATAGATGTCTTCGCAAAATCCTAAGGATTTTCTGGCCAAACCAAATATCCAATGAGGTCCTTCATAGAAGGACAGGTCTGGAACCTATAAACTCTATTATACGAAGGCGTAAGTGGCAATGGATTGGACATACGCTTCGAAAAGGTAACGACTGCATTGTAGGCCAAGCAATGCAGTGGAATCCGCTCACACAAGAAGGAAGAAGAGCTGGACGACCGAGAAGCACATGGCGCAGGACAGTCGAGGAGGTATCAGCGTCACTAGGCAAGAGTTGAAGGGAGCTGAAACATATCTCCAGAAACCGCACACGATGGCGCGTAGGTCCCTAGTATCTATATCGAATATTTTGCGAACAAAAAATTACATTTGCTTTAAAATAGTTGTATGAATTCTAGAATAAACTTTTGACAGCTGGTAACATTTTTAGAAAAATCGAGCACACAGTTTATAAGTAATACATATATAAGTAAATTAAACTAAATTCATTCAAAAATCATTATTCTTTTCTTGCTTTAATCTGAAAATCTAATAAAATATATACATTACAAATGATCATAAAAAGTGTACATAAAACGTGACTCTGAATATAGTCTAGCTTCTTTGTTGGAATTTTTATTATAGTGCTAAGCTCTACGTCCATTTCATCACACTCTCAAACATAATTATTCATAATTTAAACAGAATAGATTAAAATTTATGAACTGCACAAAAAAAGAACCGGATCAATTCTAATTCCTAAACTGAGCGACAAAAACTCAAAGCCTAAACAAACCAAACCAATACCACGTCCCTTTACCGTCAAATTCATTACTCGAACATGATGACGCAGATGACGCATCTGTTGGTGTTTCCCAAGAACTAAATTGTAACCAGTTTTGAAATTAACCACGCGAATTACAGAAACTCGCTCAAAACCAATCAAAGGGGAACCCATAAGATCTACGTAAAAGTACAACAAACACAGCGAAGCCCTCAGATGGAATTCCCCCGAGAAATTAAAAAAATAAAAACGCATTGGGCGTTCTTTCATCTGTCAAATAAGAGAGAACTCATCTTCATTTCTCTGGGCCTCACCGCTGCTGCTGGTAAGGAAAGTCCAATTAATAAAAAATCAGACACATGGATCACGATTACGCATTGATAAACAATCTATCTATGTATATCAAGCTTTTAAACTGATATCTCTCATGACGTCTGAATAAAAGCTTTTGAGCCGTCATCGTTGTTGGCTTAGGGGTCTATAAGAGACACATTCAGCAAATTTTATTCACATACAAATTACTCTAGGTCTTTAAGAGATTCCAAACTTATAAAGCACGGTGAGCACGGTGGCTATAACGACTATACACGGCGCGGCTCTCGAGACGGACAACCGCAAAGGCATTGGGAATTGCACTAAATCCGATTTGTATCTTGTATCTCTGAGATTTGATTAGTTTTTATTTTGCTGGTTGGTTTGTTTTATTATATTTACCAACAGCTGAGACTTAAGATAACTTAGTCGGTATTTAATCGGCGTCGAGTAAAGATCGTGGAATTTCTATAAGCGGCGGTTGGTTATAAAATGCGCTGAGTTTTGAATAAAAATTATTTATTTTGTGCGGCGTTGATACTTAAATAAAAGTTTTGTGTTTAATAATTTTTCTTACACAAAAAACAGAAAAGGAAGTGATCGTTTTAAATATTAAAATATTTTTAAAAATTTATCAAAAATAAAAAAAGGATCGTGTAGCTTTTCTGTGAAATTTTGATTTTGGTGAAGAAACAAAAATCAAACTAGACAATACTTTGTGGATAACGTCAAGCTTAATAGAGAAAAAGGTAAATAAACTCGGAAATTTATTTATTTTTGTTCAATATTTGTTTAAGAATTATTAATAAACAGTAACAGTTCCTTATCGTAAAATAAAAACTAATTTAAGAAAGATCTTAAAATAAGAAGGTCTTTTAAGGTGTTCAAAGGTCCCATCATAAATTTACTGTTGATGATGATGATGATGATCTTTCTTATCTTAAGTGATCTATCTCCCAAACTGTCACTGTCATAAAAGACACGTTCTTGATTCATGTTCCTAAACGTATATTTATTTATTTTTTGATTTATTTTTTGAATGAATAAATTTTGTAACCAAAACTTCCAACAACAATTAACCACAAAGAAAAGCGAATGGTAAAAAGGAATGTTCTTTGACACAAATATTGTTGTCCACATAAGATCAGATCAGATGGTTGCAAGTAAAGTAGTCTTTTTCCATTTAGTGGTAAAACCTGTCCCCAATACTTAATGTGTTGCAACATTACTTGGTGTATACGACTTCGAGTATGTAGGTAAGGTACCTACATTCTTTATTTTGTTTACGATTTTCTGGCTTGTTTATTGTTTATCTGGCTTCTTGCATTATTAAATTGGACTTGGTGAAGGACGTTTATTGAATGTTTTCAAAAAAAAAACGTACATAGGTATGCCATCAGAAGCTACCAAGTCAAGCATTGAAGCTGATGTACTATAGAGTAATGTCTGTTTGTATTTTTGTTTAACTATAGAAACAATAGTTAGTATCATTAGTTAGTGTGTGTTTTTTTTTTTTTTTTTTTTGCAACAATCAAATGGCAAATCATTTTTGTATTTATTATGTCTTTGACCTTAAATTAATATAATTATATGCCTCTTTTAATGATGATATGTCTGAGTTCTTGTTTTGTGTGGAAATTTTGGTTTGTCGAACTAACAATTGAACATGATCGTATCTTATTCTTTTTTTAATTAATTTAGACGAGTAAATATTTTAAGCTACTTAGAAAAAATACTTCTTGGATTACGTTTCCGGAATCCATTTAATAGCATTAAAATTGCAGATGATAAATCAACATTATCAGCAGAATAAAGAATTTAATGGGAGGTCAAGTAAATTATAAGTCATGACAATTGGTTTAGTTAAGTTTAGAAAATTAATACATTTCAAAAAATGTATTCTATTTCAAATTTGTACTAAAACTTTTATCAAAAAAAAAAAATATTTTATAAAATAAAAAGTTAAAAATAAAGTAAATACAAATTTTTTTTTTATTTTATTTTAATTTATTGATAAACAAATCAAAATTTGTAAAAAAAATGTGTTTCTTAACAGATCAAAAATATTTGAAATGAGAAATATTTTTAAGGATTCTTGTGCTTCTAGAGTCTTGTTGAAAATTCTATTTTAAAAGAAAATTAAAAAGAGGCTGGGATGCGGCCCACACTGATAACTTCCCATCTCGTCTGTCGATTTATCTTACTTAAAAGGTTTGAAGGTTTTCGTGTTTTGTAGACAAAATTATCAGTTAAATTATTCTAAAAAGTTTAAAAATTACCAACAATATTTTGCATTTGATGAAATAGTTGGATTTCAAAATCTATTTTTGTAAACGAGATTTTTAGTCGAATAACAATTTTTACCAACTTTAGAAGCATTTCTTAAAAGTTTTTATTTCTTGTATAAACAAATACAAATTGAATGAATGAAATTAGTTTGAAGTCAATATCGACTACTGTTCACGAGATATCGAGAACAGAACATCAATTTTTACCAATTTTGCGTTCAATTTTTTGTAGATTTTCTTTTTTATGAAAAAACTGTCAATTCGATTATTCTCAAAATTTAACTGAATGTTGAAAACAATATTTTTTATAAAATTAACTTAATTTGAAGCCTATATCTTAAATTTTTGATAAGATATTTGAGTTGAAAATCAATTTTTACTAACTTTTATTAATTTTTTTTTAGGTATTTATTTTTTGTAAAAAAAAACTGTCAATTTGATTTTTCTCAAAATTGTACTGAATGTTGAAAACAATATTTCTTACAGGTTTTTATTTTTTATAAAAAAAATGTCAATTTGATTTTTCTCAAAATTTTACTTTAAAAGCCAATATCTCAAGGTTTTAAAAAGATATTCCAGTCGAAAATCAATTTTTACTAGCATTTTTTAATTTTTTTTTGTAGGTTTTTATTCTTTGTAAAAAAAACTGTCAATTCGATTTTTCTCAAAATTTTACTGAATGTTGAAAACAATATTTCTTATAAGATAAAATAAGTTAGAAACCAGAATCTCAAGTTTTTGAAATGATTTTTGAGTCGAAATTCAATTTTTCTTTGCACAAAATTGTTTTAAAAATAAAACCCATATTTTATTCGTAAAATTTTCGAGGTGACAAATTTTTTTTTTTTTCAGTTTTTTTTTATTTATAAAAAAACCGTTAGTTCGAATTTTTTCCAAAAATATACTTGTTTGGTATCATGTTACAATATATAATATAAAATGTAATTCAAGTCTCTAGCGATATTGGTTCGTGAGATATTTAGGGTTAACCAAAATGTTAACCTTTTTTAAAACTGCTATGGTAAAAAAAACCACCCACGCAATTTTCTTGAGAGCCCTTTCTGCATCTTTCTGCATTATTACGTATCTGTATAATTAAATTTATTTGAAGTCGATATCTCTTCTGGTTCTTGAGCTATGGACGACGAAAAAAACGTCGCGAACGTACGCACGTACGGACGTATAATATAATATATATGTACATATATACATATATAATATTGACACTACAGAAGGGGACATACAGTTTAAAGCCGAATCCGAACGGCTAATGTGAGGAAGCACTTTTCATGACAAGAATTACTCTTCGAGGATTTGCCGATTCCTTGCAAGAGGCAGTACCCGTGAAAAAAACTTTAAATGCCACAGGCAGGGATTGAACCCAAGACCTCTGGCATGAAAGCCCTACGCAACGCACCAACCATCACGGGTATTACATGAAAAGAAAAAGAATTAAAAACTTCGAAAAAAATTGTGTGTAATAGCCCTTGTAATCTATCACTGTTTTAAGGTCTTTCGGCATTGATTTCACCAGTTTTTAGGTAGTTTCTGGGGTTTACTTGTTCAACTCATCCAGATAAGCTTCCTTAATCCTTTCGGGACGGGAGTGGTACGTTTACATATAAATATTCTTTGTTCTGTCCCACTCTCGTACCGAAAGAGTTAAGGTCATTTCAATTAGAACCTTGGTGCTTGCTTATGTTCCTGTCAAGCAGTGCCCACAGATTTTCGATGACATTCATATCCTGTGACCGTTCTGGCTTTTTCATTAAACGAAGGCAGTTCCATCTCAACAAGGACTGCACAATATCTGCTTTGTGCTTCAGATCGTTATGTTGGTAGTATCAAAAACAATTGCGTACTTCAAGCTTCATCGCGCTTTGAATCAAATGTTTGTGTAAAATTATCTTAACGAAAAATTCTACATTATCAAATCCTGCAGCTGACATACATCCCGAAACTATTACGCTGCATGCCGCACCGGTGCTTCACTGTAGGCTTAATGTATTGAGAAAATAACAGAGTTCCAGAAGTTAGAGTTCTTAGAAAGATGTTTCTTGGCGTAGCTAAGACGACTTTGTTTAATGTTTCTTATTTATAAACGAGCTACTCGACCATTTAGGTCATGGTTATGAAGAACGGGGCATATTGTTTGGGAACTGCACGACTCAAACAATTTCTTAAGCACCTGGGAAGATATATTTGGAACTGATAACATTATGTTTTATTGCACTTTTCAAATTATCTTGCATTCATCTGCTGGAGTGAATATTTTATTTGGCGTACTTCGCCCTTTGTATTCCAAATGATTTTTATTCACAAATCTATTTATGATATGCAATATGCTGTTGCATATGGACTCACGGCAGGGTCAGCAACATTATGCCCCAAAAGACTTTTTTTAAATTATCTCAAAAACAAAAACTGTTACCTTAAAAAAGCTTAAACTTCTCCCATTAACGATTAACGCTTATAAAATTGTAAGCTGTAAAATGTAATTTGGCTATTACACACCACTATGCACTCTTATTTTACTTGCGTTTGCTTGGTAACATTCTAAAGTAGTATCCGTGTTCTGGGTATTATAACTTCTGTTATTTAGGTTTCGAAGATACTGAGCTTAAAATTTTCCAAATTTAACTAGGCCATTTATGCATAAACAAAAAATAAATACAAATAAAAATTTTAAAAAAAATGCGTATACGCCCAGTTGTACAATTCAAATCGTAAGCAATCAATTTTTATTATTTGTATTTCTTTTTAAAACACTTTTTTTATTACTATTAAAAAATATCAAACAGCTGAATATGTTTTTAAAAATTCCGAGACAGAGAAATAAAAGCATAATATGCTTTCAATAAACCACTTGAATCATTATTATGTATATCAATGAAATAATAATATGAATATTTAAAATAAAACAAATTTTTAATGGAAATTGCTCTCAATTAACACTTTAATTGCTTATCATATTTCTCGGAAACCTTAAACATCTGTCGCCAGAGCTTCAGTTTTGTTTTTATACATACATATATTTATAATAACAAAAAAATTATGCCTATTTAAAAAAAAAAATACATCCACTGTAAAACCAATTGAACAGCAAGGCACAC
Organism: Eupeodes latifasciatus; assembly: GCA_920104205.1. Taxonomy (NCBI): domain Eukaryota; kingdom Metazoa; phylum Arthropoda; class Insecta; order Diptera; family Syrphidae; genus Eupeodes; species Eupeodes latifasciatus. The sequence continues at coordinate 131,207,057 of OV049924.1, read as the reverse complement.
ACATATTAATTTTATGTTGATATTTGTTGGTATTTATTTTTGCAAAATCAAACAAAACTAGTATCTGCTAATTAATTTTAAAAAAATATTGAAACTTTGTTTTAAATATAATTAAATTATCTTCTTCTAGGAATTTTCTGTTGTTAAATAATATTCAAATTCTCCCACTTAGATAAACCTATCTACCTTCTACCAACATTTCTACTTACTCTTCACTTTTTGTTGAAGTTTATTAAAAATTCAATTGCTTAACAAAATAGATACAACTAAAAAATACACAACACGTTGAATTTGAAAACAATATGCCGGTGCATTGTCGTATAAAAAAGTATAATTTAACAACACAACAGCATTAACAAAAAGAACAAAAAAAAATAAATACAAATTATAATAATAATTCATACAGAAAATAGGATCACGTTGCATATAATATCTTTCAGTTCACCGAGCACACATATTGACATTAAGTATTCTGAACATCGACCAGTACCTATAGATACAAGGATTGGCCGTCATTCCTACGGAATTTCAGAATCTGTTGTAAATTAACAAACCAATCGATTTATAAAAAAAATATATGTACACATATATCTGCTACCAACCAACTATGATAGGAGAGAAAATAAAATAAAATAAAATAAAATAAAATATAATTCTCAATGGAATTCAGTTAAATGGAAAATAAAATGTTGCACATACGCCCTGGTGTCCCTTTTTTAAAAAAGTTTTAAACAACTCACAAAAAACTGGTTTATTATAAAAATCCACTAATCAACGCAAGAACTATAACACACAAATAAGTCAAACAAAAATTACTAAGTTTTTTTTTACAAATTTATAAATTTTTTTATCGATAAATAAACTTAGTCTATAGTTAATATTTTTTTAGCTACGAGTATAATGTCAAACTACTTACAAAATATAAATTCATTTATTCGAATTCAATTAGTAATATTAATTATTAATATTTTTAGGTATAGTAGATAGTTAATTTATATACAATGTTTGAAATGTGTAATTGAAATGGTTACGGTTGAGTAAGAAATTATCAAAAACGAATTAAACAATAATAAAATCATCAAACTCATTATAATTAATATAGGGGTGGCAATTATGCAGTTTACAAAGTGGTTGAATTCTAACTAACAGGTGTGTAGATGCAAGTCTCACTTTCATAAAAAAATTTTTTTTTCTAGTATATAATATCGAACTTAAATAGTTCAGTAGTTAATCAGATGTATCTTGGTGGTTAGTGCGTTAGCTTAAGATCGGAAGATTAAGTCCGATTGACGGACGAAGGTCATTAATGTTTATTTTGAGAAGATAAAAGTTATAATTTTTGTTAGTTTTTGTGCAGAATTTGATCCTGTTTAAATTGTAAAGAAATCAAAAGTGAGAAAAATAATAGAATCTCCAAAGGACGAAGTTTCTAGAGGTGAGTGCAATTTTGGAAAAATAAAAAACTTAATTTCATAGAAACCAATTATAAATTTCAAGACTATTCACTATTAGTGTTCTATCTCCTCTAGGCACATCTGACTATTGAGTTATATCAGCAAATTTATCGAGTTAAAATTCTCCAGTTAGAAAAAGATCTCCTCAGAGAACTGTTTGGCAATACGAGAAAGCCAACTGGGACGATCTCAATAATTATTTCAGGATCTTGCTTGATAGTGACGTTGACGCTAGTGCTGATATGCTCACAAGTTTGATTCTCTTTTTATCCCGAACAGGGTTAAAACTAGCACCAGGTTATTACGACAAAGAAGTAAGTTTCCGTTATTATAAGGCCAACCTTACTGAGGATAGCCCGAAAAAGTTCAAGCAAGACAGGAAAGCTTGCAACGCCCATATTCGACTTATTAAATTTATACATGACCAAAAATTTCGGTAAAAAATACTGCAATCTCCCGAAGGCAGTACAAATTGTTGGTCTTTTGTTAAAAATATGAGGAATTTTTTCTCTTCCTCGGTTCTTTCGCTTCGTTGTTAAGGACACTTCATTTGCCAACGCTTTAGAGAAAGCTAATTTCTTTGTCAAGCAGTTCGTCACCAATTCCACGCTGCCACTTGTGATTTTATGGGAAGATCTTAACACACATAAATTCACTGGTCCAGATATTGTTCTAAAGAGGTGTTCTTTAACGGTAAGCTTTAGCAGCTCACCTACTCTTCAGGTCTCGTTCCCAGTAGATGGATAACAGCATTTGTCCAGCCAAAGGGGGAATTTTTCTTACCCTCCAATTATCGGCCGATTGCACTTACGTCCCTTCTTTCCAAGGCCATGGAAACGCTGTTTAATTATCAGCTCAAGAAATATTTCTAAGATAGAAAGCTTCTTAACGACCGACAGTACGACTTTCGCAGCAATTGGTCCACTGGTGATCTCATGGTTCATCTCAACGAGCAGTGGAGCAAATCTTCACATCGTTTTGAAGAAAGTAGGATTATTGCACTTGATATTTCAAAGGCATCAAGCTCTCTTATCATTATTTTCATGAATCCCTCCTTCATTGGATTAACAATTACCTTTGGGATCGTTCAATATAAGTAGTATTGGATGTTTTCAGATCTGAAAACCACAAAATAAATGCTGGTGTGCCCCAGGGCTCTGTTCTATCTCCAACACTCTTTTTCCCATTTTTGTAAATGATCCTCTTTTGTCTGCATCTTCTTATCCAATACATTGTTTTGCTGACGATAGTACTCTTAGCTTTTCATATTCGTTTTCAGACTCACATCCCTCGTTTTCGAATGTCAAACTGCAACGAAGAAATATAATAAATTCATTAAATTCCGACATAGTTAGCATTGTACAATGTTGAATAACCGAGTGGAGTTTAATGCTTCGAAAACCCAATGCTATCGTGTGTCGTTTAAGGGCGATATACCCCAATTGCCATTATCCATGAGTGGCACTTGCATCAATAAGACTGAAAATCTAGATATTCTCGGTATGTGTACCACCTCTTGTGGAAGGATCACATACGCGATGTTGCCAAAAATGCAGCTTTCCTAAAGCGATTCAGGAAATATTTCTCCCTTTCTGATCTTGCTGTTATCTACAAGACTTATATACGTCAAAAGCTTGAGAATAACTCCCATCTTTGGGCTGGTGCTCCTCCAACTTACTTAAGCCCCTTGGACAGTATTGAACGTAGAAAATTTGAATTGATTGTTAAAAATATCATCGACGCTTGAGAATCGTCGTAAAGTTTCTTGTCTTTTCCTTTTTTACCGTAATTTTAACGGTTTTAGAGAAATATCCAGTTGCATTCCTCCCCTTTAAGAGTTGAATCGTAATACTCGTGGTTCTTGGAATGCTTATCAGTATACCCTCGAGCCAAACTTCGGTCGTACTTTCAAGTACAGAGATTCGTTCTTTAGCCGTACTACGCGAATAAGAAATGTGGAATGCTTTACCCCCCTCTGTCTTTCATTGATAGTTTCATAAGTTATGCTTTATTTTTACTGAAAGTTTCCACTTGAAATTGTACATATGCATATAGTATTATGAAACAGAACCGGAGATAAATTTAATTTCCCATTTCTATATAACAAATAAAACGATAAGTGTTTTAAAATATTATAATTATCTGATCTTAATCGTTCTCGAAAAACCACTCAAATGAACTTTAATTTTAATTTAATGAAAAATAAAAACAAAAACAAACTAAGACAATCTAAATAAGATTATCATAAAATCAACATTCGTATCATCATCATCATCATTCACTTAAACACTAAGATAGTTTTGATGTCATTCATTTACGCTGTGCTGCCACATAGTTATGTTAAGTAGTCATAATGTTTTAATTAAATTAGTGAAAGATAATAAAATTGATTTTTAATAAATACCTTCTCGTACATTTTTACTTACGTAGTTTTTTTATTTTATACATATATAGTTGATTAATTCAAAGATTTATATCAATTATTTTTCTTCTTATCAATTAACATATTTATTATATTATGTTTTTATTTGTCTAGGTATAACTTTTAAATAAAATTTAATAAAGATAAATTAAATTTACTATATTTTGTCGGATTATGATTATAATGCGATTATTTAATATAAATTAACTCCTATGTATGTTTAAGTATTGCTAGCTTAAGTAAGTAGGTACTTTATCGAATTGATTTATAACATCAACAATCATGGATAATAGGTTTTTGAAACGCAAATGAAAGTAAGGGGCTTCAGTTAATATTATTTAAAAGATACAAACATAAGATATATAAAAAGGTATAAATGATATAATTTTAAGGGTTTTGGCAGCACTCGAATTTCAGTCAGTACTAAATTGTCATAATGACGTTTATAAGAGATCAAAGTATATCAAAAGATTGGTGCTTTGAATGAATTTTAAAACCGTTATGTTTTTAGTTTCCGAAGTATGGTCTTTATAAAATAAAATTATTATTTGTATCACTAGAAAACTTAGCCGAATTTTAAAATTTAACCCAAAATACTTACAGAAATGTTTGTTTCAGATTGAGGAATCTTTTTTTCTTTTTAAAAGGTTTTAGAGCTTCTTCTTAAATAAAATACAATGATAAGGTAAGGTTAGGTTCAAGTGTCTGTAGATGGAGTAGGACACACTTAGGCCAGTTTATTTGCCGATTGTGATACCACATGAACTTTAAGGATTTCTTCTAAGCTCAATGAAACCAGTTTGAGTTGCTAACATGATTGACATCGTTAAGATCGTTATTGAAGAATTCTGCTAGATAAATCTTGCGTTTTTGAGCTAGAGCGTGCTTTCCTATTAATAGACATCGTAGTACCCGTGGCAAAGTACAAGCAAAGGAATTAAGGACAACGAACTTCGGATATGCACGTGGAATGTTAGGTCCCTTAACAGACTACGTACAGCCGAAGAATTAGCGGAGGCCCTAGACTGCTATAAAGCAGACATCACCGCCATCCAGGAAATACGATGTAATGGGCCGGGTAAAAAGAGGATGAAAAACTGCGATATTTACTATGGTGACCGCTACCAAGAAAACCAACAGCGCTTATTTGGATACGGCTTTGTCATTGGAGCCAGACTTAGGCAAGATCATCAAAGCTAAATTCGGCAACATTAGCCTGATATGCGCGCACGCCCCCACAGAAGAGAAGGATGACAACACCAAAGATATGTTCTTCGAGCTCTTATACAAAACATATGAGCAGTGTCCTAGCTACGATATTAAAATGCCAAGCTAGGAAGGGAAGACATCTTTGGTGGAATAATTAAGAAAAACAGCCTGCACGACAACACTTCCGACAACGGATTCAGGCTCATATATTTTGCTGCGGGGCGAAATGTCATGGTAGCCATGACGCGTTTTCCACACCTCAATATCCACAACGGAACTTGGAGATTTCCAGATCAATCTACCGTCAACCAGGTTGACCATATTGCGATCGACGCCAGACACGCTTCCAGCATCATGTATGTCCGAACTTTCCGAGGAGCTAACATCGACTCGGACCACTACCTTGTTGTAGCCAAGGTAGCACTTCGGGTTTCCAGACCCAAGGCAAAACAGGGAGATGCTGGGAGAAGGTACAACGTCGAACGGCTACAATCGCAAGAGATCGCCAAACCCTTCTCCGACCGAGTTACAAGTAACCTCTCTCGAAGTTCTCTGCCGCCAACACAATGTATCGAAAACCAGTGGCAACATTGCCAAGATGCAATCAGAGAAGCCGCCTCTCTCGTGCTGGGTTTTAAGCAACCACCAACAAGGAACCCCTGGTTTGATGAAGAATGTCGGCAGGCAAATGCAGCCAAACAACAGGCACGCAAAGCGGCGCTGCATAAAAGGACGAGAGTTGTTCATAAGCTCTATGAGCAGAAGAGGCGAGAGGAACACCGACTTCTCAGAAGGAAAAAGAGAGATCATGAGAAGCGTGCGGTCGAAGATGTTGAGAGGTTCAAAAGCAGGAATGAAGTTCGAAAGTTTTATGAGCAGGTGAAACGGAATTCACAAGTACAAAAACCTAGAACCGAAGGCTGCAAAGACGAAAGTAAAAACAACATACCTAGTGGAATCGCAGTCAATGCTGAGGATATGGAAGGACCACTTCTGCAGACTGTATAACGGCGACGACGAACGGAATTCCGCTGTCAGGCAGGATGGCCCATTCAACATAGACGACGAAAGCCAACTATACCGTCCTCCCGACTTGGACGAAGTAAAGATTGCCATATCTAAGCTGAAGTATAATAAAGCCGCTGGAGCGGATGGCTTGAATGCCGAGCCCTTTAAAGCAGCTGGAGATAAGTTGGTTAGGAGCATGCACCAACTTATCTGTAAGATATGGTCGGAAGAAAGCATTTCTGATGAATGGAACCTGAAAAAAGGAGACCCTTTAAACTGCACCATCTATAGAGGAATCAGTCTACTTAACATCGCCTACAAAATCTTCTCTGCCGTAATATGTGAACGTCTAAAGCCCATCGTCAACAAACTGATAGGTCCTTATCAGTGTAGTTTTACACCAGGAAAGTCCACAGTCGACCAAATATTCACATTACGGCAGATCCTGGAAAAACCCCAAGAACATGAAATCGACACCAACCATCTTTTCATCGATTTCAAGGCCGCATATGACAGTATCTACAGGGACGAACTGTATAGAGCCATGTTTAGTTTTGGCATCCCTGCCAAACTCGTCCGTTTGTGCAGGATGACCATGGAGAATTCACGCTGCTCCATAAAGGTTGGAAACAACTTAACAGAACCTTTCGATGTCAAAAAAGGTTTTAGACAAGGTGATGCGCTGTCATGTGATTTTTTTAACATCGTACTTGAAAGAACAGTGCAGAACTCACACGTCAACACTAGAGGCACTATCTTTCAAAAGTCTGTCCAATTACTAGCATATGCTGATGACATTGACATAATCGGAAGAACTCAGCGTGATGTCAATGGGGCTTTTGTGAGTATTGAGGCAGAGGCGGCAAAAATGGGTTTAACGGTTAATAAAGGCAAAACAAAGTACATGCTGTCGTCAAGAAAGGACCTACAACACCGACGTCTTGGTCAAAACGTCACCATCGACAGACGTAACTTTGAGGTAGTCAAGGACTTCGTCTACCTAGGCTCCGCTGTAAACGCAGAAAACAACACCAGCGCTGAGATCAAACGAAGAATAACTCTTTCTAACAGCTGTTTCTTTGGGCTCTAAGAAAGCAATTGAGTGGTAAAGTCCTCTCTCGAAAGACCAAAGTGTCGCTATATAAGACCCTTATCATCCCCGTCCTGCTATACGGTGCAGAAGCATGGACTATGACTAAGATGGCTGGGTCACGTAGTGCGCATGGAAACCAATGCTCCGGCCCGGAAAGTCTTCGAATCCACACCCACAGGACAGCGCAGAGTGAAGACCGCGAAGCAGGTGGCGCGCACAAGTGGAAAGTGACCTCACCCAACTTGGAGCGCGAAACTGGAAGGAATCCGCGGTTTATAGCAATCCACCATACTGCCAAAGCGTACAGTAAAATTGGTCTGATAACCAATGTGTAAAACCACTGCGTGATTTACCTTCTATATTACCTATAGCTTTTTTTCAAGAAAAGAGAGCTACACTAACTCCTTCCAATTTAGTTGTTTGTCTAAAATAAGACCCAGATTCTTAGCCTCGCCTGAGAACTTTAATTAGATTCCTTTAATATAGGAAGGGTTAACACATGGAATTTTGTATTTCCTCGAAAATAGGACTAAATTTTATTTTCTGTGGATTAACACCCATTCAACACCGGGCAGCTCAAAGTATTACCTTAGCTAAGCTATTTTGTAAGAGTTCTTTTAGGGTGTTAAGATGCTCTCTTGAAACCGCTATAGCAACGTCATAAGCATAGGCAATCACTCTGAAACCATCCGTATCCAGACCAGTTAGGATTTAATTTACTACCAGGTTCCAGCGAAGAGGGTGTAGAACACAACTTTGCGGTGTCCCTCTAATAAGGAATTTTCGCCTCTAATAACGAATGTCGCCCACTCTGACTCTCTACGTTCAGAGATGTTAGTGCAGATGGATTGCAGATGTGCCCACATTTTTAAAAGCACCTTCGATATCAAGAAAAAAGCAACGACAGTGTAGGTACTCAATGGTGCGTTGCGTACTAAGGTGTGTAACGCCGGCCGTTTCTACCGATTTGCCCTTGGCATGTTGAGACATAAACAGAAGTCTTGTATCAATACTTGCTCTTAAATGATTATTAATCAATCTTTCTAAGGTATTGCGAAGGAATGATGATAGAACTTATAGGTCTTATAGATTGTTAAAAATACATATAGAAACCTTACTTCTTATTTCTGATTTCTAAAGCACACACTTATACGTCGTACATTATATAATCCAAAAAACTCGATTAATTATATGAAATTTATCAACCTAATTTGTAAAATACCGTAACATAACTAAAAACCTGACTTTCGGCTTCTGTTTAAAGTATATTGTTTTTGTATTGTCCAAATAAAATGTCCAAATCCTACAAGACTTCTGTGGCTAAACCACAACCAATCACTTTCATAAATATTGCTTATCACGTTCTTTAAGATAATTAAAAACTAATTTCAAAAGTCTCAATAACAAGATATGTATCTCCCAGGGCGAAAAACATTAAATCATTTATTTTTTATTTTGTCACTAATTCAAATTCAAACTCAAAACTTCAACATAAGTACGTGTTTTTGTGACAAGAAAGCGAAAGAAGACAGCAACAAAAATAAAAAGACCATAAACAAAATTATGTCATTCAAAATTGGTGGATATATGTAAATGACGTAGTCTACATTTCTTGTTTCTTTAATTTGATTTGAACATAAACATATCAATCAATTTGAAATCCCTCCCCTGATGACGGACACAAACCAACAACATCAGAAAAAACCCGGTTTAACTGTTGACTCTGCGTTGTGAGTCAAACGACTTGATCCGGTTAGTAAGAAATTAAAAATGGAAGTTATTTCAGTTTCCTTCAAATCTATTTATAATTTATTTAAAACAAAAATGCTTGTGACCGGTAAATAGTTTGATGTTAGCAGAGGTTAGGTACATATTTTGTTTAGTTTTGATTACTCATTATCATTATACTCAAAGAAACATAATTTAAAAAATATCAATTCAGGTTTCTCTAAGTTTATTGCTTCTTCCAAAGTCATCAGAATTAATTCAATGAAGTACTTACTATTCAAGGTATGTACGTACGTAAGTAGGCAGAGTTATACGGACTCGTGTAGGTACATCCTAAGCATTGAATCAATTTGATTTGATTTTTAATTTAAAATTGAAATGAAAACGAAATGAAATGAAAAGAACTCAAATTAAAGTGCACTGTGCACATTCAATCAATCGATTTTGGACATTATAATGTGTTTTCGTTTATTTTTTGTTTTGCTTTCGAGGATTTTTAAGCGAGTTCGTCTAATGCAATTTGAAGACGAAGTTGTTATCCGGTTTTTAAGATTTAATTTTTAATTTAATATAGTCTTTTTTCTTTGGGTCATTCAGTTATTTGGACAGTTATAAATATTATATTATTATTATTATCTTTATTTTTTCATACGGGACGTTTAACATGCATGACTCATAAGCATGTCTATCGAAAATGCATAATTAGATTTAGATTTAGATTTAGATTTAGATTTAGATTTAGATTTAGATTTAGATTTAGATTTAGATTTAGATTTAGATTTAGATTTAGATTTAGATTTAGATTTAGATTTAGATTTAGATTTAGATTTAGATTTAGATTTAGATTTAGATTTAGATTTAGATTTAGATTTAGATTTAGATTTAGATTTAGATTTAGATTTAGATTTAGATTTAGATTTAGATTTAGATTTAGATTTAGATTTAGATTTTTTAGATTTTTTAGATTTTTATTTGATCATATTTCAAAAGTTTAACAATATTAGTTGTGTTACCCACGAAGCTTTTGCTTATCTGTAGGTGGTTGAAGTTACAAAGTATTTGAATTGATTGGATTTTAATATTAAACAGTTTTATATTAATTAAAGAAAGAAGAAGAAAAAAAAAAAAATTATATAAATTCATTAAATTCATTATTGGTTTAATTTAAGAAAAAAGATACATTACAAATTTTTAATTTACTTTTATCAATGCATGGTGTTTAAAATTTAATTTAAATAGAAAAATTTCAATTTTTTTTTACGTTTTTTAAAGTCACGAAAATTTTTAAGATTTGTAGGAAGTTGGTTCATAATTGATGGTATCGTATAGTTAAGTTGTCGTTTTCCGTAGTTGTTGTATATCATCGGTATTTCAAGTAGACCTTGCGCTCGTCTTCTGGTGTTTACACTATGTGAAATAGGTCGCTGGAATCTTAAATCGTCATAGTATTCAAGAACTGCTGTCATCTTAAATATATTTTCCACATTCAAGCACTTCAAATGTTGATGGTTTTTATTAATCATGTTTACAATTCTCCTCTGTAGATTAACAAGTTTATCTGTATGCGTTTTTGAGGCATTTCCCCAAGCTAACACTCCGTATCTTAATCGAGATTCCACAAGTGAATAGTAAACCTGTTTTTGAACATCTTTTGTTGAATATCTTTCCAGATGAAATAAAGCAAACATAGCACTCCTCATACTTTGCCTTACGATAGTAATATGCTCGTGCCAAAGAAAGTGTTCATCTATTGTAACTCCAAGGTATTTGATTGATGGAACTAATTCAATGGCATCACTTTTTCTTGAAGTAGGACATTCAGGATTTTGAAAGAAAATGTTAACTGTCTCTTTTTGTTTGATTGGTGCACGAATGTGCATAATTTTCGTTTTGGTTGTGTTGATGACTAATCCAAAATCGTGGCACCATCGAGTGACTTCATCAAACTCCTGTTGCATCGTAGAAATCGCGGATTCAAGACACATGTGTCTGACAACAATAGCTATATCGTCTGCATATGCAAAAGCTGTGCTTTTCTTAAAAATCCGTAGGAGTGCATCCGTAAAAAGTATAAAAAGGACCGGACCCAGTTTTGACCCTTGTGGTACACCATGTGTGCAGCTTCTTTCTTTACTCCATGAACTTCCAACTTTAACTCTAAATGTTCTTCCTATGAGATAGCTCTCCATCCATTTCCATAAAGTTCCCCTAATGCCAATTCTGTAAAGGACATCCAAAAGTTTATTGTGACTTAACGTATCAAATGCCTTGCTGAAGTCCACGAACATAACCAATACGTGATGGTTTTTATTGAGACTCGTGTTAATAGTATTACAGAATTCGCCAAGAAGTCTTCCCGTATTTTTACCTTTTTGAAAACCATATTGATTGGATTGCAGCAAGCAGTTTTTTTCAATAAACTTATTTAGTCGTCTTACAACAACTTCTTCAAGACATTTTTCCACAGCTGGCAAGATTGAAATTGGCCTATAGTTTAGAATTTCACTTTTTTTTCCTCCTTTATAAATGGGACGAATAACTGAAGTCTTCAAAATTTTCGGTACACACCCTTGTGTCAAACTTCTGTTCACAATTTGTTGAATCAATGGTGTTAGCAGATTTGCATTCAGTTTAATGTCACATCCCCTTATTCCGTCAGCACCTGGACTTTTATTAGGGTTCAGATTTCGAAGTATATTATAAATTTCGATTTCATCAGCTTCTTCTACATATATTGATTGAGAACGTTGTTGACAAGGCTGTCTTGATGTTTTAACATTGCATACGTGTACAATCTTCGTTGCTTGTGTTGAGAAATACTCAGCAAGTTTTTCAATAACGTCAGAAACTTTAGACGTTTTACAAAGATTGTGTTGTATAATTTCATCCACAGACGGTTTATTCCTACCCAATATTTCATTTATTATCCTCCAGGTTTTTTTCGGATCACGTTTAGCCTTCAGCATTTCATTTTTGTAGAAGTTAGATTTTTTCATTTGTATTTGTTTGTTAACATAGTTTCTCATTTTTTTGTATTCAGATTTGTAACTTTCATTTCGTAGATTATTCTTCCATCTTCTATACATTGTATCTCTCCTTTTACACAGCTCAATTATTTCCGGGGTTATCCAACTCTTGATTTGACGTTTTTTGTTTTTATAATTTTCAGACGAATCAGCGTATATAGTTTCCATTTTTATAAGGAAATTGTTGTATAGTTCATTTACGTCATTTTCGATTTCATATAGCGCATTCCAGTTCGTTTGTTGAATAAGTCGGTTGACTTTTTCTTGATTAATTTTTGATTGTGCTTTGCAATATGTGTTAAACTGTTCTGTATTGTGTTTAATCCCGTAAAATGTTGCAAAGTGATCAGATATATCAGTTTCTATAACAGCTGATATTATGTAGTTTCTCGAAAATGAAACAAATATGGGATCAATTAAAGTACCTGTACCAGTTAACATGTTAATTCGAGTACTTTTTTTGATAACATTCATTAGGCCCTTCGAAGACATCACATCAAGAAATTTACTGGTGATCGTGTTATTAAAATCTTGAGTATCAATATTTATATCACCAAGTACAACCAGATCCAATTCGTTGCGAGTATTTTCATCAAATTCAGTTATAAAATCATTTTTTCTTAGCGATGGTGATCTATAAATTGCATAAATATTTTTACTTCCCTTTATATCTACCATTTTTATATGTAGGCTGTCATAATTTAAAGTTTTCGAGGAGAGTCTTTCATAGCTGACATTTTTTTTTATATACATCGCAATTCCACCTAACCCCGAATCGTTTCTATGCATAAATTCCATATTAAAACCATCAATGTGATAAAGGGAGTTTTCTTCTTCAAAAATATTTATTTCTGTCAACACTATAATACTTAAGTATTGTAAAAAGTTTTGAATTTCTGTAATAAATACATTCCAATTTTTTCGAATTGACCGGATGTTCATACACATACAACAAAAATTAATTTTTTTTAAATCAATAATATTTAAACCAATAATACCATGCAATACCCTAAAATCAACTTCGTCTTCATCATCATATTCACTCATCATATTATTTACTGTCATTCGCTCTTCTAATTCTCTTGTAATTTTTAATGTTACAAATGTATTTTTTCAATATCACTCACAGTGCATATATTAATAGCCTCTTCACTCTCGCATTTACGAGCTAGTATTTTACCTGCAGCTTCCCATACATATTTCCAATTGCATTCTCTAGCTTTGTTTTTGGTTAGCCAAAGCAAATGCTTATTTGTAGGAGTGAGGTGATTATTTACAAAAACAACATTCCCATTGGGTTTTTCTCTTCTATTAGTTTTTGCACATTTTATAAAATTTTGTTTACATGAGTAACTTGCAAAAGAGACAATTATAGCTGATCTCTGAGGGTTTTTTGTTCTCGTTCTGTATATGTCTGTGACGTCGTGTGGGTGAATAGAACAGTTTATTGTCTCTCCCAATTCTTGTACTACGTTGATAAGGTTTTCGTTTGTTGTTGGATTTATATTTTTGATTTCAACGTTGGATTTAAGAAGTTGTTGTTCAAGCATATTAACTTTTGTTTCCATAACATGAATAATTTCATCTTTTTTTAAATTATTCTCTTTTAATTCTTTAAGTTCATCAGACAGTTTTTTAATTAGATCATTATTTTTTGTTATATTACAATTGATTTCTTCATACTTGTTGGCAACAAAATCACAGCTTGTTTTTATTTCTGCCATTTCCTTCCTCATTGCCCTCATCTCTTGTAAGATCTGGGCATTGCAACTCCCTCCAACGTCCTGCTTGTTTACTTCTGGAGTGGAAGTACTTCGAGTTCGTTTTGATGCTGGTTGTGAGTGTTTTTGCAGGAGAGATCGTATTTCCTGGTGCATTTGAGTTGGCTATTTTTTTTCTGCACGCAGAGCATCTCCACTCTTTTTTTTTTGTATTAGACATTGTTCTATACGATCGTTCTGATACAGTAGTACATTGAAAGTGCAACTTACCATCACATCCAAAACATGTAACAAAGTCTCCATGAGGGGGGAGATCCGAAGAACACTCACTACAAGAGTCCATTATAACAAAGGGATAAATTACACAATGTATATGGGTAGAATTGAGAAGAATTTGAATTAAAAGAGGAAGAGAATAAAACAAAAATTAATTTTGGGAGGTTTTAATGGCTTATCTTTCTTTAAGTTATGAAAAAGTCACTGTTTTAATGTAGTCTTTGGAGTTTAATTAAATATTGTTATTTGTTATATTATAATTTGTTATATATAGAAACCCACTAATTTACTTCAAACTGAGAGCTCACTTATAAACACAACCAATCAACTCAGAATCTCGAAATGAATGATTTAGATTTAGATTTAGATTTAGATTTAGATTTAGATTTAGATTTAGATTTAGATTTAGATTTAGATTTAGATTTAGATTTAGATTTAGATTTAGATTTAGATTTAGATTTAGATTTAGATTTAGATTTAGATTTAGATTTAGATTTAGATTTAGATTTAGATTTAGATTTAGATTTAGATTTAGATTTAGATTTAGATTTAGATTTAGATTTAGATTTAGATTTAGATTTAGATTTAGATTTAGATTTAGATTTAGATTTAGATTTAGATTTAGATTTAGATTTAGATTTAGATTTAGATTTAGATTTAGATTTAGATTTTATTTAAACATAAATTTTAAACAATAATTTGGTTAATACAAGCAATATGATGCATGGCATTGCCGTCTACCTGATTGACAACTATAAGTATAGCTTTATATTAATTTAAAAAAAAGAAAGTGCAGTTTAAGATTAAAACGCTTCATTTAAAGTTTGATGTCTTGTCTATATTTAAGTGCTGTTTTGCAATATGCATATAACCTTGTGACATCCATTTCCTGTAGAAGGCTTAGGATATCAGTATTTGAAAGAAAGTCACTGCCTAGGATAAGTCTTCTTTTTTCTCTCAATATCGCACGTCGTCCAACAAAATGAAAAACATCCTCGCGCTCCTTCAAGTTTCACAGGTTGCATAAAATCGGCAAGTCCTCACGGTGAGGAATGTAGTTCAGATTAAGGAGTTCTCCTCTTAGCCGGAACATATTTGTCGTGGAAGTAGTTTCTTTCCCGGAGATCGTAGTCTAGTCTACTGTAAATCAGTCGGTGCAGTGAGCTTTTTGCTTGCTCCGTGTATTGTGTTCTTGAGGCTTCATCCAGACGAGCTATTAGGCGATATAAAGTTGGCTTCCAAGAGGCAAGGTAACTATAGTTTAGGTCAACATCCACCTGCTCGGCTAGTTCTATCCAGTCTTTAAACCATCCACTTCGGGATTGGATTGTTTGAAGAACTACTTTCTTTGGGAGACGATAACTTGGCATATCCAGAGCTTTGAGGATGTAATCGACCTGCAGCTTGAGTGTTTTTATAAATAAAGGCGATAAACCCGTTTCCAGCATGATCATGTAGTTTGACGTACTCGAAGGAAGAAAAATCCGTTTTATGTAAAATCTGAGCAGTTTTTCCACTTGTTCATATTTTCAACCTCCCCAAGCTTGCCCCGCATAAAACATAACTGATTCCGATGCAGCTTCCAAGACCCTGAATTTACTGGTATGCGTAATTTCCTTATTATTAAAGCATCGCTTCCATGTTACGTTTATAGCTGTTTTCGCCTTAAAAAGTTTGTCAGTGAGATGTTTTTCCATGCTCAAGTTCTTAGTAAAGCAGACTCCTAGATATATGTATTTTTTCACCAAATCTACTCTTTCACCATTATAGTGCCATTGCTCACTTGCACCAGATCTTCCAACGCCATTCTTAAAAACCACCACTTTGGATTTATTTAAATTTACGACTAGGTTCCACCTTTTACAATAGCAAGCTTATTTATCATTAGCTGAAGGGACTGCGGATTATACGCGAGCAGAACAATGTCGTCAGCGAAAAGAAGAGCTTTAATGTTAACGCCTGCTTCCTCGATTCCTGCTGGTAATGCTTCGACTATATCATCAATGAAGAGTGCAAACAATGCATAATTATATGAATTGAAGAAATACTTTTAGAACGAGCACAATTTATTTTTTACTTTATTGTAAAAAGGCTTTTATTAAAATGTAATCTTCGGATTTCTTGTTTGATTGGACAAAAAGCGAAGAAGTGAGAAATATTTTAAGCCTGATTAAGGTTATATAGTGAACATTTAGGATTCAAATCATTTCTGTGAGGTCTAAAGCTAAGCTCAAGCTTTTCAATGCGCATTTTAAAAATAAGACTTATCCCATTGACAGTAAACTCGTTTCGCAAATAGTTGTAATACCCGAGACATAATTTAAGTTTAGAGTAAGCCGTTCTTGTAACAGACTCTCTTGCCCAGATTATTGGTTTTTGATACATTGTTTCGACTATAATAAAGGTTGATTTTTTAGCTATTGTCTTTTTGGCAACACTGGTTTAAAAAGCTGACGCACGTTTCGTGTTTTGTTTCACTGCCAAACATCTTCAGTTTGGTCTATAATTAAACCATGAATCGTCTTACAAACCAACAACGCTTGCAAATTATTGAATTTTATTATCAAAATGCGTGCTCTGTAAAGAAAGTTCATCGCACGCTTCTTCCATTCCAATTCTGTTCAGCGACGAAGCTCATTTTTGTCTAAATGGGTAACGTCAATAAGCAAAATTGTCGATTTTGGAGTGAATATCAGCCAGAAGCATTGCAAGAGCTACCAATGCATTCAGAAAAAGTCACAGTTTGGTGCGGTTTATGGGCTGGTGGCATCATTGGACCGTACTTCTTCAAAGATGATGCGAATCGTAACGTAACTGTGAATGGTGAGCGCTACCGTGAGATGATATCCAACTTTTTTTTGCCCAAAATGCAAGAGCTTGACTTGCATGACATGTAGTTTCAACAAGACGGTGCCACATGCCACACAACACGCGCAACAATGGACTTATTGAGAGGCGAGTTCGGTGAACATTTTATTTCACGTTCGGGACCTGTCAATTGGCCGCCTAGATCGTCCGATTTAACACCTTTAGACTATTTTTTGTGGGGCTATGTTAAAGTTCATGTCTATACAGACAAGTTCGCTTCAATTGACGCATTGGAAGACTACATTGAAGCATTTATTCGTGAGATACCGACCGGAAAGTGTATGCCAAAATTGGACTAAGCGGATGGACCATTTGAGGCGCAGTCAAGGTCAACATTTGAATGAAATAATCTTCAAACATTAAATTATATGGACCGTACTATCCATTCAAATAAAGATTTCATGCATTTTTCTAAATTGTATGTTTTTTTTTTGTTTGAAAAACTTTCCTATAGCTTTTAAAAAGTCACCCTTTAGAACTAAGTTCATACAGTTCGTTTCTCAGTACTTCTAAGTCATCACATTGTAGCGAAAACGGAAAGTTATATTCTGATGCCAAATCATATACCAGTCTTTAAAAGGATGGTAGAGCTGTCAAAATAATCTTTTTCTGAACATTTCTGTTAGATCTCCGCATACTTTAAGAATATAGTCCGTGTAAGCTTTAAGGTTTTTTTAAGAAAACTGGAGGCAGGCCAGATTCAATGTAGATAGCGTCGTTTGGTGTATTAGAGGGAAGTCTAAAAATACGTTTGAAAAATTACCGCTGCACTAGTATCTTGAACTTTTGATAGTTGCCTCAAACACTTTGAATTTAGTCGAAATATCTAGGTAGAAATGGCGATCTCAAGGCAACCTAGCCTGAGATCCAATTAGCGCTGTAGTGCGCCGCCGTTTTGATAGTGTCGAAATATCTATAGATTTGCTTTTGTAGAAGTTTGACCACATACAATTGATAGGTGCTTTTGCTACCTTCGTTTTTGTCTTTAAAATAAGCACAAAGATTTAAGTAATGAATTACAGGTATCCTAGGTATTTGAAATCAGTCACAACTTCTATGTTTGAGCCGTCAAGGTGCCAGTTGCGATTGGGTCTGTTACTGCGGTTTTGGTATCTAAAAACCATGACACTTGACTTGGTTCTATTAAGTTTAAGGTCTCAAGTATCGTTATATTGTTTTAATTTATTAATCTAAAGCTGCAAAGTCTCTGGATTAACAGTTAGAATTACATGGTTATCTGCATACAAAAGCACTTTGATAAGTACTTCTTCAAACATAACACCACCTGCAATTTGAACTTCAATGTCATTGATGAAGAGGGAAAAAATCAAAGGACTTATAATGTAACCCTGTGGAACTCCTCTTTCAGATTTAAATTGATTCGATAATCTCAATTTTAAATACTGAACTTGTATTTGATAGTAGTTGTTTAGGTATTCTTATGAACTTTGTAGACAGGGTGATACATGTAAGTTTAAAAAGCATTAACCTTTTGTTTAAAGTGTTAAAGGCGGCTGTGAAGTCTGCAAAAAATGCAGATGAGATTCTTTTTTATCAAAAAAACGTCTAGCAACACTCGTTAGAGTAAAAATTTGGTCTACTGTAGAGATATTAACATGGGACCCAGCTTGAAAACACCTTATTTTATTATTCCTTTCAACCTTGGTAACAAGCTTTAGGTATAGTAGAAATTTCAAAATATACTATTAATTCTTAAGGCATCTGACCTTATCAACCTTGTACAAGTTTTTAATACAAGAATTTATCTGACTAGAATCTTCACAATTTCAATTATATTACTCAGATTTTCTATAATTTTTATACGCCTTCGTAAAAGCTTGAAAAGCTTAAAAAACTTCGAATACCTTGCTTTTTTGCTATCGAACTTAGCGAAATATATAAAATCTCATAAAAGCAATTAAGAATATAAATGGTCCTACACTAAAAGGTTTCATTTTGATATTAAACAAAATAAAATGCACGACTGGGTCGTACGAACTTGCTCATGTATACAAACAGTCTGTTTACAAATGTTTCTTTTATTTTAAGATTAAAAAATGTACCTGCAAAAAACGTTTGTTTTCAAAAATTTAAACGCCATTTGATTTCTCAAAAAAAACCTTCATTTTTCAAAATTTGTATTTGATCGGTTTTTTTTTAATTAATTTTGTATATATAAATTTTTTCAATTTAAGTTTAAGAATATTTTTGGTATGCAGTTTAAATTTCAATATCCTAAAAAAATAAAAAAAAAAATATATATAATTTTTTTTAAAAATCAAAAATAAAAACAATGAAATTTTTGATCATCAAATATTATTGAGACAGCACAAAAGCTTGTGCAGAAATCGGTTGGTTTTGTTCTTGAGAAAACTTAAAAACAAAAAAAGGTTTTATGGGGGATATGCTTCTAGAGCAGTACAAAAATATTTTTTTTTTAATTGAAAGAAGCTTAATTAAGAAAACAAAGTTTAACGAACATTTAAAATTTTTGAGCAAATTCGAAATTTCGATTTTTGAACAAAAAATTTTGTATGGGGACTACTGTGATTAAAAAATGGATAACGCAAAGCTGCTAAAAACATCAACTTCCAAGTTTGAACTCAATCGACTCAATGGTTTAGGCTGCAGAGGAGAGGACAGACAGACGGAAGGAATCGGGGGACCGACATATTCCGACTTCTCTACCATCGTAAAATCATGTTTAATTAAAACCTCGAGTTCAAAATTCGTTACAAATGCAAAACTTGTCATTATATAGTTTATAATGTATGTCGCAAGTAAAAAAGTCTTAAGGTGTTAAATCACAAGTTCTGGGTGGCCAATTGTGACTGTGATTTCAAAATTATAGTGAATGTTAACAATTTAAATGCTAAACGCATATCGTTTCATTTTTATTAATGATTTAATTTTTCTTTTTTTTTCTAATGTCAAATGATGACAACTTCAAAAGTGACAGTTGCTTAAATAGCGGGCTATTTAAAATTAAAACTCTTATGTATTGTGTACTTGACAGATAAACAATTTTTAATCATACTATATTAATTCTTTATGTATTTGAATCTTGACAACTTGAAATGAAGTTATCCAAAATTAATTCCAATAAAGAATACAACTTTTTTTTATATTTAGGTAATAATTAAGTTATTGAATTCACAGTTCAATTTTTTTCTGTGAAAAGCCAAAACAAAA
Source organism: Eupeodes latifasciatus (assembly GCA_920104205.1). Taxonomy (NCBI): domain Eukaryota; kingdom Metazoa; phylum Arthropoda; class Insecta; order Diptera; family Syrphidae; genus Eupeodes; species Eupeodes latifasciatus. Next base: position 131,187,060 of record OV049924.1, on the reverse strand, counting down.
TATTTGCCTGATATTTATACAAATAGTCGCCGTTTAAACTAGAAGTATTCTATTCCTGCTAAAATCTATTTAATGAGGTACAAACTGTTGAATTCAAAGAATAAAGTTCTACACACTCAACTCAGCGGTCAAATTTATTTCTCTGATGGGAAAAGTTCGACAACAATCATAATTATAATCCATTTTATACGAATGAGTGAGTTTGGTTTTCGAAATTTCTTCTTTTTTTTTGCTAAATGAGTCTTCAAAAGAAAAATTATGTCCCAAACATCCTTTTCCACAAAGAAGCAAACTTTCCTAATTGACTTTGGATAGCTTCATTTGTTTATTGATTTTTCGTAATAATGAAAATTGTTTTTAATGCAAATATTTCTTATTAATATTTTTATGAGAAAAACTTTAATATAATTATTAAGGGTTTCTTAATGCTATACATATAACTTTCCCTATCAGGGTTATAATTGAATGAAATCTGATTACCGGATTGACCCTTGTGAAATAGATTTGTCCCTTTCCTTCAAACAAAATATTAATAAGTATCGAGAGTTAAATAAAAACAAAATCAAAACAAAACAAAAATACAAAATTTAAGTCTCGTCTCAGCTCGAAACAAATTTGGCAGACATAAATTTAAATCCGATTTTCAAATCTTATTTATAACTCACATTGAAAGTGACATCCCAAATTGATATGTTTCACACTTAATGTCATTAAAACAAGAGTTAAATTAAGAAAAAAGTTAAAAAACACACACTGACCCATTAATAACTTATTGGAATAATTTTTGTCGTTATTCACCCACATTTTAGTTTCCCATATGTACCTTAATTATACGTGTATATATAACCACCTTGTCAAGAAATAAGCCTAAATTATTGCCACTTAAACAAAAGAACAACAAAAATCAAACTATTTGCACAAAAACCCCCTTTTCCATATAAAACAATTTCAAAATTTTGTGAAAGTTTATAAAACTGAAGGCGTATAAAATACAGTTTATTAAAGGTTGGTGGTCGTTAGCGGTGGTGGTGGAACTGGTAAGTGGATATAGATGATATTGGTTTAAGTGACTTTTAAGTTTATGAAATTAAAAATTTAAAAAATACCATAAACATGTAAAAAAAGAAAAAAAAAACAAAGAATCTTAAGATAAACGCTATAAACAAAAATAAACAAAGAAAAAGAAAAACAAAACAAAACAAGAAAGAAAATAAATAAATAAAAATATTTAATTATTCTATTTCATCATTAATGATGTATAGATAACCCCATATCTACATTTAATATACACATGTTTCGCAAAAATCAATATTTATAAACATTCATGGCAGACGAAAAAATCATTTTGCATACCAATACAGACAAACAGACATCCATATGTACATATATACTAATACTTGTATAACCATACAAATCTGTAGTTGCTTCCCAAAAGTGCCTATTTGCGCAAATACACGTGATTTTAAGTCAAACAGTTTTATTTATATTTTTTATTGTTTTTTGTTTGGTATAATGTTCGCAGATGGTTATTTATGTTTCGGTTTTATTTTATTTATTATTTGTCTTCATAAAAACCTCATAAGTCATATAATTACTCGATTACAACTATTCGACTTATGCAAATATGTACGATAGTTATCATATCAAACTATTTGCGGAATGACATAAGGCATGAAATAGACATCAAGATAGTTGACTTTAGTTTTGGGAAATAGTTTTCTTTAAATTTGAATTCAGAAATTGATAGGGGAATGTGGGGCTTTTTGAATATCTTTCGAAACCCGTTCAAAACACCATACAAAATACAAAAACTTTTAATGCCCAAACGTGACAAAATATACCCTATATTAATTGTCAGCTATAGAATGTACAACAAAAATCTCGGAAGAGTCGGGCTAATTTATATTGTGAACACGTTCTATTAAAGAGTATCAATACATAATTTTGCAAGAACTACTAAACAATTACCCAAATAAAAATTAAAAAAGAGGCTGGGGTGCGATCCACACTGATAACTTCCCATCCCGTCTGTCGATTTGTCTTGTTTAAAAGGTTTGTAGGTTTTCGTGTTTTGTTGAAAAAGTTGTCAGTTGAATTATTCTAAAAAAATTTAAAAATTAACAACAATATTTTGCATATAATGAAATACTAGTTTGATTTTAAAATCTATTTTTGTTAATTACAAAGAAAACCAATTTTTACCAATTTTAGTAGAATTTGCGTACTATTTTTTGTAGATTTTAATTTTTATGAAAAAACTGACTGTCAGATTTTTATAAAAAAAAAAATATACACAATATCAAAAACAATATTTTCTGTGAGATAAAATTAGTTTGAAGATAATATTTTTTAATTTTTAAAAAGATATTTGAGTCAAAAGTAAATTTGTACTAAGTTTTAGTATTGTTTTTTTAGGTTTTTATTTTTTGTAAAAAAAAAAACTGTCAATTCGATTTTTTTCAAAATTTTACCGATTGTTGAAAACAATATTTCTTATAAGATAAAATTAGTTTGAAGCTAAAATCTCAAATTTTTGAAAAGATTTTTGAGTCGAAAACCATTTTTAACCAAATTTATTAATTTTTTTTTAGCTTTTTTAATTTTTGTAAAAAAGCTGTCAATTCTATTTTTCCTAAAATTTTATAGAATGTTGAAATAGTATTTTTGTCATTAGACACAATTATTTTGAAGCAAAAATCTCAAATTTTTGAAAAGATATTTGAGTCGAAAATCAATTTTTACCAACTTTTAGTAACTTTTTTTTTATAGGTTTTTATTTTTTATAAAAAAAAATTTACTGAATGTTGAAAACAATATTTCTTATGAGCCAAAATTAGTTTAAAGCCATAATCTCAAATTTTCGAAAAGATATTCTAGTCGAAAATCTATTTTTAATAACTTTTATTTATTTTAGCTTTTTTATTTTTTTGTAAAAAAACTGTCAATACTTTTTATATTTGAGTCGAAAATCAATTTTTACCAACTTTTAGTAATGTTTTTTTTTTTAAGTTTTTATTTTTTGTAAAAAAAACAGTCAATTCGATTTGTCTAAAAATTTTACCAGACGTCAAAAACGTTATTTTCCGTTACATTCAATTATTTTTTAGATAAAATCATTCTTTGTTCGTAAGATATTCGAGGTGACAATTATATTTTTTCAGTTTTTTCGATTTATAAAAGAACCGTTAATTGAATTTTTTTCCAAAAATTTACGTGTTTGGTATCACGTTACAATATATAATTTAAAACTTATTTTAAGTCGTTATTGTTTCGTGAGATATTTTTTTGTTTAATTGTTATGGTAAAAAACTACCCACTCAATTTTTTTGAGAGTCCTTTCTGCATTATTATCTGAATAACAAAATGTATTTGAAATCGATATCTCTACTGATTCTTGACCTACATATGGACGACGAAAAAAGCTTCCCTAACGTACGGACGAGCGTACAAATGCGCGCACAGACATCTCTCTAAAAACTATTTTATTTAGATTCTAGGGACTTTGATACGTCGAGAATGACGAATGTCGGTTTTTAAGTTCTCAAGAGTTAAAGGTTCATCTGCATAAACACGGTATTTCGCGTAGCCCCACAAAAAAAGTCCAGCGGTGTCAAATCGCATGATCTTGGTGGCCAGTTGATATCGCCACGACGAGAAATTACGCGGCCAGGAAATGTCTCTTACAATAAAGCCATATTCGGGTATCATATGATTATAACGCTCCGAATTGACGGTGACAGTCGTTCCATCGTCGTTTTCGAAGAAGTAAGGTCCAATCACACCTCCGGACCAAAGAGCTCACCAAACAGTCACTTTTGGTGGATGAAATGGCCTCTCTTCAATTACTTGAGGATTCTCAGAACCCCCAAATACGACAACTTTGTTTATTAACAAACCCATCAAGTGAGAAATAACCTTCGTCGCTGAAGAAAATTTTCAAGTTGTTCAAGCACCCATTCGACGTATATCTACGACGTACGTTGAGAATGGTCAGCTGACTTCAGTTGTTGTGTGAGCTGGACTTTATATGGATGTAGGTGAATGCAAAATACACCATAATGTGCAGTAAGACAGTCCTTATACCTGAGAACGACGAGGAATCGACACATTTGGGTCGTTGGCAACACTTTCATTTACAGCAGCGATATTTTCAGTGGTTTGAGCGAAACGATGAAGCACCGACCGGCCTTACAAAATCTGTAACCAATCTACTTTCTTTCTTCAAATTTCTTCACAATTTCGCCAATTGCTTGCGTAGTTGAACGATTATGTAAACCATAATCTCCTCTTAAAGCACGATATGTGGTTGTGGCAGAATCACCATTTTTGTAGGAGGTTTTAAAAATTTGAATGCGTTGTGCGATAGTTATAAGCGAACCATTTTCGTAAATATTAGACTTTCAACTAAAAAAAATAAATTGATTTAACAACTTAGTTTGACAGATGTCGAATTCTAAAGCCATATACTTGTGAAACCGCAAAATGGATATTTTCGCAGATTTAATTTTTTGAGTAAAAAAAATTGTATAATGTTTATTTTTGCTTTATTATTATTAATGCCATTTTTGCTTAATTACCTTTAATTGGCTTCAGTCAATGATATTGTTCGTTTTGAAGATATTTCAGCCGAAAAACAATTTGTTTTTTAATTCATATCAAGAAAAGAATAACATTTAATTGAAGTTGATAGCATTATTGGTTCGTTATAAAATTAAGATCAAGCTAAATGTTCACCTATTTGTACCTGCGCCATATACTACATACATATATGTACATATATGGCAAGTAGCGCATTCGTAAAAAAAATCGAACTCGAGATTTTAATCAAATATGACATTACGATGGTAGAGAAGCCGAAAAAAGTTGGTTCGGGGATTCCGTCATTCTATCTGTATGTCTGCACTCACCTCCTAGTCTAAACCATTGGGTCGGAACTTGTAAACTAAGGTTTTAAGCAGATTCAAAAATTTCAAAATCATGATTCTTAAAGAAATATATGTAAATATTTTTATCTTTCCATAGGAAGTTATTGTAATGAGTCCGATTTGTCAAATTAAAAATTTTGACATTTCTTGACGTTTCAAGGCCCCTAGAGTCGAAATAAAAGATTTTTAGAAAGATGTCTGTGCGTGCGTGCGTGCGTACGTATGTAAGTTCGTACGGCCGTTCGTCCATAGCTCAGAAGGCAGAAAGATGCAGAAAGGGCTCTCAAGAAAATTGCGTGTGTGGTTTTTTTACCATAGCAGTTTAAAAAAAAGGTGAAATTTTTGGTTAACCTTAAATATCTCACGAACCAATAACGCTAGAGACTTGAATTCAATTTTATATTATATATTGTAACGTGATACAAAACAAGTATATTTTTGGAAAAAAAATCCAATTAACACTTTTTTTAATATATCAAAAAAAATGAAAAAAAATGTGTCACCTCAAAAATTTTACTACTTAAATATGATTTCATCTCCAAAACAATTTTGTGCAACGAAGAATAATGTTTTTGACATCTGATGAAATTTTGAGAAAAATCTAGTCGATAGTTTTTTTATAAAAAATAAAAACCTAAAAAAACATTACGCAAAGTAGGTAAAAATTGAATTTCAACTCAAATATCTTTTCAAATACTTAAGATTAAGGCTTCAAATATATAAATATCGTTTTCAAAATTTTGAAAAATGTTGAGAAAAATCGAATTGACAGTTTTTTTTTTGCAAAAAAAAAAACCTAAGAAAAAAAATTATAAAGGTTGGTAAAAATTGATTTTCGACTCAAAAATCTTTTTAAAAATTTGAAATAATGGCTTCAATTTAATTTTAACTTATAAGAAATATTGTTTTTAACATAAGGAAAAATTTTGAGAAAAATCGAATTGACAGTTTTTTTACAAAAAATAACAACCTAAGAAAAAAATTATAAAAGTTGGCAAAAATTGATTTTCGACTCAAATATCTTTTCAAAACTACTTTGAGATATTCTTTTTAAACTACTTTAATCTTTCAAAAAATATTGTTGTCAACATTCACTAAAATTTTGAAAAAAATCAAATTGACAGTTTTTGTACAAAAAATTAAAAACCTAAAAAAAATTAACAAAAGTTGGTAAAATTTTTTTTTTCGACGTAAATATCATTTCAAAAATTTGAGAAATTGGCTTCAAACTAATTTTATCTTATAAAAAATATTCGATATTCGATAAAATTTTGAGAAAAATCGAATAGACAGTTTTTTTTTTACAAAAAAAATAAAAACCTAAAAAAAAAAAACAATACTAAAACTTGGTAAAAATGTACTTTCGACTCAAATAGCTTTTTAGAAATTAAAAATATTGGCTTTAAACTTATTTTATTTCTCAGAAAATATTGTTTTCGATATTCAGTAATTTTTTTATAAAAATCCAACAGTCCGTTTTTTCATAAAAAAAATAAAATCTACAAAAAATAGTACGCAAATTTGGTAAAAATTGATACATACATATATACAAACTTTTAAGCAAGACAAATCGACAGACGGAATGGGAAGTTATCAGTGTGGGTCGCATCTCAGCCTCTTTTTTATATTTTATTTTTGAAATATATGTATGTAGGTCCTATTTTTAAACAGACTCTTTGTATAAAGGAGCAAGCTCATGCAACCCATTCGTGCAATTCAGTTGAATTGTTGTAATGAAAAACATCTGCCTACTTACTTTTTAAGGCTCTTCCGCACATCTTCAGACACAATTTTGCTAGTAAAAATCTCCGTTTCTGAGATATAAACTTCGGACATATATATAAACATTTCTCTAAAAACGATGAATTTAGATTCAAGGGAACTTAAAACATCGACAAATCGAAAGAAAAAATAGCGCACAGTATAATAACTTCTAATGTTAAGTTCAAAAATAATTCCACTATTAACTTAAAGTAGGATTCAAATGGGGTTTTCGTCTAAGTCAGTTGACTTTTTTTTATTTTGAACAAAACAACGTTTTTAATAGTTTAATATTCATTTAATTTAGAAGAGATATCCTATTAACACTTGAAAACGATATCATCCAAATTGCCTTCAATACTACAAGATTCATTTCAATTTTAGTTATGACAAATGTCAAAACAAAACCCTATATTAAAAGGTCTTATTTCCAATTTTGTAACTTTGTTTTTTCAATGAGTATGTACTTATGTATTTTATGTACAATTTTGTGAAAATGGACTTAAAGTTTATCAACTGAAATTAATATACATGCATTAGAAATCATTATTTTCAAGCATTGTGTCTTAAGAAGAAAATCAAATGGATACAAACAAAGTAGCAATTTTTAAATTATATAAATTATTTGATTGATACCTGCTGTAGTATGATTGTTGGAAAAAAATTTAATTTTAATTAGTTAAAGATTTTTGTACTTTTTGCTATGTTTTTCTATATTTTGTAACTTCCCAAAAGAAGTTATTGTAATCGGTCGGATTTGTAGAATTGAAAATTTTGCCGTTTCAAGGTCCCTAGAATATGAATCAAAGATGTTTAGAGAGATATCTGTGTGTGCGAGTGTAAGTACGTTCGTACGTTCAAAAGTACAAAATGTTATATTATAATATAATAATAGTAATGTTACGTTATACGAAATTAGTAGGTTAGGTAAGGTTAAAGTGGCTGTTGGTTTGGGACGTCCAACACACTTAGACCAAAGTATGGTCCGTTGTGATACCACATGGATCAGTTAATCAGCTTAACTCGTTGAACCAATTGGAGCTTTGAATGAAGCGTAGGAGACAAGTAATGTCTGAATTTTTTAGATCACTGGTATCGTTAAAGTAGTATTCTCCAAGGTGGATTCTACGTCTTTGTGATAAGGCAGGGCATGTGCACAGAAGATGAGAGATTGTCTCCTCTTCTTCTTCGTCCATGCAACTCCTACAAAAATCATTTGCAGGGGGTCCAAGTCGAATAGCATGCCTTCCTATTAAGCAGTGCCCAGTCAGGACACCTATAACGTAGCTAATGTGCAATCTACTCAAAGAGATTAATTGTTTTGAGGGCCTGGCGCTAAGATTAGGCCAAATTAATTTTGTCGCTAAACAGGTGGTGGTGTTATTCCACCTGAAGTTTGTTTTCTCTATAGTTTCTTGCTTTAGCATGAGTTTACATGTAGCTAAGGGGATGCCTATCCTAGCATTGTGAGCCAGCAGAAGTAAAGTTGTTCCGCTTTTTGCAAGTTCGTCAGCTTTGCAATTTCCTGGAATGTCTCTATGGCCCGGCACCCAAAAAAGGTGAATGTTGAACTGTGTAGCCATCTCCGTAAGAGATGATCGACAATTTAGGGCTTTTAGTGAGTTAGTGGAGACAGAGTATAGGGACTTTAACGCAGCTTGGCTATCCGAGAAGATGCGTACATCATAAGTTGATATAACGTTTTCTCTAAGCCAGGATAGGACTTCTTTTATAGCCAGGATTTCAGCTTGGAACACGCTACAATGATCGGGTAGACGAAAGGAGAGACTTAAGTTAAGTCTATCTGAGTATACGCCTCCACCAACCCCATCCTCCGTTTTTGATCCGTCTGTATAAAAGTTTATAGGACCATTGTTCAAAAATGATGTATTCTCCCAAGAAGACCTGGGAGGTATAGTCACTTTGAAGCTATAGTTATTAAACTGAGGATGGGGTATGGTGTAGTCAATATTACTGTTTATAGTTCTGAACGAGTTCAAAATAGTGGTGTGGCCAATTCCATTATTGATCCACAGAGAGGAGGCCTGAAGCCGTATGGCAGTATTAGCGGCCGTTTGTTTGCTGAAAAAGTCCAGCGGTATTGGATGGAACAGAACATCTAGTGACGAAATTAGTATAATTTTGTAAAAAATGCTATTAACGGTTTTTTTTATAAATGAAAAAAAAAAAAATATTTCCAACTCGAATATTTTACAAACAAAAAATAATTTTACCTCCAAAATAATTTTGTGCAACCAAAAATAACGTTTTTTGACATCTGGTACAATTTCAAGAAAAATCGAAGTAAATTATTAAAAGTTTATTTTCCACTCGAATATTTTGGGAAACAATTAAAGATATTGGCTTTAAACTAATTTTATCTTATATTAAATAATGTTTTCAACATTTAGTAATTTTTTAATAAAAATTCAACAGTCTGTTTTCTGATAAAATTTAAAATTTGTAAAAAATAATACACAAAATTGGTAAACATTGAAGTTCGATTCTCCATACCTTTTGAAGGAATTTAGGTATTGACTTTAAAATGATTTCATTCTGTGTGCATTTTAATGTTAACGTAAGATAATGGTCTTAAAAACACGCAATCCGTATTTTTATATAAAATAAATAAACATTTTCGAAAAATGCTACTAAAACTGGTAAGAATTGGTTTTCGACACAAGATTTCGTAAACAAACACAAATTTTTAAATCAAACTTATTTTATCACATGCAAAATATTGTTGTTTACTTTAAGTTAAATTTTTAGAAAAATTCAATTGAAATTTTTTTTTACGAAACTCGGAAACCAACAAAAACAACATAAAACCGCTAAGAAATTGTTTTCGACTCAAGTATTACGAGAACAAAGAAATATATTGACTTAAAATTTTTCCACCTCACACAAAATGCTGATATAGTATAGCTATTTTGTTGAAATTTTACACTTATTTTTTATTCTATGTAGAAAAAATCCAGAAAGTTTTCGAAAAGCATTTGTTCTTTTTTTGAAAAAAAGTTTTCCTTTTTAACATTTATGAATGTTTAATTTTCGAAATCAGTTTACGAAAAACTTCAAACATTCTAAGAAAAAGTTTAAAATACAAGAGTTGTTGACCTGTTGTTCTATATATCCTTTTTTCAATATATTGCCAAACTTCTGTCAACTATTTTTCTAAAAACTATTTAAATTTGATATTTACTAACACAATTCAGCTTACGGGCTTCTGTTCACAGGTATTCTGATCTATTTTATATTTGGAGATATTCTTGAGATGAGCTCAACGTGCTTAATGTTTGATATATATTACCTGCGTCATCTTCATAGCACGATCACACGAGGTCTAGAATTAGACCTTGGATTAAAAATAGCTTCTTAAACGAGCTTAAGAAATCGGTTTCTTTTTCACCAAGTTGTGAAATTATTAAATCAAAAGGGTATCTACTTTACTTTCAAATTGGTTAGGTTTTCAGCAGCCACATTCGAGTTGAATTTTGTTTTATAAATTAAAGTCTTAGCTGAAAATGACAGCTTAAAAAGATATGCACAGTACATACCTATGTATGTAGATAATCTATCTTAGCCAAATCATAGATTAATGTTACTATGCTTATAATTTGATCTTTTTGGCCCTACTTCTATTACTTATGTATGTGGGTACCTTCATATGTCTAAAGAATTCCACCTTGGGCTTATTGTAAGATTATACCTTTGATGGATTGTAATTTTTATTTTTGTTTCGTTTTTTAAATAGCCTACAGTCTTACATTGTTGTAATAATTATAAATGCCTCTTCAACCAGAACAATCGCTTAAAATATTATTCTATGAATGATCAAACATGTTTTATGTGAATAGAATTAAATTCTCGCAATCATAATTTGCCTATAAGCCGTTGAATAGAAGTTAACCTCTATAATAAAATTACAAACAAAAAATACATAATAAATCTGAAGGTAACGCCGGCTGTCATGATTATCATGTTTTGTTTTATTTTCTTAATTTTAATTTTTATTTTAAGAATCATCTGTTGAGAATGATGCTAGACATTAATAACGTGAATTCGAATAAAATTTACATATTCTATGCTTTGTCCGAAAACCAATGGGCTATTGTTTTTGGTTTAAAAAAAATTCACATAAAGTTAATAATTATTGTATAGAGAATTTAAACGCTACATTGACTCATTCATTTTTTGGCAAGAATCGTATTTTTGGCTTTTAATGTTCAACTCGTGCTAATTAGATTAATTTATTTTGCTAAGAAAAATAAAACACACTAAACTGTGTTGTCTTTATAAACAGGATGAAGCATGGAGTTGTTATGAGCAATAGGTTAGTAGAAAACCTTGGTACAAATTTATGACCGAACTGAAGCAATTAAGACAGAACTGGAGCCAGAATAACTGTTAACTTTTTCGTGCGACTTATTCGCCTTTCACTTGAGAACAATAAATGTCTGAATTTTTTTGCGGAGAAATATAATTACAAAATGACTCACATCTTTTTTCATTCTTTAAATCAGTTATTTACAATTAGTTTACAGAGGTTAATAACTCGCGAAGTTAGCCTTAAGGTCGTTCAGACTAAAAAAGAATTTGATTTGATTTGATAGTAGGTACTTCAAGTTTTATACGAACTCGGTTAGGTTAGCTTCAAGTGGCTTTCCGGGATCGAGTAGGACACACTTAGGCCAGTGTATTGGCCCATTGTGATACCACATAAATCTCGAGGCTTTCTTTTGAGTTCAATGAAACTGGTTGGAGTCCCTTACGGAATGTATAAGACTGATTATGTTAATAAGATTGAAATCGTTTAGATCGCTAAGAAGAATTCTCCTAGAGTATTGGTATGTACAGAGGAGGTGAAAAACTGTTTCTTTTTCTTCCTCAACCAAGCAGCTTTTGCAAAAGTCAATTGTGAATACGCCTAGTCGAGTAGCATGCTTTCCTATTGGACAGAGGATTATGACCGTGATTATCAAGCTTATATGCGATCTGCTTAGAGATAGCAAGTAGCTTACACGCTACAAATCTAGTTTAGGCCAGATGTTTTTCGTGACCTGACAAGTGGTGAATATATTCCACCTAAAGGTGATTGTAAAACTCTTGTACCATCTTCATTAGGGATGATCAGCAGTTATGGACTGTTAGAGTTTGTAGAGACAGAGTCCAGAGATTTGATAGCGATCTGAGAAAAAAAGGATATCAGAAGGTGATATCATCTTTTCCTTAAGCCACGCTACAATGATTATAAACAAAATAAATTAGGTGGCGCAACAGTTCTTTAAGAACCAGGGCCTAGTGACTTACAACTCTCAACCATTCCTGTGTGCGAGTAATATTGTCAGAGAGGAAAGGGGCCTACAGTTTTAAGCCGAATCCGAACGTGAAAGCACTTTTCATGACACGAATTACTGCGTTGGAGAATTTGTCAATTCCTCGCAAGAGGCAGTACCCGTGAAAAAAACTTTAGATGGCATAGGCAGGGATTGAAACCAAGACCTCTGGCATGACAGTCCAACGCACTAACCATCATGCCACGGGTACTATCGCTCCATCTGTATAAAATTGGATTGACTCGTCTTCCAGGAATAGAAATCATGGAAGTTTCCGTCGTAGTTTGTAGGTGGGGATGGTGTATATATGTTTGCTTTGGAAATGATTCTTAATGCTTAAGAGTTACGGAGTGGCCAATTTTGTTATTAACCCACTGCGATGAAGCTTTCAGGGGAATAGCAGACCTTGTAGCTATTTGTTTCCTAAGTATATCAAGAGGTGTTAAGTGAGGTATCCAGTGCCATATATGGGGTCGTACCTTTTTCTAAAGCAATCTATAATACTTACATACCGATGATGCTTTTAGGGGAATAACAGACCTTGCAGTTATTCGTTCTGATTATGCGTAATTCGGAATTGTAAGCCCCATTTATTACCAATGGCGTTTTTGCAATTGCAGTTGCTTTTTTTACTCTTTCTTGTATATTATGTTTTCAATAATAATAAAATAATAAATAAGACCCAGATACTTAGCCTCGTCTGAGAATTGGGTACCTTTCATATAGGGAGGGTTAATATATAGAATTTTGTATTTCCTTGAAAATATGACTAAATCGGTTTTTCCTTTGCAGTATGCATGTTGAGACATAGACAGAAGTCTTATATCAATACTTGCTCTGAAATGGATATAAATCAATTCTTAAGTCTTGAGAAGGAATGATGATAGAATTATTGATCTTAGATCTTTAGAGTTGACGTGCAAGCATTTTCCTGCTTTGGGTATGAAAACACCTTTCACTTCTCTCCATAACAAAAGAATATGGACCAGATATAAACAACTGTTGAAAATTTCCTCAAAGATTGGTGCAATTATATTTGAGGCTGATATTATACCACCTGGTCCTACAGATTTATATGGTTCGAAGCTGTTAACCAAAAATACTCCATTTACCAAGATCGGAATCTTTCGTACGTTTCACTCTCCAAAACCCGTTTGTTTACATTGTTGTATTTGTAATTTTGACAATTAGTCTATGAATAGATGTGAAAATAAACAAAAAAAACGATGCCGTGGCCTAGCGGCAGTTTGCAAAGCAAAAACAAAATGGGGAGGTTAATAAAATTTGTTCAGGTTTTTCTTTTTAGTTTTTTCGATGAAAAAGCCAGTTTTAAGCTTTTATTTTGCGAACCAATGTACATTTTTGTCTTGAAAAAAGCATGTTCAACATCAGTTTATTATAATTAATTTACTTATTTACAAAAATCACTACGAAATTCTTCAATTTTCAAAATTAACCTCGGATTTTTGTATCAAAGATGCGTTCGAAGAACCATCAAGTTAAGGGTGCGAGCGCAATTTTTTTTATTGAATTCTAATAAATTTTCGTTAATGAACGGCCCAAAAATTTTGTTGCAAGTAATTAAAATCTGTATCAATTTAACTAATCCAATTATATTTATAGTTTGTTTTTAATGATCTAAGCTTGCAACTATTTTTCAATTCCATTTTGATTAATAAATATTAAATTAAAAAAAAAAGTTATAATCGAAAAATACCTCATCCATAACATTCTTGATTGATGGAAGCATGCATGTATTTGCTATCAAAAAAAATTATGCTTCAAAGGAACACCAATATTTAAAAAAAAATAATCAGAACGATTATAGCGATCAATGCAGAGCAAATAAAATGCAAATTTTGACATATATCACAAAATGAAAACGTCTTAAAATCGTTCTGAATTCATGCACAACTCATTCAATAGATCATGTAATCGACATTAATGTTTATTGTTGACGTACAGAAGTTTTTTTAATGAATTCCCACAGTTTAACGCAAAATATAATTTTCATTCATTTCTTAAAAATGTTTCGTTACTAAAGTTTAAGTTTACTTATTATTGTTTGATTGGCTGACAGCAAAAGCCAATGCTATATTTTGTGTTTAAGTATGCATAATGTATCTCAATATTTTGTTTTAAATAAAATCACACTACTACTACCACTACTATTATTGTTTGAAGGGTATGTTTAATAAAAGTGCTGCTAATAATGAAAAAAATGTATGAGTTTTACGTGTACATATTTTTGTTTTTCTTAATATAATAAATACTTCCATAGGTTACATTTTATAAATGCAGAACATAGAAGAAAATATACATAAACAATAGTTTTCAGATATAAAGCATAGGTTAGTGTAGAAAAATATTTTTGAGAAAGCCAATAAAATTTTAGGTATTTTCATAAAAAAATTTCCGCTTCAGCTAACCTTCATCAACTTTTTAGAAAAAAAAAAATAGCATTAATAGCAGCCAATTATTTCATAGCATATTTAATTGTTCACATTGTAAAATGTATAGAAATGTTCATATGCTACAAAATTCGTAATTTTATGCGTAAGCATAGAAGATAACATTATTTTGTCAAGAAGTATGCATTTTGGCGCGTTCAGCGATTTTTTTCTTTTGGGTGTTTGGTTTACAATGTAGGTTTATTCACACTGGAATAAAAAAAGTTACTTAAATCTATTTATTGCACTCATTTAGTTGGTATTGTTTGTAACCATATTGCCTATTTCTATTCCTTAAAGATGCTTTACACAAAGCAACTTATTTTTAAAACATGGTTCCCTCAAATTTTTATTCCAAAATCTAACTACAAACAAAATTCTAACTGTAACATAGTCCCTCAAAAAAAATTGTCAGGAATATTTCTGCGACAAACAAAACTAAAATTTGGTCTTGCAATTATCGAACTGCTTAAATGATGGAAATACTAATCTTATTGAGGAATTTGAACTAGCTAAAGTTGGCAATGGAACTTCACAAGTATGCTTCTCGTAGCATTGTCTGTACAAAAAAAAAATACGGAGGCAACCGCCTATTGTTTCCACCTGAACTTCTAACGTCGCCAAAAAAATGCTCTAAGCAAACTCCAGCTGAAAAAATTGTCTGTTTTGTTGTTTTACAAAGTATTGAGTTACACTTTTGTCCATTTCCAATAATTATACTTAACCAGTTGCAGCGCATGTTGCGTTCGCAAATAATTTAAGTAAACAAAATACAGCACTAATAAATCATTAAATATGTATTTGGTCTATTTTATTTTATTTAATATACATTAACATTTATTTGGATTGAAATTAAAAAGCTATACAAATCTTCCAATTTAAGACCATGTCAGCACTTCAGATTCTGTTGGTTAGGATTGTTTAGTTTTTGAACGAGGCCATGAAACATTCAAAATAAAGCATTTAGATGGGGCTGATTACTACAATGAAGCATTTTGATGGGCCTGAGGACTAAATGTGAGAATGTGTTTGGTTTTTTGCATCATTTCACGCACACTTTCTCACATTTAGTCCTCAGTAGCTTGTAGGCAAACCGAAATGTCAGTCTGAGATTCCGATCTTGGTGATGGAGTATTTTTGCTGTTAACAGCGCATTGTAGCTTGTCCATTTTAAACAGGCCTGGTGGATATGGTACGGTAGAACTTGAACGTATTTGATAATTACAAGTAACGGTTTGAGGGCTACTAGGAAAGTGAGTATTCAGTAGCAAAATTATAACTACTTGTTATAGAAAATTAAGGATATGACCATTTGATCTAAAATTTCTTGATATTATTTAGAAAAATCAAGTGATTAAATATTTTGTTCAGTTTCGACACACAATTTTTGGAAATTTTTACTGAAACATAACTCTTCCCAAATTATAACTTTGAACTATTGAACAAGATATAAAGAAATATGATGTCGTTCGATACTTTTTTTTGTGGGACATTCTTCAACATGGTTCTATGTACATTGGGTTCCAGTTTCAATCTAGCACGAGGAACACTTTAAGTGACAAAAGAGTCTCGTGTATGGCTAATGTGTCCAACAACCTTTGAAATCAAATATTCATAATAATCCCACATAAATATTTAAAAAATCCCCTTATTTCTTCGGGCCGATATCACACCAATAGATAGATAGATACACAGCATTATTATAAAATCAAATTAAATTGCAATCCCAATTAATTTTGTGCTTGCACTTAATAAGTAACATAAAAAAACGTGCTTCAGATGTAAATTAAATTCAATATAATATAAAATGAATAAATCCATCATCCGCAAAGACACGTTTTTCTAACACACTAGGTACTGGCACTCTTCACTTTAAAATAAAAATTATTAAATGATGATTTTATTGAAGTGCTGCTCATCATTAAGAGCAATATACACTTGCCATATGCAATTTACATAATTTATTTTTATTTTTAAATCTAAAATTACATTAAATTTGTGAAGAGGAACCTTTTTTGGGGGGAAGGAGGCTTAGATGGGGAAGGGTCTAAATTTTTGAATATCTTTGAACACTTTAAAATCAGACCTTTTTCATATCAATCTTTAAGTCATTTTTTACTCAGAGAAAGGAATTTGGTTAATTTACACCTTTTATATACATGTAAAATAATGTAGTAAAATGTCTAAAATTAAGACTTTTATTTGAATCAACTTTTTATGAATTATTATTTTTGTTTTTTCTTCAACTTAGGTCATCCTTAATAAAATTACAGAAAATCAACAACAAAACGAACCTTCATCGTCGGAGTAAACTTGCTGCCCCCACACATCAAGTGTAGCCGATGACGACGGACGATACCTGTGATAGATAGAGCCACATATTTTAAAAATAAGTTGAGATATCTACATTAATATATGGTCGATCACTGCGCTCTGTAAACACTCACATAAAATGAAGGCTTTTAGTCAACTGCTACTAGCATACCTGACCCTATTCACACTAACTGTGCAGATAGTCAAAGTTGTTAACGCTGGAACTATTATAACTGCAGGTGAGTTTTTTGTGTAACTAATCATTTTATAAACAAAATCAACATCACAAGGCCAATCAATTTCGTACACACGAATTTGGCAACAGAAACATCATTTTTTGTATAGTAAACCCTAACTGGCTCCATTGTCCATTCAACCGGATAGTACTTAAAGCCTCATGTGTGCTTAGCACACATTAATGTGACGGTCACTCTAATAGACCTAACTAAACGAACAATTAATTACCCCCACAGCAATTACGTGCACTATTCTTTACTCTTAAACTCCGGATTTACCATAATGTGTTATGCAGGGGTGGTTGTCAAGCGATGAGTGGTAACTACAATATTAAAGGGCCCTAAATTCGACTACATGGAATTTTCTTAAAAATGAAATTTCATATTCTTGAATTCACCGCGGGTGTGTAAACAATTTTGAAGAGGGACCTGAGCTTGACACGCAGAACTTCCATGTATTTTTCGATGAGTGGTAAAATAAAAAAGGGCTACTGCATGAAATTTTTGTATAAGTAAAATATTTAAAACAACTCAAGCGTATTCCAGAATTGTCCTGACAAAAGGAACATACAGAATTTCAATAACATAACTCTCGGGAAAATCTTTTGACGAAACCAAGTGTTTTATTAGCTTTCTTACAACAACTTCTTACAACTTATTGTGATCAGTAAACGTTAATTTTGAGTTTAGTACAGCACCAAAGTCGGAAAAACTCGATTCCCTATTGAAACTTGACGAATTCAACATAAAGTTGAGATGATGATTTATTATATTACGTTTGCGTGTTTTAAACAAGGATTGTCTTACATTTGTCAATATTTAAATCAAACGATTTTTATTGCAACATTTCCAAAATTAATTAGATTTTTTTGCTGTTCTTTACAATCCTTTATGGAGTAAATAATTCGAAAAATTTCAACATCATTTACATAGATTAGCGACACAGAATTATTTAAAGCAGAAGGCAAATCAATTATAAACAAAATAAATAGCAATGGACTAAGGTGACTCCCTTGAGGTACACCAGAATTGATTTTAAATTGACATGAAGGGTTACTTCTGAACATGAAGCTATAAAATCTAATTTATTTAGAAAACATCATGACTTAGTTTAAGAAGTAGAACTCAACGTGTTTTTTTTTCATTAGCCGAAAGTCTGGAAGTTATTAAAACCTGGTATTTATAATTATAAGTTATAGTTACACCATGTTAAACAAATAGAGCAATATATTTTCAACTAATGTTGATTCAAATTCCACTTTAATATCTCACTGGAAAATATCATATCCCTACAAAAGAAAACCCTAATCCATCCCTGTAATACCGTTTATTTAACCCACCTGCATTATTGCATTCTGCAACTGACAGCAGCATCACTGACTGCAAAAGGAGAGGCACATCAGAGTGAAAAAGAGAGAGAGAGGTGAAAAACATCAATTCCATATGCTTTGTTGGAATATTTAATTCAATTTGTAGATTAACGCGCTCGTTATACCTACAGTAACATTCACTGTAACTGACATTATATATGTACATGTAGTACTCTTTGGTCAAGTAGATACTGTTCATTTCAACGTGAATATAAAACCGGATGAAATTAAAGCCACTTATGATACGTTAACACTTTCCCGTGATTTGTTGCTAATTGCACACTGATTGTATGCCGATTAACTGCCCATCAAAAGTCTATATAATGTTGTAAAATATAATGCATAGGTAGGTTGAGTAATGGCTATTTTGATGCTGATGAATGCAAAGCATAAAGTTCATTGTCAAACATCATCAATCATAAAGGTGGTTGACATTTCGCAAAACAAAAAAGGAAACAAAAAATAACTAAAAGAGAATTAGAAAATCAAGGATAATGATAATGATGACGATGAGCATTGATAATGGATATCCTTGATGAAACGTATATTTATATAGGACAAAGGAGGTGTTTTTTTGGTTTGGTGATATTTAATGGACTTTCAATTTTAAGTGACTTTGACAAATGTGCCACAAGACAACGGTACCGGTGGTGGTGTGACTGTGATGCCACAGGCGACAGGCGACATTTTGTTAGAATGCAAATTAGTATTGACAGATCTTTAAGAAATGTCATCTTTCATTATGTTGAAGGTTAAGTATTTTTGACAGATGTCATGTTTAAATACTTTTATATTCATTTTTTGTTTTTTTTTTTGTGAAACTCAAGGATGTTTTTTGATAAGAATGTTGTTTTGTACATATTTTTGCCTCTAGAATATATTTAACTGTAAATTTGATAGGGAATTTGTATCAAAAATTCAGGACTATCTTTCGTTCGATAAACAATGGTTTCAATTGTGTTCAATCGGTGGTGCTGTCATTTTCAGACGAATGATAGACAAATTTTTCTCAAATTCAGTTTATTCATTTTGTTTTCATTTAACTTGTGCATCAGACGTATGAAAAACATTTGGGTTTTTGTCAATGCTTTGTCTGGCACTTAATTGAAAACATCTAAATTCAATTCTCAATTACTTCTATTTTAAAGGCATGGCCTGTCAGATGAACCAAGTATTAATATTCTGAATCTGAGATTTTACAGCCTTTCAATGGCCTGTTTTCATTAAAAGTTATGTTAGATACTCTTAAAGACACTTAAGTTTTCCTAAATTTTTGAAACAGGGTTCGACAACTTTCTTATGTTAAGAAACTTGCTTATAAATGTCTCATATAGTCGGATTGTTTTTGCATATCTGGATACTTAGAATTTTCTAAACTTTAAGAGATTCTGATTGGCTAGCTGTCATACTTAAAGATAAATGGTGTTAAGTGACATTTGTTTTACGTTTTCTTTGATTATTTTTAACTGGGCTTAGGTCACGTTAGACAATTCGATCGAACGACTATAGTTTTGACTATAGCTCTTTCTACCACATCTATGGGGAAGGGTAAGGAATACAATTGTCAAAACAATAGTCTATTTTCTATGCTCGCCGCTGACACATTTACAATCATATGAAATACATTTAAAAAATGATACAAAATCGTTCTGAAAATAAAAAAAGCGTTTTAAGGGCACTTATCATGTGTTATAAACAAAAAATCAATTTAAAAAAAGAAATAATTTACTATTTACCTTTTAAGGTATAAAAATACTTATTTTAAACTTTAAAAGATTGATGAGTATAAGAAATTAACAAGTTAAATTTTAAGTATACATAATACATAATATATGTAAAATATGTTAATTGATTTTTATGATATTTATAGTTTTGATTTACTGTCAACTTATATTACCTAGCATACCATAATTAAGTTGGAATTTTGACAGCTTAAAAACGAAACGTCACTAAAGAGTAGAAATGACTTTTTTGTACTTAAAAATGTGTTGTTTTACATGTTCCTTAAATAAAAAAAATCAATTTTGTATGAAAACCTAAGAAACTGACAGCCATACGTTTGATTTTTAGTCTGTTTTTTATATTGACCTTCCTTCACACTGCTCATTTTGACATCTCTGCACTTTCAGTTTCTTTCTCTTCATCAAAAGAAGGAGATATAAGAAAAATAAAGGCAGAGTTTAAAAAACGCTTTGATAGAGTATACAAATTCACAGTTCATCTGCTATTTGTGGATATTCTAAATTGATAAGATCTGTTCCATTAGTATTTTTGGAATTACTTATGAAAACCGCCATAAAAACAAAAAAACTGTCAAAATTGATTTTTAAATCAAATTTCTAAAAAACCTATCTGTACGTAACGTTATTGTTACCAACTGTCATTTTTAACAATTATCTGTTTAAAATATATGTATCTCTTAAAGTATTTATTATTACGAGTATTTCTGATTGTAACGAACTCTATTCACTCAAATAAATACATAATAATCGTGTAACCAATACTTAAGCTTTGCGTATCATATCTGTCAAGAGAATTTAATAAATTTTGGCATTTATGTATGTTAACTTTACCATTTCACAAAATGTGATGCATTTCTAAAGATGAAAACTAAATTTACAAAAATAAATCGACCAATTTCACTTGAAACTTTATAATTTATGTGACATATCTGTCAAACGAATTCATTTTGACATATAACGTCGTTTTTAATAATTATTCAAATCAGAAAGACTTTGAATTCATCATACGTGATGTCTCTGTGATGACCTTGTAATAAAATAAGTTTTGGTCAGTGAGTTCAGTAACTTAAGAAAAAAAAAAAACAACTTGAAAGAATCATGTGTCATGAACGAATATTGACATTTGTCATTTTTATCTAATGACTTTATTTTGCACATGCCATAATGTTAAATGCAATTTAAGGTGATAATTAAATTTAAGCTTCTATTGAATTAAAAAAAGAATGATTAGGTATATAAAATAAAATCATAATGCTAGTTCTTGAGGTTGTATGTCTCGTATAAAAAGATTCTTTTATTTTTCTTCTGCTGTGATACAAAGTATTCAAGAGCTTTTAAAATTAACAAACATACGTCAAGGAAAACCACACGAAATATTGCGAAATGCTACAAGCTATTGCAACAAAATAGCACCAATTTGGGTGGAGTGGAGAGTTAGTAGAAATGCATATACCATAAGTAAAAAGCTACATGAGGCAACATCATACGTAGTAGGTACCTATACTGCACCATCTAAAACGAGAGCCTCCAGGCAACTTGGAAAAACGTTATAGCGGCATGTTTCTGCAAAAGTGAAGTCATAAGCTTTAGAAATAGAGTCAAAGATATATAGGAATCTATACCAACTTCATAATACCTAAAGTGCAGCCGGTACATGGAACGTGCTGTGTACGACAACGACTACGATAACCGGAGGACCGGATCGACCGACCAAACGACCGCCCAACGACGCGACGACGACGATCAAATTCAGAAGCGGTCTTTTCTTTCTCTTGATTTGTTTCCGATTTGTGGTCAGTGGTTGGTTTTATAGCAAAATGGGTTCGATATGAGTGTCGTGTCTGTGTGTTTTCCAGGGACTATTTCCGGTGATTATTTTATTTTATTTTCTTTCTTTTATATTTATTTTTTGAACAAGCATCAGCATCACAGTGTTGCTTGCAGAAATAAGGAAGATATGTACCATTTCTTTTCCTTTCGCTTTGATAGCCGATTGTCGATTCGATGGTGTATTTGAACTTGGGCGGTCAGGGCACGGTCTGACTGTATATAACTATTGCATTCGTTTAAATGGAATATTATTGTGGTTAAAAACAAGGTGGTAATATATGACAATAATACAGATAGATACTTGAACCTATGGAGAGCTTTATTTTTATATTTATTGCATTTTAAAAGTTATTTATTCAATTGTGAATTTATTGAACCTATACATAATAGTTAATTATTATGGGACTTTATACTTGCTGTAGTTACTACCCTTGGTTTTGGTTCCGCTTGATTGTTTTTTTTTTTGCAATCTAGTTTGCCGCAGTAACGTCACGAATACCACCGGCCTCGCCGATATGACGACGAAACGGCCTTGTTTTCATGCCTTGTTTATGTGACGCAAACAAATACCACATGAAAACAATAAAAATAATCACTGTTACAAGTTTTTTGAGGTTAGAAATATGAACATACACCCAAATTATATACAAATATGTTGTAAATGATTCATTTGTATCATAATCATAGATATGTGCGTTTATTTACATTAAAGTGGATGACTGTGACCAAAATTGCTTGTACGTCGACTTGACTTGAAGATTATTTTGTGAAAAGACCCATACAATACCCTGACAAATACATTTTTTTACGTAAAATGTCAAAATGTTTTGTCATTCTGACATTTCTTCATTATTTGTTTTTTTTTATTAATACCCTTTATATGTTTATATTTAAACACAGTGCGACCGTTAGGAAAAAAGGTGCCCATTGGTCTTAAAATTTTAAATATCAAAATTGAAAGCACATTGGTCTAAGCCTTCCACATTCTCGAAGTGCGGCAAAAAAAGAATCTCTATACTTGACAGTACGTCCGAAATTAAGCTCATGGGTAAACTGATGAGCATTCTTGGAAGTGTTGTTATTACGGCTGAATTGTTTAAGGGGTGGAATGCAACTGGCTAATTCGATAGAACATTGTTTGTAAAAATATCGATAAAACAACGAAAGGCTTTAAACATTGCGATGGTGTTCTAGAAATGTAAATGGTTCGGTTATAGTTATATCGCCTTTCATTTTCTAAGTTCTTTTTATGATCCTATCCATGAGACTTAAACTTGTTTGAGTATGATCTGCCCAAATATGCCAGTTGTATTCACTTAGCAGCATTTTTGGCAATGTCGAATCATTCCATGAGAGGTGATCTGTGATACGAATATGAGAGTACTGTCATCAGCGAAACAGTTTAATGGATTAGAAGTGGCAGACAATAGATCGTTTATAAATATAAGGAAGAGAATCGGAAACAAAACGGAACCCTGAGGAACACCAGCATTTATTTTGTGAATATCAAATTTGAAACCAAACAATACAATTTGTATTGAACTTTTAGAAAGGTAGTTTCTAATCCAACAAAGATGAGATTTATCAATTTCTATGAGAGAGCTTGGTGCCAAATTATCAAATGCTTTTGAAATATCAAGTGCAAAATTCTTACTTCCTCCAAAACGATCTAAGGATTTGTTTCACAGTTTGGTGAGTTAACCAGTCAACCTATTGCTACGAAAGCCATCCTACCGGTCATTAAGAAGCTTTCCTTCTTCGAGATATTTCTTAAGCTGATAATTGATCAGCGTTTTCATGACCTTAGAAGTGAAGAACGTGATTTCTATTGGACTATGGTTAGAAAAGGAGTAAGATTCGCCTTTTTTAGGGACAGGCTAGACAAATGCTGTTTTCCATCCACTCGAAAAAATCCCTGTAGAATAGGATAGATGAAAAAGCTTACGCAATGGTTTTACCGACGTTGAAGAATACCTCTTTAAAACAATAGGTGGGATTCGTGAATGTCAAGGTCTTTAAGTCTTTTAGTACTCTAGCAACTATACGAGTCCGAAAGAAGATTCGTCCCACAAAATCGTTTAAGCTTTCCAGTACAGGAGGACTCATGGCATTCTCTGGTAGCGTCGAATTAACAGCAAATTGTTTAAGCAAATTGGCTTTATCAATTGAGCTTACAAAGTGTAATTAAAAACGAGCGTTGGAACCAACAATAACGTAGCGTTGCGCACAGTTTTCCAAATGACCAGATATTTGTAAAACCTTTGGGACATTGTAGTATTTTTTTAGCGTAATTTCTTGTGATGCAAAAATTTGATTCGTCGAACTTATTCTGGTTTTCCTCAGTGGGGTTGGCTTTATAACAACGCAAACTCACATTTCTGATCCTAATAACCTCTTTACAGCACGGATGAAGCCAGGAATTTTCTTTTGAGTTTGATAAATTTTATATCTGCGCTGGAATCCACGTCACTATTGGGGAAGCATAGTGACCTGACCAGTTAAAGGTCCGTAAGAATTCATTGAGACCGTCTCAGTTGGCTTTCTCATATTGCCAAACGGTTCTCGTAGGGATTTTCTCTTTAACTGGATTTTTTTGGCATGAGAAATTTGCAGATGCGATACAATGGTTTAATGTGCCTAGAGGCGGTAATGCACTGATTCCGTATTTATTAGGGTCAAAGGTAAGAAACAAGTCTAGGGTGTTGGCGGATTGACCTCAACATACCTTCCTTCAGATGTTTCTTGGCCAAAAATGCGAAGCCAAGAAGAATTGTCTCACTGTTACTCATTTAATAAAAATGTATGCACGGCCTTGTTTTAACTATCAAGTTTGAAAACGATACAACTTTGAGACGTCAAAATGAGTTGTCGTAAATGAGTCCAATGTGAATTGAAACAGAAAAGTTATAAGACAAAAATATTTCGGAATCTGTCAAAGAATACTACAATGACAGTAAATAATTATTATCACTTCTGTAAAATCAACCCGTCAATTTTATCAATTTGTTTGAATTTATTTACATATATTCTTTTGACTTTTGACGATCACTTCATGACATTGAATTTCAATTGCTTAATTTTCTTTTAACTATCTTAGCGCCAATGACATTTGCAAAATTTATCTTTACAAAATAAAAATGTTAAAATAAATTACAATCACGTGGAATTGTTGCGACTTTACTTAAGTCGCGTGGACACGTAAAATTTAGATAAAACTCTTATCTCAATTTTTAAGTAATCACATATAACGAAAAGACAGACAATAAGTCTTTTTTCAAAACAAAAAAATTAAACCCAGTTAATGAACACGAAGAAAAATATTACATTGTAGATTATAGCTATGGCTTTATAAAGATATTTATCAGTTTGAATAAACATTTAATACATAATGATTCTATTTTTGCTGAGTTACTTATTTTATAAATTTAAGTTATAAAATTTGAAATGTGTAACACAAAACCAATGATTTGCACCTGTCATTATATGAGCTGTGTTCACTTTATCGAATTCTGACACATTTTCAAGTGACACTTTAGATTGTTTAATGGAATAAGCCTGAATTCATATTGGGCAGGTTCAGACGACATAAAGGACTTGAAAGTAAGGCAAGTTTCTAGCATCTGATTGGCCAGCTGCCAAAACATTGCCTTCCAATTAAGGCAACTTTATTGGAAAGTTGACTGGAAAGTTAGTAAAGAAAAATCTCCGTAACTATCAAGTCAAGTCAACTTATGTATGTCAAAATGACAATTGATCATGTGTTTTCATTCAACTGAAAGCTGAACTTTATTACTCTATGATTTATTTATTTTTTGCACAACGTCATTTAATGCTTTCTGTAAAAGGGTTCCTTGTCTATTTGGAAAAGAAACAACTAATATTTCAATACAAAATATAAATCGTGGTGGACTTGTAGCTTGCTTGAGGAGTGTTTTGTAGACAATTATTTTGTTGGTACTTCTTGTACTATGAATTTAAAGTAGAGGTTTGTGAAGTAAAGTTTTGAATTTGAAACTTATGACACTTAAAAAAATAACTAGTTGCCTTGGTCAAAATTTACGTTCAAAGAATGAAGTTGACTGCAAATGAAGTCCCTTGTGTTGTCTAAACCTGCCCATTCTCTTTGGACATGATATTTCATTTTCTACAGTAAAACCCTTTGAAAACCTCTGCGAGACCGCTCTTTTAGAACCCTAATAAATCCTTTTAGTTTTCAAATACTAAATTAAGGACCTTTTTTCTTTGGTACCACTTTTCCTGCAATTTTCAACAATTTGTGGAACGTGTTTGTATTCATTTTATTTCTTGACTTGTGTAATCTAGTTTTTAAAAGAGGTTTAGTCAAAATTAAAAGAAAAGCAACTTTTGTTAACACAAGAATGGTCGAACAGTTTGTTAAACTATTTTTGTGGATCGTATTTTGTTACATTCCAATGGGACTTAAATTAAATCGTTAGGGAAGTTTACATCTATCCAAGAATGTACATAACAAAAACTTCGCAAACTCTGCAATTTTTGTGGAATGTATTCCTTTTATTGGCTTTGAAACCTGCTACAATCTCTAAAAGGTGTTTAAAGTAAAATACCCGACTGTAAGGACATCCCCCACACAAACACTCTAAGGCTACCTTCGACCTTAACCTTGAGAAATCCAATTAAAAACTCAAATTAAATTTCATATACTCAGCCACCTACTATGTACATACATACATATACATTAATGTAATTATATTTTTTATATTTATTACAGATACAAAACCAGCACAATGTGTTATTACAACCGATGACAAAATTCAAGTTATCAAGGATGTTGGTTCGGTATGGCATACAAATAATTCGTGCGTGCGACATTCCTGTGAGCTCGATGAAGATGGTAATCCACATGAAAAGCTCCATGAGGAGACTTGTGTTGTAAATTGTAAAAATGTAAGTCATAATTTTTCACTCACAAAAAAAAACACATTTGCATAAATTTTCTACATTTTTGTTTTTTATTTTTGTTTATTTAAAGGAATACGAATATCGACCGGATCCAAGTAAATGTTGTGGGACATGTGTTAAAACAAAATGTCTGCACGATTCAAAGTTGTATGAGGTTGGGGATTCATGGCACACAGAATGCACTATTCTCGAGTGTAGATTACATAATGGAGAAGCGATGATATCTGCTTACACAAAGACATGTCCTCCGGTCCCAACAAACTGTCCACAATCCGATTTGTATAGGGACAACTGTTGCACTTATTGCCGTCAAGGTGTCGATGCCGATGCTGATAGAAAATCCATTGACAGCGGCTTATACCCCAATGACAAGGATATCCAAGACAAGGAATTCTACAAGCATCATCCGTGTGTAAGGGATTGCACTGTGGGGGCGAAGCCCATGGTTTGTAAATACACGTTTGTGGTCGAATGGTATGAGACTCTCAGCAATGCTTGCTTTGATTGCCCAAGCAACATGACAGATTGTCGGAGACCACATTGCATCACTGGCGATGGTGTGAGGAGGAGTATTACGGTGGTGAACAGAATGATGCCAGGTCCTTCGATAGAAGTTTGTCTTAATGATACGATTATGGTAGATGTGAAGAATCATTTGCTGGGAGAAAGTACGACAATTCACTGGCATGGTCTGCATCAGCGAGATACACCATACATGGATGGAGTGCCGCATGTGTCTCAGTGCCCTATTCAACCACACACCACATTCAGGTACACATTTGCTGCTGTTAATCCTGGCACTCATTTCTGGCACTCACACACGGGAATGCAACGAGGCGATGGTTGCTTCGGACCGATGATCATCCGACAGCCCAGAGAGATTGATCCACATGGAAAAGCTTACGATTTCGATTTGCCCGAACATAAGCTACTCATCCAAGACTGGACCCATCAGCCGGGAGTGTCAATGTATGCGTCACATTACCACTCTGTTGGCGATAACAAGCCACCAAATATTTTGGTCAATGGGCGTGGACGTTATTACCCCGACATTTTCAAGCAGCAAGCCACAATTCCAAAACTTAGCCTGCCTGTAGAAAGTACTCCCAGACCGACTGAAGCTTACGCCACACTGATGATGGAAGATGAAACAACATCGGCTGAGTTCGAAACC
The DNA here is from genome assembly GCA_920104205.1 of Eupeodes latifasciatus. NCBI lineage: Eukaryota > Metazoa > Arthropoda > Insecta > Diptera > Syrphidae > Eupeodes > Eupeodes latifasciatus. The sequence goes on along the minus strand of OV049924.1, from coordinate 131,158,982 downwards.
ATCGACATCGAAACCACGACCCTGCCCGAAGATGTCAACTTATTCCAATCAGATGTCAAAGAAAATATGAAAATGGAACTGCCCTTTCTCAGAGCCAAACGGTCCAAGGATATTAGCCTAGAACAAATCCCTCTCGAAGTTTTCACTGTAGCTGAGGGCTTTAAGTACCGTTTTCGTAGTATTAACGCAGAGTTCCTTAACTGTCCCGTCGCTCTTTCGGTGGACAATCACACCCTTACAGTGATCAACTCGGATGGATATGATGTTGAGGCAATCAATGTGACTTCGGTGGTGACTTATGCTGGGGAACGCTTTGACTTTATAATCCACGCCAATCAACCTGTCGGAAACTACTGGATCCGTCTGAAGGGCCTCATGGACTGTGATGCACGATTTACATCTGCCTTCCAAGTTGCAATTCTCCACTACCAAGGTGCCGAACGGAACGAGCCCGAGGGTGTGCCACATTATGACTTCCAACCCGGTGGTATCGAGTTGAATTCCCTTAACATGGGTCCAGGTTATTCGGGCTTCGTTACCATAAACGAATTGAAGGCTCTTGAGGGAGGCTCACACTCAGCCATAGAAGAAGATCGGTCAATTCTTAAAAAGGAAGCCGACTACAAATTCTTCGTCTATTATGACTTCTATCCCAAGGACAATCCAGATTTCCATCCCGCTGGTTTGTATGGCTTCAATGAAGTGACAAATGGCAATCCAGTACTGACACCGCAGTTGAATCACATATCAATGACAATGCCATCGTTGCCACTGATGCCAGCGCGTGATCAAATTGACGATTCTATGTTCTGCAATGAAACGACTTTCCAACAACAGGGAATCGACTGTCGCAAGGACTTCTGCAAGTGTCATCATGTATTGCAGGTGCCTTTGGATGCAGTGGTGGAGTTGATATTGGTTGACGAGGGAATAGCCTACGATGCTAATCATCCATTCCATTTGCATGGCAATGCCTTTAGAGTTATTGGATTGGATCGAGTGGGGAAGAATGTCACCATTGAACAGGTAAGTTCAGAGCTTTTCTCACACTTTCTAATAGCTTCTTCTAAATATTTATGTCTCTTTTGTTTACAGATCAAGGAAATGGACAGATTGGGTCAGCTTCATCGAAACTTCGATCGGCCGCCAGTGAAAGACACAGTTACCATACCTGATGGCGGTTACACCATAATTCGATTCAAAGCCGATAATCCCGGTTATTGGTTGCTCCATTGTCACATCGAGTTCCATGCAGAAGTTGGGATGGCTTTGGTGATTAAAGTTGGCGAACATAATCAAATGGTCCCAGTGCCAAAGAACTTCCCACAATGTTCTGATTATATACCCGATATGGAAGATGATGATGTCTTCGTCACCTCTGACAGCACTGGACATGGTTCAGCTAGCAGTGTGATAAATAGTCTAACGAGCTGGTCTATGCTTTCTGGAGTTGCTTTAAGTTTAAGGTCTTATTTTACGTGAATAGAGTAGGGTGGTAGTGGAAGAGTATTAATTTGTACATTTTGTAAAGTGTATTATTTGTATTTTGTGAGAAACGTGTGAAATTATTCTGACTGAGATATTATATTTACCTAGTTACCTAAGCATTGATAAAATTTGTACATAATATAAATTAATATATTTAAGGTTTTTATTAAACAAAAAAGTTATTGGTGTTTATTTTGCATTGATATCAATGGTCATGCGTCAAAAAAATGTGTTTTTCTGTTTAAAAATTGTTGACTTGGGGTGAACTTTTTGCATAGAATAATTAACATTTTGGTTAGAATAATGTTTGATGAAAACTGATGCAAAAATTACTCAAAGGAATGTTTTTTTCCATTTCATGGCGACTTGAACAGTTTCCTGTTTTCACAAGCTTAAAGAAGCAAATTTAATTTTTTGTAGCAACAGCTGCAGCATGTACCACTGTCAAAGTTGAAATGTGCGAAAATGTGAAGCTGTAGCTGCAACAAGAAAATCAACAGCAGTAAAAGTTCACCCAAGCTATAACTTCTTGCTTCTTCTTAGAATGTTAAATGTTACAATAAAAACAAAAAATAAAAAAACAGATGGCGCAACAGTCCGTTGAGAACTATTGTTGCTTTCAATCTCAGATAGATAGGATAGATATAATTTAACATGTGGTTGAATTTGAAGTAACCTGGAATCGATTTTAAATTTGTATATTTTTTAGTAAAAACAGAATCATAAGATGTAAGTTGAAAATATATTTAAAGGAATTTTATTATAGCATAGACAATAAAAAAGTCGTTTGCCACCAATCTAAAAGAAGGCATCTCAACTAACCTATATCAAACTCCTTCGATAAGGTATCTAAAAATTCACCTACCAGGAAAACGCAGCCATTGTAATTGCCAAGAAATGGGCAGGTTCAAACGGCATAATGGACTTGAAGGCAAGTTCCTCTAATTCGCTTGGCCATATGCCATATAATTGCTTTCTAAGTAAGACACTTTATTGGAATATTGAGTGGAAAAACTTCAAGAACTCCCATAAAATTTTAAGACCTCCCTAAGAATCTCCAGACCTCCCTTAAAACTTCAAAATCTCCCTTGGAATCTACAGACATCCCTTAATATTTCAGGACCTCGCTTGGCATTTAATCTAGCATCTCCAGACCTTCCTCCTTTGGAATCTCCAAACCTCCCTTAACATTTTAAGCCCTCCTCTGCATCTCGAGATCTTCGTTAATATTTCCAGACCTACCTTGAAATTTCAAGATTTCCCTTGAAATTTCAAGACCTCAAAACCCCCTTAGCATTTAAAGTCCTCTCTTGGAATCTCAAAACTTCCCTTAATATTGCAACTACTCCCTTGAAATTTCAGGACCGCCCTTAAAACTTCAAGACCTCCCTTAACATTTTGAGACATCCCCTGGCATATCAAGTCCTCCCCTAGCATCTCCAGACCTTCCTCCCTTGGAATCTCCAGACCTCCCTTAACATTTCAAGCCCTCCTCTGGCATCTCCAGATCTTCGTTAATATTTTCGAACCTACCTTGAAATTTCAAGATTTCCCTTTAAATTGCAAGACCTCCCTTAAAATTTCATGAAATCTATTGGAATCTCCAGACCTCTTTTAGTACTTTAAGACCTCCGGAGCAATCTTCAGACCTCCCTTAAAACTTCAAAGCCTCCCTTGGAATCTTCGGACCTCCCTTAATACTTTAAGTAATCCCTTAATATTTCAAATCCTCCTTTTAAATTTCAAGATCTCCCTTAGTATTACAAGACCTCACTTAAAACTTCAAGACCTCCCTAAAAATTTCAAGAACTCCCTTAATGTTTCAAGACCTCTCTTGGTATTTCCAGACCTCTCTAAGATTTTCTTATCATAAATGATATCAAATATTGGTACAAGGACATGTTGCAACGTTATTTCTTAACCAAACTATATACAGAAATTATTGCTTGTTGGTCTACGTAATTTCAATTGTAGAAAATGAAGCTTCAGTAACATTAGAATAGGCTCACTTCACTTTGCTACGCCCGTCGCAAATGCGGAACCTGTAAGTTAAAGCATCGAAAAGCTATTGCGAAGTTATTTACAGTTTTTTTTTCTAATTTGTTTTGTTTGGTCTAAAAAAGTCATTAAGTAAAACGGAAACTCCTAAAATAGAGATTTATCAAGAGCAAGGACTTTCTAATAGCTTTGAAGGTCGGAAAATTAACAGAAGCCCAAAGGTAGTTAATAATTATTTAGAAAACACGTTATTATATGGAAAAATTACAAAGGGCGTACTTCAAGCATTCTTTCAAATAAAGATAAACGTAAAATCAATAGAAAAGCCTCCAGCTTCACACACTCTTAAAACACCTGAAGCGCCTGAAGCTGCAAAAAAAGAAATCCACCAAACAATGAGTGTAAGCTATAGCTCAATTCTGAAAGGTACCACATGGAATGGAATACTGATAGTAGAATCTTACCAAACGGTTGGTGAAAAGATGAAAATAAGTTCAAACGGACGGACGGATGTAATCATTGCTTCCATGATTTAAGAAAAATTATTCTTAGATCGCCAACATAGCAGGGAGAGAGCGAGTTATAGTATGGGGTGCCATATCCTTTTATGGCGCAGTTGATTTAGTTTATGTAAACTTTAAAGCGATAGCAGCCATACAAAACTATTTTGGAGACAACCTTACCTCAGTTCCGAAATATTTTTGGACCTCTCCCGATTATTTTCAAATTAATAAATCAATTCATACAACTGGTAAAGTTATAAATTGGCTGTAAAGAGAAAATATACAGCAGTTTAAGTGGCCACCATACTCTCCCGATTTAAGTACATATGTATATCATCAAAAATGTATGGGTTTGCCAGACACACAAGATTTATGAAGATAGGAAGCAGTACAGAAGTAAAGAGGAGCTAAAATGAAATTTAAATTGGCCTGAGCTACTATTTCCTTAGATCCATGAATTCGTTTAATGATTCCCTAAAGCTTCTCATTTTTGAGGTATTCAAAATAAAGGAGGCTGTACAAAGTATCACTTGCCACACAGCTAACGAAAAAATGGCTCTTTTGCACGACAAGTTCAATGGCCGTGTTATTTAGCTTTTTTGTTTAAAATTAGTTGTGGAAAGAAAAAAATTCCAAAAATTTTGTTTACTTTCATTTTTTTAAAAAAGGGGGTATGTAGTGAGTGCGTAAAGTTAGCCCCCCTTTTTTCGATTTTTCTATTTTGGAAAGTTGTTCCGGTTTGTTCCGCACTTTTTTTTTTTGAAAAACACACAAAATGGGGGTAGACTCGAAAAACTGTTTTTGACCTAGCCCCCTTTTTCGAAAATCGATTTTTCGAAAATTATTCCAGGTTGTTTTGAACATTGTTCCAAATTTTTGGACCTCTATGATCAAAGTTTTAAAAGATAAAGGCAAAATTTAAAAAAAATTCTAGCCCCTTTTTTCGAAATTCTAACTTTTTATATTTTTTGTAGATTCTAAAAAGTGTTCCAACCATTGTTCCAAAAACTAAGAGTCGTGAAATGTATATTTTAAAAGATAATGCAAAATACGTCTTCCCAATTTTTTTTACTACAGCATAATAAATCGTGAATTAGCACATATACATACATCAACCAAAACTTGGCTTATAAACTATTATTTACGATGATGGTCGAACTTTCAAAAAAATCTCAATATCTTTTAATTTTGTAAACATTATTTTAGCTCCCCTTTTTCAAAAATTAAAAATTAAAAAAATGTTCCAAGTCAAACCATATTTCCTCCAGTTCGTGTCGAAACTTCATCCAAAACTGTAATCAAATATATATCAAACGAAAAAAATAATATTTCCCCTCCCTAATACCCCCCTTTGAAAGAATTTAAAATTTTAAGCCAAAGCTTTATTCTTTCAGCAAAGACCAAAAGGTCTTTAAGATTCCGACCTTATGAAATAAATAATGATTATGAAAATATTCAAAAAAAAAACATCCCCAACCCCCCCCCCTCCCGTTACAAAAAACATTTAAAAAATATTTTTTGTATATGCATAATTGCATAATCACTCAGATCGAACTTTTCCAAACTTTCATTGAAATATGTTCAAAAATAAAGATAATAAGTCCTAATACCACATAACACTGTACCATTCTGTTAACTATATTCTGGCCCCACTTTTATGAAATTCAAAGTTCCAAAGCTTGTTCCCAATTGTTCCGGGGCTTTTCTAAATTGTTCCAGAGATTCGTTTCTTAAAATTTATTTTTAGTATGAAAAATTTACAAAAAAGTGCTCAACGCAAAATTGGGGAGACGTATTTTGCATTATCTTTTAAAATATACATTTCACGACTCTTAGTTTTTGGAACAATGGTTGGAACACTTCTTAGAATCTACAAAAAATATAAAAAGTTAGAGTTTCGAAAAAACGGGGCTAGAACTTTTTCAGTTCTAGATTACAATTCAATACCCATTTTTATACGTTCACATGAAAAAAGGTCAAAAACCATGTAATTTAAAGAATACTGTATGTATGCAGGCTGGAAGGGTAATGAATGTTAATGTTTCATTGCAGCTATTAGAAAACAAAAAAGAGCATGAAAGAAAGACTACAATCAAAATCTTCCCATTTCTGACAATTTTTATTAGACCTGCATAAATCACTGATTGATCGAGTCTCTTTTAATGTTATATCAAATATTCGTTCCTTCTCCCCTTTCTTCGATAGATTGGTCACAAAGACAGTGCGATTGAAATGTCAAAACCTTTTTATAAGCTAACGATTAATCAATGATATTCTCAAAAATAATGAACGAGAAATCGATTCGCGCATAATTCTGGGGCCTGATTATGGGATTCGCGGCGAATCGTTTTGCTAGCGAGTTTGCAATTTTTCAATTATTGTATTCGCTTTCGCCTTCTTCGTTTTGAATTCGACCAATTAATAAATTCGAAGGCGAATTTCAAATGTCATATTGTTTGTTGGCGAGTTGAAATCCGACAGCTTTTTTTTTGGCGGATTCACAGGCGAAAGAGTGTTTATTATTATTCCCTGTTCGATTTCGTGAATTCTTTCTTGATTGTAATTATATAAAAATGTGAATTAGCTTTATTTTAATTTTCTTATAATTTATCCTCAGTAAAATATAAAATTCATTCAAGGAACGATAAAAACAAGCAAACAAATAGATATCAATTTTTGACTCTCGTCGAGTTTATGAAGAAAAATAAGGGCATTGCAACGGGAGCACTCGTCGCCTCGTCGGTCCTGAATATCGGGCTAAAACAAGTTTAATTAATATTAAATATTTAATATTGTTTCAAATTTCACAAATTCAATCAAAACAAAACAAAATTTGTGGAAAGCTGTCAAACCAAAAGTGTCAAATCACTGGAATATAGGAAGAACTATTTTCGCTTCGCCGCGAATTCGTTAATAAGGAAATACGACGCAAGTCGAATTTGAAAGGTCGAATTGAAAACGATTCGCGGGAACCTCATAATCAGGCCCCTGTCAAACTAAAAATGCCAAATCACTGGAATATAGGAAGAAAAAGTCAAACCAAAAATGTCAAATCACTGAAATATAGGAAGAAAAGGTCAAACCAAAAATGTCAAATCACTGGAATATAGGAAGAACTATTTTCGCTACGCCGCGAATTCGTTAATAAGGAAATACGACGCAAGTCGAATTTGAAAGGTCGAATTGAAAACGATTCGCGGGAACCTCATAATCAGGCCCCTGTCAAACTGAAAGTGCCAAATCACTGGAATATAGGAAGAAAAAGTCAAACCAAAAATGTCAAATCACTGAAATATAGGAAGAAAAAGTAAAACCAAAAATGTCAAATCACTGGAATATAGGAAGAACTATTTTCGCTTCGCCGCGAATTCGTTAATAAGGAAATACGACGCGAGTCGAATTTGAAAGGTCGAAATGAAAACGATTCGCGGGAACCTCATAATCAGGCCCCTGTCAAACTGAAAGTGCCAAATCACTGGAATATAGGAAGAAAAAGTCAAACCAAAAATGTCAAATCACTGGAATATAGGAAGAAAAAGTCAAACCAAAAATGTCAAATCACTGGAATATAGGAAGAACTATTTTTGCTTCGCCGCGAATACGTTAATAAGGAAATACGACGCTAGTCGAATTTGAAAGGTCGAATTGAAAACGATCCGCCGCGCCGCGAACCTCATAATCAGGACCTCAAACCAAAAATGTCAAATCACTGGAATATAGGAAGAACTATTTTCGCTTCGCTGCGAATTCGTTAATAAGGAAATACGACGCTAGTCGAATTTGAAAGGTCGAATTGAAAACGATCCGCCGCGCTGCTAACCTCATAATCAGGACCTCAAACCAAAAATGTCAAATCACTTCGCTTCGCTGCGAATTCGTTAATAAGGAAATACGACGTTAGTCGAATTTGAAAGGTCGAATTGATCCGCTGCGAACCTCATAATCAGGCCCCTGTGTTACAAACACTGTTAGAGTCCACTTAACATCTCCATTTAAAAAACACAATGAAATGAGTACCTACTACCTCATGGAAATATACTTATCTTTCTTACATATATTTTTTCTTCTATTTTAAAAGAATAGTATGAAACAATAACAAATGAATCATAGTGAAAGCTCAAGAGAATTTAATCTTCTCATAAAATATTTAATTGCACTATTTGAGGTAGCAGTTATAATAATTTTACAACGTACTCAAATTGTGTGTTCGATTTCCTGGATTGGCTTTGTTATTTTTTTGATCTCTTTAAAATCGATAACCCAAAAACTTGAATTAAACTTCCATAAGTGGTATAGATTTGTATTGGCATTAAATTAAAGCGATAAAATAAAACGAGGAAAACATTTACACACTTCAGTTCAAAAATGCACATTCATTCAATTAAAAGAGAAGTTTTGTCATTAATTTAATTTCATATTTTATCACAAAAAAAAAAACATTTCCTTCTCCTAACTTATAAAATGTACGCAATTAGCTAAATAATTTCATAAAAACAATTTAAAATAAAACACAAAAAAGCTTAATTTAGTTAATTTCTATTGATTTGGATTTGTATCAATCAATACAAAAAATATCTATCTCTTAGGTATACAACCTCACATCATGACCATCATCACGATCATCATCATAATTGTTATCTTAATCATAATCGACATTTGGTTGTCTTAATATCTTGTTGCAGCATATCCTCAAATTCCAACTCTGTGAAATTTGTATTCCTTTGAAGCAGCACATCCAGCACACTCGCTTCACATCTACCCATTGCCATAATCGAATGCCAATCCGAATGTACCATTGATGTTTCCATCGATGGAAATTGCAACCGATTATTATCTCCGCCGGCGTCGCCACCGCCACAATCGTAATGACTCGCATCAGCAATTGAATGAAAACTATCATCATGCAATCGATTGCATATAAAACATTCAAATAATTCAAATTCATTATTCGATTCGAAATCGCGGTCGAGTAGAGTTGTTTTGAGGAGATCATTTGTGATGGGATGTAACATTGAGTATTTGTGATCTAGGTAGGTGTTGTATTCGTGGTCGTTGGCATCGAGACGTTTCAGATAGTCGGCTAGTGCTTTTGGACTGGTAAAGTCTGATATATAAATGACGGATTTTTTTGTTGGCTCCCAATCCTGCAGAAACAAATAAATGACACAATAAAAACAAAAAAAAAATTCTTGAGAATGATTCTTGATGGATGTTTTAATATCGAAGATGGTGGCTGGGATAACGTCGTCGTCTTCCTCAATAACATAAACAGCATTACAATCCGCCTAAAAAGTTGACTATAAATTTAACCAATAGGTGCAAGCTAACACAAAGATAATAAATCTCGTAAGGAATTGTTCAACATTCTTGTGGACACACCAGCCTTAGGTTAGGATATCTAAAATCATTTTAGTAAAAATTTCTAAGGAGGAATCTTCGTCTTTTTGACATGACAGGAATTTTCTTCTTCTTCTTCATCCATGCAGTTTCTTGAAAAATGATTGGCAAGAGCTCAAATTCGAAAAGCATGCCTACTCATTAAGCAGTGTCCTGTAAGGACTACTATAACGGAGCTAATGTGCAATCCACCAACCGAAATCAGTTGCTTCGAGTGTTTAATATCAAGCATTGGCTAAATTAATTTGGCTGACCAACAAGTGCCTGCAGGCATACCAAGTTATTATATTTTTTAAATATATATTTTTTTTAAATATAATAAACTGCTTTTGTTTCTTGGTTCTTGATGTGATTTTCTTGTTCCATTTTATAATCAATTTATTATTATGAAAATATTCAAATGGCAGACATGTACACACTCAAAAGGACACAAGCGTCCATAGGTTTTTAGAGATTGGATTTCAACCCCATTTGAAGGTTGTTGGCGTAGCAAATGAGAGATGGGGGATAGTTATTTCCACTAAGGCACATCTCCAGCGGAGGAATTCCGAAGATGGAATCAACGGTGGCGTCTACAGTTTCAGTTAGGTTGAACTACTTTATAAAAACCTTATAGGGCTTCGACGATATTTTCAAAGGTCAGGCATAAAAGGAGCGGTTATGCCCAATGTATCCCTTTGATTTCAAATCAAGGACCTGGTTCTCCAAATTAGAGTTCGTGCGTCAGGTTCACTTACTGGCCACGTAAAGAATTGATGAAAGCACCTTAGATCGTTTCGAGAAAAAAGTTCTTCGCATGATCTACGGCTGTAAGCAACGTAGACTTAGCCAGAACGATACAAAATCCCGAAAAGCTCATGGAAACAACACTCCAGCCAAACAGATATAAGGGAAATCCTACTTTTAATTGATTTATGATTTTTTTTCTCGAAATATTTTAAAACCTAATAGAAAATACATTTAAATATGTATGTAAAGTACAATATTTTTGAATTTCTCTTGTTAGTGTGTGGACTTTTCTTAACTCCAGTCTCAGTGTATTGGTCATGATATCGATGTTCAAAATGCAGAATGTTTTAGTGAAAATGCTTATCTTGCTTTTCCGGATAGACACACATAGGGTCATATGCAAAAAGATGAGTTCAAGCTCTTTACTCACTTTTCTGAGAACTTTCTTAGAGTGGTATGCAAAAAAAAAATACAGAGCCCGAGATCGATCTCAAGCTGTGAGTTTGAACTCAAAGTGTTGAGATCGATCTCTCGACGAAAGCTCTATGTGAGAAAGTTCTAGTTTTGATATGCAAAAAGATAAGCAAACGCTTGATTGCATGAGATCGATCTCACAAATTGTTGAGGATGGGTTTTCTCTTACTCAGTTGATAAACAACTATCAAAATGGCCGAGTTTCTGAAAAATTTTGTTACAAATCGTGTTTATAAAAATAGAAGATGTCCAATTGGTGAAGATTTTCGAAAATTGTATAGATTTAGTGAAACAGGTGTGCAATTATTGACAGATGATTTTTTTGTCCAACCCTGGTGCTTTGACTCATCAAGAAAAAATGAGGATTTTTCTGAGTTATGTAGGAGATCCTGGATTTCAAAGCGGTGTTGGTGAAGACATTGGTGTCAATCAATCAACGATATCTAGGGTGGTACAGCAAGTCGCAACAAAACTGCAAGCCTCACAACTGATTCGATCATATTCCCACACACTTCTGAAGAAATAGAAGAAGCACAAAGGTTATGGAGCAGTAAGTATGAGTTTCCTTATGCCATTGGTGCTCTGGATTGTACAAATGTGCGTATAAGGAAACCACTGTTTTAACTAGTGCAAGTGCATACAAAACGCTTTGAGATCGTTCTCATATCACTGAGTCAGAACTGTAGAGAGTGAATTCGTTTTTTTGCATATGAAACTGAGTCCGAGTCTGCCCGATCGATCTCACATGCGAGTTCAAGCTCGTCAGCTCTGACTCTGAGAACTTTCTCATCTTTTAGCCTATAACCCATAGTATCTTTGAATTGTTTCAAGTGAGCATTTAAGGGACCATCGACAGCCCATTACTCTCATACTCAGCTCTATTGATGCCAAGTAAGTTTTGAACTATAGACTTATTGAGTAGCTCTAAAAATGCATTATTGACCATTATTTTCTTTATTTGTGGGCCGCTTAAAATGGAGGCTTTCACTTTGGTCTTGGATAACTTTGTACAACATTTCATTAAATATTTAAAGACTTCTGAATCCTGTCGATGAGCTTTAGCGAACTATTTCACAAGTCCTAATTTTATGTGTAACGGAAGCAATAATATATTCTTAATCACGGCTATTGGATCCCATTTGACATTTTGTTTTCCTAACTGGAATTCGATTGAATTTTATAGTTTTGGTTATTCATCATTGCTAAAGGTCGCGACACAAAGCGTAATGCTTTGAAAACCCAATACTGTCACAGAAGCTTAAACCTTCCACTATCCATGGGTGGTACTTGCATCGAGAAGACTGAACAGCTTTCAGATCTTGTATTGTTGTGGAGTGAACACATATTTGACATTACCAAAAATCCTGTTAAGCGTTTAGGTTTTCTCCGACGACGAAAGAAGTTTTTTAGCCCTTCTGATCTGTTTATATTTTAAAAAGCTTTAATTCGTCCGAAACTCGACTATAATTCTCACAATAACGTTCTTAAGTCTTTTGAACAGGATTAAAAAAAAAAGAGTTCTAAAATTGATAGGAGATCGTTTTCATACCCAGACATTTGCTTCTCTTGAACACCGGCGCAAGGTCTTGAACCTATCATTGTTTTATTGATATTTTCACAAACAATATTCTAGTGAAATGGCAGTTGCATTCCTCCCCTCAAACAATTCAACCGCAATACCCGTACTTCTAGGACTCGGACGTATTGTTAAGTACAGAGATTCTTTTTCTAGCTGAACTACATGAATGTGGAATGCTTTCAAAGGCTCAATATTTCCCACTCATAGCAATGTGCAGATATTCAAAACCAATATGCATCGATATCTCCTTTCTCATCCTTTCCTCCTTTCCTAATTGCTCGCACTGTGTCTAATTATTATAAGGGTCTTCAAAACCCTTGAGTGCGCGCACAGTATTACAGTTTAGACAGGATCAAAACCTTTCTACCCAGAAACTCAAGGAGCGCCATTCTATTGAAGAGGAGAGGTTTTTCGACTCACCAGTATGGTAAGAAGGACGGCATTTGGTAATATCAGACAACTTATAAGATGTACTATTGTGGGAGGGGTTAGGATTTGTGCAGCTTTTTGCACCATCAATTATGAATGTTATGAAGGATTTAAATGTTTTTTTTTTTTCAAAAAAATAATTAACCAATTACCTTGATTGTTGGTGAGCCAAAGTATATAGGAATATTACCCATGACGAGTGGTCTCCAGAACTTCTCCGAGATATAATCATTACAAACTCCATTCTCGTAGGCAATGATAAACTTGTAGCGAGCAAAGAATCGATAGAATTCCTCCGATTGAATAGAATTCAAGTAGTCTCCAGTTAACCTTAAACAAAAAAAAATAAAAGACCATTAGAATGAGGACCCACGATAAATGAAGTGATCATTCTCACTCCTTTGGTAAATCCTTATTGTGCAAACATCCTCCATACGAATCCACTTGAATGTACTTCATCAACTCTTTCACATATTCATTCCTGCCCGAGGATGTGTCACAAATCGATTGGACAAATGCAACTGGTGCAAGGTTTTCCGTCTCACGTAACAGAGATTTCGTTCCAATGGCAACTAAATACTTGCGGTCAGTCAATTCTTTTTCGCTCTTGATATACTGAGTGGTGAGGGGGAAATTCGAATGACGACTAAATGTCGATGTGATATTGAAATGTTTCAGGACGCGAGGATACTGAATGAATGGCACATTTTTGGGGGATTCTTCGTGGAATAGAGCCCACAGATGATGGGGTTGGCGAGGTAGGGGTAAATCAGTTTTATTCAGTTCCGAACCATAAAACACTAGAACCTGATGTTTGATAAATTACAAAACAAACAAAACAAAACAAAACAAGAAGTCAAGTGTTTTGTTGCCGCGAAGCTTATCACAAAAACACTTACCTTGGTGCCATTTGAGTTGAGTAGTTTCCTATCGACAGTAAATGTACACTTATTGAATCCGCAGCGTTTGGTTTGGTGATAGTTGGGCAGGAGTTTTGTCCACCAAAGGACAACAGGTGGGGGTTTGGTTATTGAACTATGTTTGGTTATCTTACGGGATAGTATTCGATTGTTTCCGTTGTCCTAGAATTGAATGCAAATCATTATCGATTAAGTGTGGAAAAATCAAGACTGACTCACCTTCCAGAGCCAAAGAGCCAATGTTATCACGAGAACAATGAAAATTAGCGAAAGGATAAGTTTGATTTTTGCGAATAGTCGCATCTTTGGTTATTTTTGTTTTTATCTCTTTTGAGAAAATAGGAGATTTCAGAAGTCTTTTGTTTTCGATTGATTTACGTGCAAAAATAGTCTGTTGTCGTTAATTTCCATGACTTAACAACTTAGCAGAGCACTTTTAAGCTTGATAAGATGCTTTGTAATTTTTCAGAGGCTGGCTGCCGCTGTTAACCACAAGACGGCGACGACGATGATAAGACCGAGACGTTGACGACGACAACAAAGACGAAGTGCACATGATTAATTTACTTTGTGAGTTTGTTCAATTTGTCGCGATAAATGTTCATATTTTTATTAAGTTTCAGTATTATTATATTTTTAAGAAGAAACAAAACAAAACAGAAACAGCAGCAAGATTTATCTACTGTGGTCGTGATGTATTTTTCTTCTATTTTTTTAGCAGTCTTCGACTTCGCTCACAATCGACCACGATTAGGCGGGAAAGGAAAGTAAAAGATAAATGTCATAAAAATTCAGATAAATGTCATAAATTTCGAAATTTGTAGTAGATCAATGGTTAAATAGAACTAAAGGGTGTTTTGTTGCAAATGATACAAAGTTTAAAAAAGTGTTCTTATGCACTAAAATGTTAGCTTTTCAAATTGCGATTTTTATTCCTAGAAATAGTCAACTTTAGATTTTCATAATTCACGAGAAAAAAAAATGAAGTTAAAAAGTAAGCTTAGGAATCGACATAGAAATATTTGGGGCGGCTTTCCATTACCGGAGCAAGAATTTCCTTCTGATCTTTTTTTACAGTTAATAGGTGGGGGTCTCAATAGAATATGTTTTAAATATTGAGGCGAGGAAACACTTTTAAGTCATAAAAAAAATATTTTCTTTTTCGAATGTAACCCTACATTTTTTGTATTTCGTTTTTTGAGCCTAAAACTAGTTTTTTTGAATTGACAGTACGGCGTATTAACAGCTAGGTATGTAAGGCAACCCCTCTGCTTGGATGACTATAGGATTTGGAGTGGGTGCGAGTTTGGGTATATGCAAAGTACTTTTTGAATTTGAGCACTAAAATCAAAGAAATTGCAAAAAAAATCTAGTATGGCAATACCTATCAAAAAACGGGGAAGAAATGCCAAAATCAACCGTTGAGCCAAATATTTATTTAGCTTTGTGCATTTTGATATGAATAATTCTGGAATTTTGCTCAATTCCCAAGTCCGAAGTGGGTACAAAAAAATAAACACAATTTCTACTTAATTATTGAAGACGAAAAATTGACTGAAAAAGGTTGTTATTCAGTTCTAATGTAGCTTGAAACTCTTACTTGACAAACTTTCCAGTCAACATTCCATTAAAGTTGCCTTAATTAAATTTACTAGAAACTTGCCTAACTTTGAAGTCCCTTATGCTGTCTGAACCTGCCCATTGTGTCTGTCGTTGTCATCTAGTAATTGTGAAATTATTTTCTTTCTGTTGTTATAAAAGAACTCTTTCTTTTAATTTACCATTTACTTGAATTTAGTCGATAGGCAGATAGATATACTTTATTCTGTGTTTACAATTTTGATATTTACATTATTATAACTTCCGAATAAGTGTTAAAGACATGACATGGACTGTCGTCTGCCTGAGGGGCATTATTATTTATATTTTGTAATTAAGTATTTTAACATATTAAAACATAATTATTAATATTATTATTTTTTTTTCTTATTTTCATTTCAAATTACTATAAGAAACAAATTGTAATGGAATAAGGACTTTTAGATTAGTTAAATCAAAATAGACATTTTATTTATAATTTTTTTTTTAATTTTAGGAACTTTTAGTTTAGTCAAAACAAAGTTTTAGGACTTTTAG
This sequence comes from Eupeodes latifasciatus, assembly GCA_920104205.1. Taxonomy (NCBI): domain Eukaryota; kingdom Metazoa; phylum Arthropoda; class Insecta; order Diptera; family Syrphidae; genus Eupeodes; species Eupeodes latifasciatus. The sequence continues at coordinate 131,143,329 of OV049924.1, read as the reverse complement.
AATAAGTTAAATCAAAATATCTTACGTCATTTTATTGAATTCCAATGAATTTAATCGAAATTAGAACAAAATTTGGGAGGATTTTCAATATAGTTAAAAACAATTTTAAAGGACTTTTAGATTAGTCAAATCAAAACAAAAATTTATTCGGTAAACGGATTCTTATGACTGTTATTGGTTTGAATCAAAAATGTTCATCGATGATTCGGGCTATGTATTTTATCGCTTCTTTGTAGAATTCAAAAACGCGCATCCAGTTCGCACCATTCAGATAGTTCATAACCTCTTCAACTTGCAGAAAGCTTTCTTCAAAGTGAACACGCCTTATCTCAGACAAACGCCTACGAAGTGTAATATGTAATACATCTTCTCTCTCATGCTGATTACAGAGGGTACAAAGATCGATAACCTCGTTACGATGGGGCCTAAAGTTTAGTCTGATCAGTTCTCCTCTTATCTTAAATATGGATCCAATGATAGAATTGTTATATTCGCTGGTGAAATAGTTTCTGTCGTTGAGATCAAACACGCACTTTGAATAATATTGCCTTTCCGTTTGATGAGCGAGCTTTTTCAATATGCGCATACCTTTCATTTTCATCAGTGACGGATAATACTTGGTAAAGCATCTTCTTCAATTGAACCGCATTCATACTCCAATTTAGGGTCAACCACCGTCCGCAGCTAACAGGTTCCAATCTTTTACAACCAGCTTTTTTGTTTGAATCGCATACTCCATTAACTTTCTCGGTAGCCTATGCTCCTCCATATTTAGTACTCTCACTATATAGTCAACATTCAGTTTAAGGTTTGATATAAACAGTGACGGAAGACCAATTTCCAAATAATATATATATTTTGGGTTGTTTATCGGCAGAAAGAATATTTTCCTTAAAAAAAGCGTAATAGGCTTTCAACTAGTTCATACTTCTGCACTCCCCATACCTGCGAACCATAAAACCGGATAGCTTGGGCAGTAGCATTAAACACTCTATATTTTAAGTCAGTCGCTATTAGCTTGTTATTATAGATTCTTTTCCCATTTACACTTATTTATTTGCTTTTGAGATGTTTTTCTAATTTTAAATTGAAAGTGAAATCCGTTCCTAAAAAAAAAAATATAAGACTTAACTACGTCAGTTTTTTCGCCATATTTCCATTGCACGTCTCTCGCGGTTCTGCCAGATCCATTCTTAAAAACCAGGACTTTTAATTTTTCCGGATTAACTTCTAGATTCCACACTTGGCAATATTCTTCCAGTTTATTGATCACCAACTGTAGAGTAGTCGGTGACTCGGCAAGAATGACAATGCCATCAGTATACATGATCACTTTGATCAGTTTGTTAGCAAACTCCACTCCACAATTGAGATACTCAACCAAATCATCTAAAAAAAGTGCAAATAACAACGCGTTCCTTGGTTCACTTCAATCCTCTCTGATTTTTCTTTTCAATTATAAATGTATGCTATGGTGTTTTGGTACAGTTTTTCAATAATGTTGACAAAATTAGTTGACACTCCTAGGTTAAATAGCTTGTATAGTAATGAGTTTCAATTGATAGAATCAAAAGCTGCTTTGAAATCGACAAAAAAGGCGTACAATTTTTTATTTTGGTTGAGTTTCCACTGCGAAAGTGAACGAAGCACAAAGATATTATTCACTGTGGAATATCCTTTACGAAACCCGCTTTGAAATTCGCTAAGCTTGTTTTCATCTTGCACACAACTGTTCAGTCTTTCGTAAAGAACGATTGTTCACTTAGAATTGCTCACATCCCTGCTGATCTCCAAGTAATGCCTTTCATAAAATACTGAATTGAGTTATAAGAAAATGTGTGTTTTATTGTAATATTTCAAGAACAAGTTTTGTAACATCATATTATTGGTTTCTATAGATGCAAGATGATGAGGCGGATATACATAGGCTTAACCAATTTACGCTCTGTACGATATGCCAAAGATTCGAAATTACATTTGCCTCAAAGAGACCACTTTTTGTTAAAAAGCCAGTTTTGGTATCGAAAAAAATATTGAAAAAGGAAAATGGACACGTCAAGGAAATTATTGATTGCATAGTTGCGATAACATTTTCCAATGAATTATTAGAAACTAAAATTTGCTTATGATGTTTCAGTTCTCTTAGCAAAGAAGTTTCGATTAAAATAAATAAATTCAAATGTTATTTTTTGGGCGATAAAGAAAAAGAGAAGTGTTTTTCAGATTAAAAAAATATATTTTTCAATGTTTTTTTAATCAAACCAAAATAAAATTAATGCAGCTTCCCTAAGAAAAGTTACCCAACTAACAATTTAGCTTCTTGGGAAGCAATACTTTTTAAAGTAGGTCTTTTTTTGCAAGTCAGCTACTTTTCCAAATATTTTCAAAATAATAGCTTGTATAAACCCTGTGAACATAAAATTGACAGTTCATATGTAAGGCTTTTATATTTTAGTACGCAAAGTCCTGTTTAAGGCCTGCCAAAAATGGTAAACTATAAATTTTAATTCTTTAATCATCTATAGAGCCTGTAACTGAGAGTTAAGTACAAACAATTTATTTATGGCTGCTTATTAGACACATTGCATAATCCCACTAGTTGCATGTTAATTATTATAATTCGTTTAAACGAAAACAAACGTTAACAATTCTTATTAATATAATATATACTTAAAATCTAAAAACTTAAACTAGACTATTGAAAAATATTAATTTGCAATTCATACTTTTTATTTTATCATTTGGTGAATAAATATAAGAGTGAAATTTGTTATAGATTTCAATTAATTGATTTAAGGGGCTATGTACACTATAGTTTGATCTGCTAAAATTAGTATTCAATGGTTTCTGGAGTCTTATACTTAAACGACTAAATCTAAAGTTTAAACTACTAAGAACTGATGGTGATGAAATTTGTCCGTTTATTATTCCAACAATAAAACAAAACTGCAAGTATGTACATCCTATGATTTGTCAAAGAAGGAAGGTTTATGAGAGAAAGTCTTCATGAATAAGGCGGTAATGTATGAATATCATGAAACCACGGAAGGGATCGAAGACAAAAACGAACAAATCTTTTCTGAATGATTCTAGTCTTGTGACGTGTACGGCGCGGCGTAGTAAGGTGACCATACTGTACAAGCATATTCCAGGACTGGTCTCACAAATGAAACCAAAAAAGGGCCAAATCTCTTAATGAAACTCAGAACTCTATTTGCTTTTTTAACTATGAAGTTAATATGTTCTTTAAATGTTAGTTTAGAATCTAAGACAACACCCAATTCAGAAAATACATATACTCTACTTAAAGGACAAGAATCAAACATGTAACTAAAAACGATTGGAACTTTTTTGCGTGTAAAACTCATGGTTTTATATTTGTCAACATTTAAAACAAGACGATTATTATTGCACCATTCCCTGAATAATATTAAGTCTTCTTGCAAGAGAAGAGTCAGATGTAGAGTTAATTTTTTTTTAAATTTTAATTGACTCAAACAGTTTAGGTACCTATCACATATAGTTTAGCAACAGGTTGGTAGTTCATTATTTCGTTTTTAGGACCCTTTTTGTATACTGGTATCATGAAGGAGCTCTTCCAGATAAAAGGAAACAGCGAGTTACTTAAAGACGTGTTAAAAAGAACACATAACGGGTGTGCTAAATTCGCAGCACATTTCTTTAAAATGGATGATGGTACACCGTCGGGACCAGGACTAAAACATTCATCAAGTTGTAGGATACTATTAAGGACAGTATCTTCACTTATAACGAAATTGATAGAATTTAAGTGGGGGAAATTTAAAACAGTGGTAGATGTGTTAGGAAAACTAATAGTACTATGATCTACAAAAGCATCTTTGAAGTAGTTTGCAAACGTGTTTGCAATTATACTCGTCTCATTACTATTTGATATCGAATCAGCCATTAAGTTAGGGTACCCTACCCACATGCTTTCTTCTTACGATTAACGGATTTCCAAAAATTGTCAGGATTATTTTTAAGGTTTAATTCAATTTTCCGAATGTTGTCATCATATAGGATGTTAGAGTAGTCAGTGAAAAGTTGTTTTATTATAATGAACGTCCTGTAATCATCATCAGTTCCTGTTTGATTATACTTTATCCAAGCTTTGTTCATTTTGTGTTTTAAGTTTTTAACGTGAGAATCAAACCATGGTGGAACACTCAAGTTATTTCAAGTCTTTTTAAATGGAATCGTTTTGTAGAAACAGTCAAAAAGAGTTAAATAAAAAAATGTTACACATATCGTCAATATTTAAGTTACAAATAAGTGAAAGTTCGGGTTATTTTATTCGTATTCCACTTTTACAACAAAATTAATCACAATTTCCAATTTCCCACGACCGTATTGGCGGAAAATTTGTTTTTCTTGTTTTATTGGAAACTTGGAATCTTTTATTTGTTTATTCGCGTTTATATAATTTACTGTGTAACTCATGTTTAATTTTAAATTATGAGATTACGAAATAAGAAACCTAAAAAGAGTACAATCTGAAAACTTTATAATTGAACTCTTTTACTAATGTTTTAAAAGCATTCAGAATGCATCAAAGATTTTTACAAAATTACGAATTAAAAATAACTTATTTAAATTTTGTTAAGCTTTTATTTTACTTTCTTGGATGCTTTCCTGTTGAGATTGAATTTATTAAAAACTTTAATAAGTATAAAAGCCAGAAATACAAAACGTCCTAGTCTTGATTCTGTGACAAATTGAACTTTTTCATTATTAACTTTTACAACTAACGTTGATTTTCAATACTTTGATTGATCCTGTCGGGTGAAATTTGAAAGAGCGGAAAATAGAATTGATTGCGTGACAATTATATGAGTCTTAAATTATTTTAATCATATTCTATCAGACAAAACATAAATCCACTATAACAAAATTGATAAAGTTGGCTCTTCATAATATAGAACTAAGTGAAGAATGAAGAAAATTGTTTGAGTTTTGTTTCCAATAATTTGTAAAAAGGGGGAAATCTTTATTTTCTTAATACAAGCATTTTCTCTAAGAACAGCTTTAGTTTCCTTACAACTTTTATAAATAACTAACGTAAACTATAACAATCGATGGTGAGGTATTATTATTATATAGTAAGAAAGCGGAAACTTTGATTACTCGCTTAAGAAGACTTTGACAATAATATGAAAGCTATATACAAGTAAGATAGGCTGTTTAGTGAAACAATAGCTCTCTTCAACAAACTATTGCTTGTAATATTTTGCCTGTGTAAAGCATCTTGAAAATGAGCTACGAACTGCGAACTATGGATGTTCGCATATTTTGACTTTTCTTTTTTCTATTCGCAGACAGCGACGAATTGAATTACCCTTTTCTCCATATTTTCCTCAGCCATGATCTTTCACACAAAAACAAAACAAGAGTGATATAATTTTGAGGTTATGTTGCGCGCGAACAATTTATTCGTTGCAGCGTGGATGGTATGTGGAACGCGAGTAGAGTTTGGCAGTTCGTAGCAACCACACTGCAATTCGTTACTACCAAACTGTTTTTACAAAATTTTCCTGTTTTAGAGAACAAAATGCAAATTTTCTTATCCTAACATTAGTGTCTGTTATAATAGGATCAACCGAAATGAACCCCAAGAAACAACCGACAAATCCAATAAGAAAATTTCTTGTTACAAAAACCGCTAACGAATTTTTAGAAAAATACAATGACCCACAAACCTCGAAACAACAAAACATAGCAAATAATAACAAATAGCAATTCCTTATTAACAATGACCAGACGAAATATGAAGACCATGCATCAACATTAAATATCGGACATAACCAAAACCCACATTCAACTATAATAAAACAAAAATCCTTCCCAACCCGGTTGATCACCGTGGGAAGAGTAGATCAATACCCCCCATATAAGAACAATGAAACAGAAAACTGTACCCACTAGAACCAACACGGAACTCTAAGGATCTGTACTTTCAATGTCAGGACACTTTCCTCAGATGAGAAACAGGAAGAATTGAGACAAGCGCTGGAGAAAATTAAATGGGACATTATAGGACTATCAGAAACAAGATTGTTGCGAGGCAAGAGGAGGTTAGGAGGTGGGTGAAGTGGAAGGGTAGGATAAGGATGAGGTAGGGAGAAGTCCTAGGAAGAGTTTGGAAAGGGTAGGTTGGAATGTTAAGCTCCGGGGGACGCGGCCTGCTTGCGGTGCACGGCGTCAGCTCGTCGGACGGGGGGGATCTTGCCCCCGAAACTTAACCTCGCCTGCAGACAAAAACATATATCAGGCCAAGGAAGGAGGAAAGGGAAGGAAATATAAACGGACGGACTATGGCACATCTGGGCTGTGCGGGTGTTAGTGCAGTGAGGCCATTACCCACCCTACCTTTAGGTATCCGCGGCCAGTTTTGGATACCCCCAAATTGTTGGTCGATGATCGGGTTCAGGTCTTCTTACATGTCCACTCCGCTACCCTCGGCACCCCTGAAAAGAAACTCAAAACGGCATTGCTTCGCTGGCGCGAAACAACAAAAAAAAACAAACTATTTTCGTCCTTTTAGTAGGCGTTTTGGCGGAAGTTTATTTTAGTTTCACATATTTTACTTAAACTTAACAACTACAAAAAAATTAATTAACAAAAGATTTTAACCAAAAGAACTAAAGCAATAAATCAGAAAAAAAACTGGTAACAAAAAAATCTCGGTCAGTGGATATTATAGGTTTACCCTTTGGCGGTATTTTTTTTTCCTGAAACGATCGACGGAGCCCTAATCTCCTACCCCTCTATGGAGGTAAATATTAGGACCGTACACTAAATAAATTGTGGGGCCGAACGCGACACTTTCAACCGTTCTTTTTTTTTGATACCTCACAAACAAAAATTAAAAAAAAATTAACGAAATAAACAATCAAAAAAACAACTTCCACGCATTAAATAATTAGATTGAAAAATAACAAAAAACTTAAATATAGGACAAACACAACACAAATCCTCGCAATGGTATGTATAGGTAGGTAAACCAGGTATAAATTCTTAAGCGAACGCTATCTCCACCTCTATTTCACTGCACTTTTTCGCTTCAGGCATGAATTTCCGAAATCTTTGAAATTTTAAATTTTCTTTCAATTTAGCTTTTTATTTTAAAATTCCTTTAATTTCAATTTTTTTATTTTTATTTTTTTTCTTTAAGTTCAAAATTTTTATTTTTAATTTTCCTTAAATTTCAATTTTTTTTAAGTTTACTTAAATTTTTGTTTTTATTTTTTTTCCTTTATTTTCAAATTTTTTTTTGGCGGCGGCCCCGCTCTCCGCGAATCAACTCGGGCCGCCGAGAAATTTACTGGCATACAAAAAAAAAATAAAACAATAAATAACTTCCTAGACTAAACAAATTTCAAGACACTCACCACCTTTTCTTGTTCTTAACTTATTTTTTCTGGTTTTCTTCAGGTTAGTGGTATTCCATCCCACTCTTTATTTTTTTACTGTTATTATTTTATCTTTAATAATCACTTCCTTTTTTTTTCTAAAAATAATTAAATTAAATTTTTTTTATTTTATTTTCCTTTATTCAAAGCAAATAAATAACAAGACAAGTAGGAATTTACCATAAATTCGATTTTCAACACTTTTTTTTCAATTTGAATTTGAATCTTAATGTACCTCCACCCTACTATGTGGTAACCGGCCAAATGAAGGTGAACTGAAATTATCATCATACCAACACAGGCAAAAAGAATTCGGATGATGTATTTGTACCTATAACAGGAACACATCATCCGATCCCCATATCCACATAGTTATACCTCCACCCACATTATCACACCGAAATAGTGGGACCCCACGTAGGTATTAGTGAACTTCCAGCAGAATAGGGGTATCAGTGTCAAAAGAACGAAGGGTGTGTTCCAAAATTTACCCTGGGGGAGACATGTAGAACAGAACCACACGCGACCAGAACACTACAGAAATCCATACACCTAATTACAAAGTAACACCACAACATTTAACTAAAAATCACCTAACTAAACACTAACTAATTAAAACAAAATCACCTAACCACAGCAATGACAATGAAGACTAAACATGGACATAAAACAAATTTCCATTCACTGCAACTTAACCCGTCACCCAACTTCAGAGACGGAACACAAAACAGAACTCACTTTTAAGAACAGACCTATTGCTTCCCAATGGAAAAATTCCATTGAGAACAACAACAAGGCGAATGACAGCTACAAAACTCAGAATTACTAACCAAAACATAAACAACACAACAACATTTGGGTAAGTCTGAAATTTAGTTTCTCGATATAAATTTTAATTTGTTTATTCTTTTATTTTCTTATTTACATAGGATTGAGGATGCAGTTCCTGGACAGGCATCCACAACAAGATTACTAGGACAAAAAATAATAAATAATGAACATGATATCTTTTGCTACGTTGGAGAAACAAAAGGCCTCTACGGTGTTGGATTCCTTATTAAAAAAGAACTTAAAGCAAAAATAACGGACATCAAGCTACATAATGAAAGAATGTGCAGCATAAAATTGAATATAAAAAACACGAAAATGACAATAATTCAAATATATGCACCAACAGAAAAAGCTGATGACGAAGAGATGCTAAGGTTCTACAACAACTTAGAGGAAATATATATAAATAACAAATCAGAAATAATGTATGTGATTGGAGACTTTAACGTTAAGCTTGGAAAGAGACAAAACGAAGAAGAAAAGAAAACAATAGGACCCTACGAAAGAGGAGAAAGTATAATACGATGGATCGAAGAGATGAATTTGAAATTTGGTAACTCGTTTTTCAAGAAAAAGGACAACAGAAAATGGACGTGGATATCACCGAATGGCAAAATAAAAAATGAAATAGACCTGATTCTGACAAACAAAATTGAGACAGTCAAAGACATATCCGTGCTCAACAACGTAAAGTTCGACAGTGACCACAGATTAGTAAGAACAGAAATCATTATAAACCATAAGAGACTGAAAAGAAACCGACAAGTCCATTTCATCCAAAAAATGATTCCCGACCAAAAAATAGTAGATTATAACCAAACATTGACAGCAAAGATAAATCAATTATCAACCTCAAATCGTGACATACAAAACACATATGACGAATTAGAAAAAATCATAAAAAACTCTGCAAAACTATCAATTATGGACACCAAAACATCAAAAGATAAATTATCCAACAATACAAAAATCTTAATCTCAAGAAGAGATACTCTACGAACCAAGCAACAATTACTTGACCAAGAAAAAACTGAACTAAAAGAATTAAGAAAAACTATAAAACTAGAAATAAGGAAAGATATCAACAAGTTCAACGAAACAATAGCTAGAGATACGATTAGACAAACAAAATCAATAAGGAAAACAAAATCATTACTTAACAGTCAACAGGAATGGATTATTAGCTTAAAAAGCCAAAATGCAAGCAACATAACAAATAGAAAAGAGTTAAACGAAAATGCTACTAAGTTCTTCGAAAAACTATTCTCCTCGACCAAGCATATAACTGAAGAAGAAAATATTGAAAACATAGATATCAATCTCCTAACAACGCTTTTAGCAAAGAAAATATTGAAAGGACCATAGACGATTTGAAAAAGGACAAATGCACTGGAAATGATGGAATCTCTGCAGAAATGATAATATACGGGAAAAAATCGTTTTCCGAAATCTTAACATTTATGTTTAACGAAATCATAAGAACTCAGCAAATCCCTAAGCAATGGAGAGAAACAACCATTACACTTGTACATAAAAAAGGAAAAAAAGACGATTTGAACAACTATAGACCTATAAGCAACATTTCGACAATTTATAAGCTGTTTTCAAAAACAATCTACAGGAACATCAAAGAAGACTTTAACAATAAACAACCTAGGGAACAAGCTGGATTCAGAGAAGGTTTCTCAACAACAGACGATGAATCAAGTAATAGAAAAGTGCAATGAATTTCAACAACCAATATACTTTTTATTCATAGACTTCAGTAAAGCATTTGACATCGTTGAACACGAAACAATATGGACATCTCTAGAAAATCAAAATATGAACCCAAGCGTTATAAGGACTATCAAAAACATATACAAAAATAATGTAGCACAAATAAAAACAGAGAGTACAGGACGTAAATTTAAAATAACAAGAGGCGTCAGACAAGGAGACCCGCTTTCACCACCACTATTTAGTGCAGTCTTAGAGGATATTTTTCAAAAGATGAACTGGAAGACAAGATATGGTATAAGGATATGTGGACAACTTCTAAACAACCTAAGATTTGCGGACGATATAGTACTAATATCTACAAAAGCTAAACATATACAATAAATGACAACAGAACTTACTAGCTTGTGCAAGAACTAGGGACTACAAATCAACAAGTCAAAAACAAAAGTGATGACAAACCACATCAGAGAAGATATAATTCTGGACCATGAAAAAATAGAATACATAGAGGACTACATATACTTGGGACAACTAAAATCTTTTAAGGATCAAGAGAAAAAAGAAATCAACAGGCGCATCACAAACAGTTGGAAACAATTCTGGAGCCTCAAACAGATTTTAGAATTGGACCAAAGTGTAGAAACACGAAAATATCTCTTCGACTCCGCTATTTTGCCGGTGTTTACTTATGGACTACAAACCCTGAGCTTGACTACGAAATCTCTTGACCAGCTAAGGATCTGTCAATCCAAAATGGAAAGAAAAATCCTCAGAATAAGACCCAGCGAAAGGATAAGAAATGAAGACATCCGAAACAGTACTCGAATAATTGACGTGATAGATAGAACCAAAAGACAAAAATGGAGTTGGGCAGGACATATTTCAAGACAGTTGGCAACAAAATGGAGACCAGAAAGCAAGAGACGAACAAGCCGACCGAACAAGAGATGGAGCGACGATCTTTGCCAAATAAACGAAAATTGGTACAGTGAGGCGAAAAATCGAGACCTATGGGCCGCTTTGGGGGAGGCTTGCGCCAAAAACTAATAATAAAAAATTGAAAAAATAAATAACCAAACTTTTAAATATTAATTATCTTACTTTTCCATTATATAACTAATAATTCTATATTTGTAATTTGTATCATTATATCAAATAATTTATAAAAAATCTAATTAAAAAATTTTAAAAATTGTATCTATAGATGTATATAAATGTATTTAAATTGATAAGGCAATAAAAAGCTTATAATAATAATAATAATAATAATAATAATAATAATAATAATAATAATAATAATAATAATAATAATAATAATAATAATAATAATAATAATAATAATAATAATAATAATAATAATAATAATAATAATAATAATAATAATAATAATAATAATAATAATAATAATAATAATAATAATAATAATAATAATAATAATAATAATAATAATAATAATAATAATAATAATAATAATAATAATAATAATAATAATAATAATAATAATAATAATAATAATAATAATAATAATAATAATAATAATAATAATAATAATAATAATAATAATAATAATAATAATAATAATAATAATAATAATAATAATAATAATAATAATAATAATAATAATAATAATAATAATAATAATAATAATAATAATAATAATAATAATAATAATAATAATAATAATAATAATAATAATAATAATAATAATAATAATAATAATAACATTAGTGTCATTTGTTTTGTTATAATTTAAATTTGTTTTTGTTTGAAATTGACTTTTTGAAATGTGTAAAATCACGTTTGTTCGTCCATTCATTCATTCGTTGTTTGCTCTCATGTGCATTGTGTAAGGCCTTTAAGGCTTCCGAACAGTATTTATTAAAAGTTATTTTGCAAAAAAAGACTCGTTATGACAGGTCTTAAATGAGCTAAATAGCTTTTATAGCTTACGCCAAATTAAGCATCTTGCACATGAGCTACGAGCTACGAACTGTGGATGTTCGCATATTTTGACTTTTCTTTTACATGAGCTTTAATTCTACTCGCAGACAGATACGAATTGTCAATTTTGTATGTGGAACGCGTGTAGAGTTTGACAGTTCGTAGCAACAACACTGCAATTCGTTACTACCAAACTGTTTTTACAAAATTTTCCTGTTTTAGAGAACTAAATGCAAATTTTCTTATCCTAACATTAGTGTCAATTGGTTTCTTATAATTTAAATGTGTTCTTGTTTGAAATTGACTTTTTAAAATGTAATTCATATAGATAGATAGATAGATAGATAGATAAAAATTTTATTTCCAAGAAATATATACATAGTTAATTTAGTTTTCTTAACTTTAAAATTTAAATTTAATGACAATAACTTATAAAGTTGCCTGTCAGGTAAAGAGTTTTAATAAATTTGTATAATTAGTTTTAGCTTAGCGATTTTTTATGAATACTCATTTATAATTAAACTTCGATAACGTAGTGCATTTCTAAGAAAGTTGTAGAGATTGGTATAATTTTGTCCATTGAGGATATTAAGAAAATGTTCACGATTAAGATGCTCACTGCCTAGAAACTTCTTTCTATACGTCTTGAATATGGGACAGACTCCTACAAAATGGTATGTATTTTCGGCTGCATCGAGATTACAGATTGTGCAAATGCCTACAGATTCTCCGTTGAATGCTCGTGCATTAAGATTGAGCAGTCCACATCGATAATTCATATATTCCATGCCAAATGGCATCGATTGGCAATTTAATTAATTACATATTTTTGTAAATATCTTATAATACTATATTTTATTTAAATCTAAGGAATGGAAGAGCTTATTAAGTAAAAATGCTTCTTGTCTAATGTTTTATGGTGGAACGATCACTCGCTGAATGCATTCTTTATTCTACCAAAAATCTACTACATTCCTTGTGTTTACATTTCGAAAATTGATGACATGTTCGAATTTCCACTTTCTGTCTTCTGTGTTCTGTCATCATTTTTCTTGTCACTGAGAAAAATACGAAAGAAAAATATGATGAAAAATTTTCCTTAAACATTTAGTACTCGTCGTGTGCAATTACAATGTTCCATCGCGTTTCTTAAAAATTCCAAAATTATGTGCACAAAGCTTTAATAGAATTTATGGTGAATTGTAATGTAATGGCAAATAATCAGACAACAACAACTGGCAGCAGCAGTAAAAGCAGCAATCCCAACAACATCGAAGGCAACACGAACATCATCAAGAAAGACCCACAAATCCAATCGCCACCAGCTTGGGAGTCATGCTACTACTGCCCCATGGAATCCTTTAAAAGTTCATCCGACTTTGTCAAGTAAATGCTTCTTTTCTCTTCCGAAAATCTTGGTCCATAAAAATTTGTTTTTTTTTTGTAGGCATTTAAGAGATCGTCATTGCACCAAGGAGGGAGGCTCCTATGTTTGCCGCTATGGCTTCAATGGCGTCTGTCCATCGCTGCCACTGGATGGTGTATCCGATCGGGACTACGAATCGCATGTTACTCGCTACCACGTCAACCAACCAAGTCGGGAACCCGCTCCCGAATGGTCAGTCTTCTCGGCCGCTCAGAATCTTCCCGCCGTGCTCAATGATCCTGGCAGAGGCAAGCAGGCGAATCTGTTTACCAAAAAATGGGGCGATTCATTTGTGGAGAAGGCGCACATTGGCCACTCGCCCCATCTGGACGACATCCAATATGCTGACTTTGAGAATTATGTGAAGAAAATCGGCAAGCGCTATCGACGCCATGTCCGCATGAGCGCCCATCAACTGCAACAAGAGAAGGAAGATTCTAGTCAGCAAAACTACCGCAGTCCGACTCGTGAAGGCCAACTTAGCGAAATCCCCGACATCTTCATGAAAGCCACGATGGATTTGAACAACCCCGAATGCTTTGCCTCGGTCTTCCCGGGCATTGGGCAGGCCAGCGAAGAGAGCAAACAATCAGGCCGACTGCTGCAGGAGAAGCTCTCCCACTATCTGGACATTGTCGAGGTGAAAATTGCCCGCCAAGTGTCCCAGAAATCGGCGGCCTTCTTTCATGCAATGACATCGCAAGATGCCATCATGGAGCAGATGCAGGAGGCGGCCCAAAATGTTCGCGAATTGAGGCAGAGTCTGCGAGCTCTGAGTAAGACTGAGGTTGAGGATTCGTTGAAAATTGTCCAGTACGCCCAGCGAAGGCGAAATTACGATCAAACTCTGGACAAACTCTGCCTAATGGCGACGGTGCACAAGACACAGCCAATGTTGCAGCTGTTGTTGGGCACGCAGGACTACGTAGCAGCTCTGGATTTGATAGGTGAGTTGGATGGAGGATGTTTTCATGATTCGATTGTCATTTCCCCTTTTTTCAGGAACCACCCAGGAAATCCTTACCCAAGAACTAGTCGGTGTGCACTGTTTCAAGCATCTGCCGATGCAACTAACCGAAATGGAGAAACTCATCGATAAAATGCTGACCACGGAATTCGAACGTTTCGCCACAGCCGATCTGAATCGACCCTTGTCATCGACCAGTCCCAATTCAGATGAGGAATTCGATAAAATTCTGGCCGAGGATAAACTCATTTGCATTGTCATGGGTCTGTTGCGCAAGAATAACTACGCCTTCATCGATACCTACAAGGAGGAGAGTATCGTGACGATAAGAGCAATAATCAAACAGCTGGTCATCGAGGTGATAGCTTCATCGGATGCTGAACTATGTCTGACCGGGCACGGGGAGGAGGCTCAGAGTTTGTCCATAACCGAATGGATTGCTCTGCTGCAACGGGCCACCGTAGCTCTGTTAGAAGTCTTGGGGCGGATAAAAGCTGTGACCACGATAATGTTGCAAACAGCCAATGCAGCTGCAGGCAGATTTGATGAAGCCGTGAATCTTATGGATTCGGATGCATTTCTCACCGACGCCGACTACGAGAACGTGAAAGAAAAACTGGGCGAACTGCTGCAATCGGTTTGCAACTATTGTCACGAACGCTGTTCAAATCTGGTGTCCAGTCAGAGTTTGGAGAAGAGTGTGGCGACTGCCGACGAGATCGAGAAACTCACGGCCATTGTGGATGAGTTCAGTGCTGGAACCGAGGCGATATCGGGGGCGCAGAGTGTTCCCCTTAAAGTTGCAGTCAAAGTCCAGGCGTCGAGGTTCGCCAATCGCTTTCATTCGGAGAGAAAACAGAAAATGGCACTGCTCCTCGACTCGGAACGTTGGCGGCAAGTTGACATTCCCAATGAATTCCAAAAGATCATCGATCGAATTGCCGAGAATGACTTCAGCTTCAGCAAGGCCTTGGAATATTCGGCAGGAACAGCAACAGCCATCCAATGTAACGGTGGCGGCAGTCCGGCGAGTCCAGTGCTTTTGGTCGAAGGGAAGCCATTCTCGCTAGTAGGTGCAGCTCTGCTGCTGGTGCAAATGATTAGCGAATATTGCAAATGTGCCCTGCGCTTGCCCATTGTGGCGGGCTATCTGTCGCGAAATGTTGTGGACCTCTTGCGGACGTTCAACTCACGTTCGTGTCAATTAATAATCGGCGCTGGAGCGCTGCGCGTTGCCGGTCTCAAAACCATCACAAGCGGAAACTTGGCACTCGTCTCGCGAGCCCTCCAGCTAGTCCTCTGGTTAATGCCCAAAGTCAAAGAGCATTTCCGCTCCCTAGATCCGACCTCCGTCTCCAGCTTCGATACGATCGAAAAGGATTTCATCGGGCACATCAAAGAAATCGAGAATAAGATCTACGGAATTGTCACAGACCGTGTGGCCGCCCAGCTCTCCAGCTGGGATTCTCGGCCTCCGGTGCCCTCACAATCGTTTCGAAATATCTCACGCCACTTGGTTAAATTGCACGAAGCAATAGCCCCGATCCTTCCCGAGCAACAAATACACGCCATCTATCGCATTGTCCATAGAAATTTCAAGGACAAATTGAAAGAGCAACTTCTAAAGAACAACATCATCAACAATGGTGGGCCACAGCATGGTGTTGTCACATCGGAGTTGACTTTCTACATGGAGACACTAAGGACATTGAAAGCATTGGCCCCCGAGGAGATGGGCGACGATTCCATGGAGGATATTTGGATTTTTTAGCAAAACTATTAGACGTAAGAATTATTTTTGTTATTTTTATTTTCTTTTTTTTTTTAATAATGAAAGATTGAAGGAAATATTAAATTTAGTAATAATTAAACAATAAAGTCCTTGACCCTACCCTCCTTCCTTTTATGTAGCTTATGACTGCCAAATTTTCAGTTTTGAATGTCCTCCTCTCTCAAAGAGAGCCTGGACACATTCCAGATTGAAGTAAAAAATATATATTGTAATTTTTTGTTTTATTGATTTCTTTTTGGTTATTTGTTGTTGTTTTCGTTTACTTTGCTGAATTTTTATTTATTTCTTAAAATTAAAATTAAAATTAAAATTAAAAAGATGAAGTATTGCTTTGTAAAGATATTTTATACAAATATGTAATAAAAATAAAAATTAATTAATTTTTAAATAATTATATAAAATAAAAAAAAGCTAGACAAAGATGAAAAATGGCGATTAAATACCGCATAGTGCCGTTTGTTTATACAGAATTAATGTTTAATAAATAAAATTAAATTTAAATTAAAAAAAAAGAAAAACCAATGAATTAAGATAAATTAAATTTTAATTTGATCAACAATAAAATAATAATAATTTTAAAGCAAAAACACTTTCAAATGAATAAACAAAAAACTATAAAAGAGAATACAATAATTTTATCGAAAAGTTGTAAAGTTTATAAA
Organism: Eupeodes latifasciatus; assembly: GCA_920104205.1. Taxonomy (NCBI): domain Eukaryota; kingdom Metazoa; phylum Arthropoda; class Insecta; order Diptera; family Syrphidae; genus Eupeodes; species Eupeodes latifasciatus. The sequence continues at coordinate 131,126,558 of OV049924.1, read as the reverse complement.
TTAAAACAAAATAAATAAATATTTCTCTCTGTTGGTAAATTCAAATAAAATTGATCTTCTTACTTTTGCAAAATTTTAGATGTATGTAGAATTCAAGTCTTGAGAAGCCTTATAGACTGAAATGGGAGATAAATAAAAAGGTGAGTTGTATGTTTTTTTTTTAATTTCCTTAACTATGTTGCTGTGAATGAATTGTCAAGATCGGAAGACTCGAAAGAAAATAGAGGCCAAGGAAATAAAATTAGAGCCTCTTACTTACTTACTTAAGGTGGCGCTACAGTCCTGTGTGAACTAGGGCCCCACCCAACAAACCAGCTAGATGTCTCCAGTTTGGCGCTCCAAGTTGGGTGAAGTCACTTTGCATTTGTGCGCGCCACCTAATTCGCGGTCTTCCTCTACTGCGCTGTCCTGTGGGTGTGGATTCCAAGACTTTCCGGGCCGGAGCATTGGTTTCCATGCGCACTACGTGAATCAGCCATCTTAGTCGTTGGACTTTATCCCTTCTGGCTCAGTCTACGTCGCTGTACAGCCCGTACAGCTCGTCGTTCCATCTTCTCCTCCACTCCCCTTCGATGCATACAGGACCGTAGATCACACGAAGAACCTTTCTCTCGAAACGACCGAAGGTGCTTTCATCCGCTTTGTAATAGTCCATGCTTCTGCACCGTATAGCAGGACGGGGATGATAAGGGTCTTATATAGCGACACTTTGGTCCTTCGAGAGAGGACTTTTCCACTCAATTGCTTTCTTAGAGCCCAAAGACACAGCAGTTAGCAAGAATTATTCTTCGTTTGATCTCAGCGCTGGTGTTGTTTTCTGCGTTTACAGCGGAGCCTAGGTAGAAGAAGTCCTCAAAGTTACGTCTGTGAGTGGTGACGTTTTGACCAAGACGTCGTCGGTGTTATAGGTCCTTTCTTGACGACAGCATGTACTTTGTTTTGCCCTCATTAACCGTTAAACCCATTTTTGCCGCCTCTGCCTCAATACTCACAAAAGCCCCATTGACAACACGCTGAGTTCTTCCGATTATGTCTAGCCTCTAGTCTCTGTTGGTTGAATTCAGTTTTGATGTCATATTTGGTTTAATCGGTACATGTTTGTTCCTTGAACAATTCTGTGGTAGTTAATTTATCTAGAATTTTTTCTCAATATTAAGTAATTGCGAGCAAAAAACTTGAACATAATTCACGTTGCTAATATTATTGAAAATATTACCCTGAGCTACAAAATGAAGTTCTGTTGCATCGGGTTTTTAAAATATCCTTTAAAAATGTTAAAGACAACGAAAAACAATGTTTTTAAGACTAAATTAAAACATAGAATATCATAGAGTATTTTCGTCTTCTACATACAGTTTAAATCATTTTAGTTTCTAATTCTCATCAGTCTTTATTTGAATCTATATGAATGTTTGAACAATCTTTGAATTTAATACTTTCATAGTTTTGAAAAATACGTTTTTGAGTTAATGTTTCGTGCTGATTTCCGAAACCGAGCTTTGTCTTTAAGTATCTGCTCAAATTTTAACAAAACACGTTTTTGCAATTTAGACGACTCCCTACATATGAAAGCATTCCAAGATTACAATAGTATGCCATGTTTAAGAGCTAAAACACAATAGTTTAGAAGGTTTTTGTTGAGCTTTTTTCCAAAAAGAATAATTCTTTTTTGTTGCCATTTCTTTTAATGCGAAAAACGCTACACAAATTCAAAAACCCAGAAAATGAGAGATAATCTGATATTAAGAATTTTCTGTTTTTTTTTTAACGTAGTTTTTTCGAATTCAATTTTCGGGAGTCAACAAAAAAATTATAGAGAGAAAAATGTTTGGTTCTTGAATTTAAGGAAATAGGTGTATTTATGTAAATACATAATTTCTCTAAAAATTAAATACAAACAAACTAAGGTGAACAAATAAATTAGGAACAAACTTTTGTCTGGCACTCACAAATTACACGTTCAGAATCTCTTTTCACTTCAGTTCTCAAGAGATTTTAAGCTTTTTTACTAATAGATATAAAACTTTCGTTGTGTTTTTCAATTAGCCATTAGTTCAACAAAAGTGTCACTTTTGCTGTTTTGGGACATTTATATTCTTGAAATTCGTGTTTAAATCTCAGTTCTAGAGCATCTAAAGCCAATTCACTTTAAAAAGTAGATTTCTTTAAATTTTTAAGATTTGAAAAGTTTTTGTATTCAACAGAAAATCAATTTTGAGAGAAATAAAATGCACGACTGGGTCGCTAGAACTTGCTAATTTCTTCCAAAAAGTCTGTTTTAAGATTTGAAAATGTACCTGCAAAATAAATTTTTCTCAAAAATTTAAATCCCATTTTATTTAAACTTAGATTAACTTAATTTTGTTGATCAAATTGATCATTTGATCATCGACAAGAACTTGCAGGGAAGATTATTGAAACGGTTTTATAAGAATAAGGAGCACCCTTCTGAAGCAATATCCAAAAACGTTTTTCTTTTAGAAAGAAGCCAAATTAATAACAAATTTATAGAAAGTTTTAGAAGCACCTATCGGTTCATTTTTGAAAAAGTTCAAATTTTCAATTTTTAACCAAAAAAATTGTATAGGTACTGTTTTTATTTTTCGTATTGAAAAAATGAAAAAAAAAGCCTTACGCTAATCGGATGAAAACCTTGTTTTTCAATCGACACAATGGTTTGGGCTGTAGAGTCAAGGACAGACAGACAGATGGAATCGGGTAACCAACCTTTTTCGACTTTTTTACCATCGTAATGTCATGTTTAATTAAAAGCTCGGGTTCGAATTTTTTTATGAATGCAATACTTGCCATATTATGTAGTTCCGATATGCCTCACGCAAAAATGACTTCAATGTTCACTATTTATGCGTATCAATAAAAAAAATAAGATATAATATAAAATTGACGATCTCTTATTAAAGTTTTTTTTCTTAAGAACCCAAATATTTGGCTCAAAATCAACAAAGTTGCAAATTTCAAAATTGGTTTTATGCAAAAAAAAAAAAAAAAAATAGCAAGCTATAATGATGATTTTTAGTTTATATTGTTGCAAAATTTGTATATAAATAAACTTTGACAGGCAGGGCATTTTTATTTAATATTGCTTAGTACTAAATACCTTACAGAAACCATCTATTCGGGAACGTTTTTCTAAGTTTGATAAAATCAACAAAAGAAAAACAAAGCACATAATTTAAGCTTTGTTTAATAACATGGGTATATTATATATCTATATTAAATAAGCAATAACGAAAAAAGTACCTACAAAATCTTCTACAAGGAAAATACGTCAAATCATGTCCGGGAACGTTCCCGAAATGACCGTTCACGTATAATGACGATTTCAAATAAGAGCGCCCTTTGATTATACGGCGGCCATCTTAAATGCGATCTGACTTTGTCAATAGGAACATATTTGAGGTTTCTTTGTTATTTCGAGTCGTAAAAAAGAATTTCATCAATAATTAAATGTAATAAATACGTTCACGAATTGACATACTATTGATGTACGCTTTACGAATAATGAACAGAAATGACTTGTGCGGTATCGGACAAACTAAAAATAAATAATCTTATAGTATCCTTTTTAAAACTAGATTTTGTATAAAAAATACGGTGTATTAAGTAATGACCGGGGTTAATTTTTCAATAATATTTTTCAATAATATTTTGGACTTGTTGTTTAAGATTGTACATTAGGACGCGTTCCCGAAATGATTTTCTATGCGTGAATATTGATTTCATTTAAAATTTACTTTATTAATAAATTATATTGTTTGATGGACACACAAAACATTTAAGTTTTAGTATTTTATTTTTTTTTCTCAATTAAGTCAAGATTTAAGACATTAAATTGCTAGCAAAGCCAATTCTGCACCTTGGTGATTTTGAGCCACTTGCTCTTTTACTTTGAAACAAATTTTATGAAAATAATTTAACGCATTACTAAAGTTTTTCCAAATTCTTAATTGCGTGAAAACAGAAATTTTAGTTGTTTTTGACAGAAGTCATTGGTCAAAAGCTAATGGATTTGTGCTGCGTTTTTGGAAAAGGGCTTAATTTCCGATTCATATTATGTTCTTGGTTTAGTCCTCCAGAGCAACAAAGCTTAGGGAAGTAAAATACAAATTTTGTTTTCATATAAAAGCAATAAATAATTCAAAATAAATTGTGGGTGATATCCATTAACGCAATACGATTAGTTTTGAATTGAAGGTAATTCCTACGAAAATACAAACAAATTATCTCCCAAGGGGGGGGAATCATGACCCCTTTGACCCCCCTGGATCCTCCACTGACAGAGTTTTTGTCAACTTTTCGTGAATTCGATGCTTTTGTCTGATTCCAATCAAAGAATCGTTTCTTCTTATACACGCACGGAAAGCTCATGGTAAATACCCTCAAAATAAAGAAGAGAACCGTTTGGCAATACGAGATAGCCAAAGGATCACACATTTGATTCTTTTGGGAATGAAAACTTTCATCCCAAATAGGGTTAAAAGCATTACCCCAAAAAAAGCATAGTTTTATATGAGCTGCAATGAGATTATTATAGTTAAAGAAGTTTCCGTTGTTGTAATGCTAACCCAACTGAGGAAAACCGGAAAAAGTTCAAGCAAGCTAGGAAGGCCTTCAACGCGCATATTCAACAGAATTTATGAATTACCTAAAATTAAGGCCTTTGGGACAGGCAGTACAAATTTTTGGTCATTCGTAAAAAACCTGAGGATTTCCGAAGCTCGTTATCAAAATATATTTGTATATTATGTAATTTTAAAACTTCAAAAACTTAAAAAAAGGGATAACATTTCTAAAAAGGAAAGGATATCGTCCCTGAAAAGTATTGTACAACTCTAAAAGAAAAACATATTTTAGGGAACTTAAACTTCATCCTCCAATGTACAGTACATGAACCTTCAAAATCACCCATTTTGTATCACCTTCTTTGAAGAAGAACCTGGCTGTCCTTTTTTATTTGTAATTATTCAATAGAAAAAAACTAAAATTTATTTTTGGTTTCAATAGTTCAAAACAGTCATTTATTGGTTTTAATTTGACAGAATTGAATTACTTTGGAATACATACAAAGAAGTTATAATCTGAGCCTGTTCGAAACTGGTGAAACATGGAAACATTTTTGTAATGGGTGGTTACAGTTTAAAGGGCGATGTTGATTTTAATTAAAACACAAATTATTTAGAAAATGATTGTTATTTCTTTTTAGTATGACCTCAAAGAAAGAAGTCCAACGGTGTCAAGTCACATGATCTTGGCGGCCAATTGACATATCACCATGTGAGATAATATGGCCATTTAATTTGTCGCTCAAAATATCCATTGTTTCGTTAGCTGTGTGGCAAGTGGCACCCCTGTTGAAACCACACATCGTCAACATCCATTTCTTTCAATTCGGGCCAAAAAAAGTTCGTTGTAATCTCACGATAGCGAACACCATTCACGGTAACTGCCTGATAGGCCTCATTTTGGAAAAAATACGGCCCGATGATGCCGCCAGCCCACAAACCGCTGCGCACCAAACAGTCACTCTATGTGTGTGCATTAGTTTTTCGATTTTACAATCACTCTTGTACTATCATTCGCCCAAATGCAGAAATTCTTCTTATTGACGAATCCACTGAGTCGATAATGTACCTCATCACTGAAGATGATTTTCTTCAAAAATTCATCATCCACTCTTGCCATTTCTGGCCACCATTCTGATCATTGACGCTTAAAATGACCAAGAGGCTTTAGTTCTTGAGTGAATCCCACGTTGTAAGCAAGTCTTTATACATAATGTTCATTTACGACAAGCGTGAAAGGTGTAATTTTTGGTCACGACGACGAGTTGAGGTGGAAGGACGGCTCTTCAGCCACACTATCTACAGCAGCAATATTTTCTGCGGTAAGAGCTGCACGAGCATGTACTGGTGTTTTCCCATCTCCTGCAGACCAGGTTTGCTCTAATTTTTCCATTTGTACGCACATTTGGACGATAAAATTGACCGAAAAAATCACGAAGTGCACGACATGAATTTTGATTTGAACGCCCATTTTTATTATAACACTGAATAACTTTAACGCGTTACTCGATTGTATGTCTGTCCATGGTTCAAATTGAATTAGTCTGAAATTTGGAAATATCAAATGAAATCCAGAAAAAGCTTGACGTTTAAGTGTGGTTCACATTGAACAGCGGCCCTTAAAATTTAACCACCCTTTAGAAACTTGTCTGAACCTGCCTAATAACTTTCTATAGGAAGTTAATAAATTATTTGGTAAAACAAGCCTTTTCTTGTTTTCAAGTGGTACATATAAAAACTTAAATGAAAATTTGACAGCTACTCGGTGACTCGAACACAGACTTAAATAAAGTTATTTTTTAAGTGAAATCCAAGTTTAACAAAGAAAATCTCAATAACTATTTTATTATTTTATATGTATTCCACTTAAAAAAATTATAAACAATAATTTTTCGTGAAGTATAGATTTTCTCTTTTATCCCAATTATATAAAATCTATTTCAATAGAATGCATTTTTTGAAGATTTTCAATTTTCTATAATTTCGAACTTCCCTCTTATTTGACTCTCTTTAATCATTGTTGCTAGTTCTTGATTTTTTTGTTCCCTCATTTCGTCAATTATGGCCTCCCGAAATCCAGGATCCTTTGCTGGATCATTTATGACAGCATCAGAAGACTTCTTAGTTTGTGGAACTTCTTGACAATATAACCATCCAATTTGTTCTATTGAAATTGGACTCGAACCAATTCGATCCCAGCTATCTGATCCAAACCATACCGAAAGTGGTTCATTGTAGTCGACGTTGAATATACGAAAAGGTTGCGTTGGACTCCCATACCCCAAGTGACTTATAGTGTCTCTCAATGTTTTTGACAATTTGGGAATTTTATTGGAGTAGAAGAGTAAACCAGCCCCCAAAATGTGGGCCATTGAGCGGAGACAACGGCAAATGTGTTTTTTCAATTCCGGATCTGGAATGAGATCCCAAATCTACAAACAAAAGTTCTCGTCTTAAAAAGATGGAACTTACCAAAATCCATAAAAATATCATATTTTCCACCCACAATGATCAAAGGAAACGGAAACAAATCCATAGTTGCCAGATCTGGATGTTCCGTTCCCATCACTCGTTCACAAGATTTTTCCACATGAACTCTTAGTTCAGTTTCATTCAGCAATTTAGTGTAAGTATTCTTTAAGCCCTTGTATGCATTTTCCAAATCAATCCATAAACTTTTAGGTTGCGATAAATCCACAAAAAGAATTACAGCGAAATTATTCGCTCCATGTGATACCAATGGAACATCAATAAGTTGCTCGGAATTATCCAATGAACCAAGTTCCCAAATGTGAGCTATTTGCTTTTGAATTCCCTGCGATGAACTTGTTCGTTTACCATAGGAGTATTCCAATGCGAGGGTTGGTCGAACTGATTCTTCTTTTTCGAAAAACTTATTTATCGCTGTGGATTTTCCCTAAAAAAAGTCAAACACGAAAAAGTTGAATGTTTGGTTTTATTCGGTTTTAAATATACATATTTACCACTCCTCTGCTTCCAAGAACAAAAACTGTTCTCTCTTTTGGATCATTATCGAATTTGAGAATTCGAATTTGTTCTTCGAGGAGTCTTATGGCAATATCTTGAATTGAATCGGTTTTTTCATTTGATGGTTTATCAAGAAACATTTTGTCTTGGATTAAAAATTACAACTAGAATAATAATACTCGTATGTAGTTAAAAAACAATGAGTGATGTTCAACGACCAAGAAGCGTTACCATGGATTTTTTCATTTAATAGAATTCAAAGTGAGCATGTGCATAAAAACTGTTTTTTTTTTTAAATATGTGTTATATTAATAAATGTATGTACCTACTCTTATTATGACTACAACCGTTATTTTTTTCAAAATAAAAATTTATATTTTTTGTGGAAAATTATTAAAAAATTCAATTTTATGTTTCGAGGAATATCGCTTTCTAGGATCATGGTACAAAAAAAGTTTCCATTTTACAACAGTTTCGAACTGGATCAGATTATAACGTTTTTGTATTTCAAAGACATTGAATCTTATCAAATCAAAACCTATAAATGCCTTTTTGAATTATTCAAACCAAACATACATATATATGAAATCTAATTATAAACTACTCAAAACAGAATAGGGCCCATCCAAGATTTATTTTGTATTTTGCCTAAAAAATACTTATTTGGTGAAAATTGTCGAAGCCCAGCATTTTCTTGAAAAGTTTTCATGTGTATGATTCCATATCGATGGTTTAAATAACAATTTTACCGATACCTCCAAGTGAATAGGCAAAAAAAGCCGATCGCTCGAAAAAACAATCAATGCAAAATTTATTGCATATGTTTTCTCAGTCCTTGTTGGTAAGTGTTTCTTTATTTAACTGTTGTTCTTTATTTCTTCGTGATTAAACCTGATTACAATGCCCGGTTTTAGACGCCATTTGGACACTGAAAACGCAATTAGGGCGGTAAATATGCTGGAGCAAGGAGTGTCTCATAGGGCTTTTGCAAATCGAATCGGTGTGTCGCGGTGAGCTATCCGAAACGTGTGGGAACGCGTCCAGGAAACCGTGAGTGTAGCAAAGATCCAGGATCAGGAAGAATTCGGGCCACAACTCAGCAAGAAGACCAATACATTCGAATAACTGCCGGTTGGAAGCGTACCCTAACCGCCCGGGCTTTACAAACTCAACTGCGGCATTCGACTGGCACTCAAGTCAGTAATCAAACCATTCGCAATCGACTCCACTAAGATGTTCAACGTTCCAGAGCTTGTGCTATTCAGCCCAAACTTACACTGGCCTATCGGGCAGCGCGTTTAAGGTACGCCCGTGAGAAATTAAATTGAACCTTGGATAACTGGAGGTCTGTTCTCTCTACAGAAGAATACAAAATCAAATTTTTGAGTAATGATAAGCGAGTACGAGTGTGGAGAAGGGCAGATGAACGTTTTAGCAACCCGTTCATTCACGGAAGTGACCGATTTGGGGCCCCCAGTATTATCGTATGGGCTGAAATAAGTTTGCTAAGCAAAACAGAGCTGATTTTCCTGGATGAGGGCACCGTTACCGCCGCCAGTTACTTTGAAATGGTAATATGACCTGTTGTGATAACATGGTTTTGTTGTTATTCAGGACTATACTCGCCCGCATGTGACCCGTAATACGCATGCAGCTCTTTCTGACGCCAATACTACACTTTTGACATGGCCAACAAAGAGCCCAGACCTCAATCCGATCGAGCATTGATAGGATCAGTTAAAAAGAAGCATCAAAGAAAGCCACCATAGTGTCAACACTGCACTGGTCCTCATAAACGAGTTAAAAGCCTGTTGGGAGCTTATACCTGAACCAAATGTAAGGCATCTGATTGAAAGCATACCAGATAGGCTTATACAGTGCATACAGAGTAAAGTAGGCCCTACTTTCTACTAAGCAAAAGAAATAAACCAAAAATCATAACAAAAAATAGTGATATGTAAAGTTTAATTTTTATATGTATTTTTTGTAAATTTTCCTATAAAAATGTTTTTTTTTCAGTGTAACTTGAATAAAGAATTTTTGTCCGTGTTAAAAGTGTGTACAATATTATTTAATACTTAACTACGTCTGAAAAAAAATAGTGTTTAAATTTTTGTTTTTGGTTATTATCAAAAACAAAAATTTAAACACTATTTTTTTTCAGACGAAAGCCAAAAAACTTTGTGGGCCCTATTTTGTTTTGAGTAGTTTAAGCACGAGTACGATAACTTTGGCGCCAAGATATAATAACGGTTTTTGGTAGAGGGCTTAATAAAAGCATTTTTTACCATGGGAGGGGGGTCTATCTCCCCCGTTCAGGTGGTAGGGGCAATTTAAAAAAAATTATTATTTAAAATGGAAAAAAATAATTAAAAAATAACGGTGATACTTACATTTAAGTTTTAAAGCCAACATTCTGTTTTATTAGCCAGTTTTTAATTCAAGTCAAAACTATGCGTAGTTTTTGAAAAATTTAATTTTAAACTCAAAATTTGAGTAAAAAAAGTTTAAAAAAAGGTTTAAAGTGTAATTTTTCAATACTTCAAGATTATCTACCATTGTTTTTATTTCAGAATTTATTGCTTTTATTTGTTTTTGATCAAAAACTGAAAACTAGATGATTTTATGTCTTTTAGTTTTTGAGAAAATTTAAAATAACCGCAACTACTATTTTAATTTAATTCTTTTTTTTGCTTGAGTGTAAATAATATAAAATAAAATAAGCTGGATTTAAGAAAAATTAATTTACCCCAGGAACATACATAACATATATCTTAATCCATATTCGATTATTACTATCAAAATAAGACTACGTTAATACTTAAGCAAGGAAAAAGTAATTTAATTAAAATATTTATTTTGGTAATTTTAAATTTTCTCAAGAACTAGAAGACATAAAGGCATCTAGTTTTCAGTTTTTGATCAAAAACAAATAAGAGCAATTAATTCTTAAAAAAAAACAGTAGATAATTTGAAAGTTTTAAAAAACTACACTTTAAACCTTTTTTTAAATTTTGTTTGCATACATTTTTAGTTTAAAACAATTTTTTTCAAAAACTATGCAAAGTTTTGACTTGATTTAAAAACAAGCTAATAGACAAAAATGTTGGCTTTAAAAAAAGGTATAATACTTAATTGTAAGTATTACCGTTATTTTTTAATTATTTTTTTTTTCCATTTAATGTACATATTTTTTTAAATTGCCCCTACCTCCTAAACGGGGGGAGATAGACCCCCCTCCCATAGTAAAAAATGCTTGTTTTTAGCTGTTCTATACAAATCCGTCATTAAACTTTGTCGCCAAAGTTATCGTACTCTCCCCGTAGTTTATTTTACTATTGCATAATTACAAATAGCAAAGGACACACAGGTTCTTCTTTAATAGAGAGGTCATATTGTAAAAAATTGGTTACAATATTTAAGGCTCATGTATTTTGAAAGATGAAGCTAAATATCGCTTATTTTTTATCTTTTAGAGTTGCAGACCTCGAAAACTATTTAAAAGATATTGGAAAATTTCAAACACCAAAATGTTGAGCACAATTTTTAACGAGAAGCGATATCTCTTACTCTCTTAATGAGTTTGTAAACTTTTTAGAAATGCAGATAGCCCAAACTCAAGGTCTTTTCAACAAAATAAAAATGGTACTATGCTTTACTTTTTTGTATTCAATTTTTTATTTCACGTTTTTACACATGATACCTTAGAAAAAAACCATAACTTTAGGCTCCTGAAGGCTGAAGTACCGAAAAATGTATAATGTAATAATTAAACAAAAAATCAAAGTTTATATTATTGTTACACAAATCCGAAATTTACTCATTTGGTTCGGTTAAGGTGGCTGTTCACGGGAAAACAACAACACACTTAGACCAATAGATGTCGGAATTTCTTAGATCACTAGGATCTTACTTACTTACTTAAGGTGGCGCTACAGTCCTGTGTGAACTAGGGCCTCACCCAACAAACTTCTCCATCTAGCTCGGTCCCTAGCTAGATGTCTCCAGTTTCGCGCTCCGAGTTGGGTGAGGTCACCTTCCACTTGTGCGCGCCACCTGATTCGCGGTCTTCCTCTACTGCGCTGTCCTGTGGGTGTGGATTCGAAGACTTTCCGGGCCGGAGCATTGGTTTCCATGCGCTCTACGTGACCTAGCCATCTTAGTCGTTGGACTTTTACCCTTCTTGCTAAGTCTACGTCGCTGTACAGCTCGTCGTTCCATCTTCTCCTCCACTCCCCTTCGATGCATACGGGACCGTAGATCACACGAAGAATCTTTCTCTCGAAACGACCCAAGGTGCTTTCATCCGCTTTTGTCAAAGTCCATGCTTCTGCACCATATAGCAGGACGGGGATGATAAGGGTCTTATATAGCGACACTTTGGTCCTTCGAGAGAGAATTTTTCCACTCAATTGCTTTCTTAACCCAAAGAAACAGCGGTTAGCAAGAGTTATTCTTCGTTTGATCTCAGCGCTGGTGTTGTTTTCTGCGTTTACAGCGGAGCCTAGGTAGACGAAGTCCTTGACTACCTCAAAGTTACGTCTGTCGATGGTGACGTTTTGACCAAGACGTCGGTGTTGTAGGTCCTTTCTTGATGACAGCATGTACTTTGTTTTGCCCTCATTAACCGTTAAACCCATTTTTGCCGCCTCTGCCTCAATACTCACAAAAGCCCCATTGACATCACGCTGAGTTCTTCCGATTATGTCAATGTCATCAGCATATGCTAGTAATTGGACAGACTTTTGAAAGATAGTGCCTCTGGTGTTGACGTGTGAGCTTTGCACTATTCTTTCAAGTACGATGTTAAAAAAATCACATGACAGCGCATCACCTTGTCTAAAACCTTTTTTGACATCGAAAGGTTCAGTTAAGTTGTTTCCAACCTTTATGGAGCAGCGTGAATTCTCCATGGTCATCCTGCACAAACGGACGAGTTTGGCAGGGATGCCAAAACTAGACATGGCTCTATACAGTTCGTCCCTGTAGATACTGTCATATGCGGCCTTGAAATCGATGAAAAGATGGTGGGTGTCGATTTGGTGTTCTTGGGTTTTTTCCAGGATCTGCCGTAATGTGAATATTTGATCGACTGTGGACTTTCCTGGTCTAAAACCACACTGATAAGGACCTATCAGGTTGTTGACGATGGGCTTTAGACGTTCACATATTACGGCAGAGAGGATTTTATAAGCGATGTTAAGTAGACTGATTCCTCTATAATTGGTGCAGTTTAGAGGGTCTCCTTTTTTTCAGGATCGGGCAAAATGTTCAAATGGTAGACATGTGCATTCAAGAGGACACAAGCGTCCATAGGTTTTTCTCAAAACCAACCTCTGTCTACCAACTCCTACTCTCACCTCCCCGTGGTGAACATCGGGTGCCTAGTACCTCAACTGGAGATTGGGTTCCAACCCCAGTGGAAAGTTGTTGGGGGCAGCAAACGAGAGAGGGGGGGAGAGGTGCGTCCACTAAGGCACCTCTCCTTATCCAGACGGCAGCGGAGGAATTCCCGAGATGGAATCAACGGTGGCGTCTACAGTTCCAGTAAGGTTGAACTACTTAGTGAACACCTTATAGGGCTTCTACGGCTTATTCGGAGCCCAGGCCTATAAGGAGCGGTTTATCCGGCTCCCCGTCCTTGGAGTTATACTAAGGATCTGGCCCTCCAGGTTGGGGGTTGTGCCGTCAGGGTGACTTCCTGACCACGTAAAAATCTTATAGTTGCGAAGCACCAACAAGATCACTAGGATCATTGTAGTAAAATTCTCCAAGGTAAAGTCTTCGTTTTTGTGCTAGGGCAGGACATGAAAATAGAAAGTAAGACACTGTCTCCTCTTCTTTTTCATCCATGCAGCTTCTGCAAAAATCGTTGGCAGGAGCTTTAATTTGAAAAGCATGTCTACCCACTAAGCAGCGTAATGTAAAGACTTCTATAACGGAGCTAATGTGCAATCTATCAACCGAAATGAGTTGCAAAGAGCGTTTAGTATTAAGCATTGGCTAAATTAATTTAGTTGGCCGACAAGTGGTTCAATTTTAAGGGCCGATATTAAATGCTAACCACACTTAAACGTCAAGCTTTTTCCGGATTTCATTTGACATTTCTCAATTTTAGACTTACTCAATTTGAATTATTTAAAGATACCTACACAATTGAGTAACGTGTTGAAGTTATTCTGGTTTTTTATGAAAATGGGAGTTCAAATCAATTTCGATTTTGATTTTTTCTGTCAATTTAATCGTCCAAATGTGCGTACAATCGGAAAAATCGTGAACAAATTTGAGCAAATTTGTAGGAGATGTGAAAACACCATTACATGCTCGTGCAGCTCGTACTTCAAAAAATATTGCTGCTGTAGATAGTGTGGCTGAAGAGCCGTCCACCTCAACTCGTCGTCGTGACCAAAAATTACACCTTTTACGCTCGTCGTAAATGAACATTATGCATAAAGACTTGCTTACAACGTGGGATTCATTCAAGAACTAAAGCCTCTTGGACATTTCACGCGTCGTAAATGGTCAGAACGGTGGCCAGAAATGGCAACAGTGGATGATGAATTTTGGAAGAAAATCATCTTCAGTGATGAGGCACATTTTCGACTCAGTGGATTCGTCAATAAGCTGAATTTCTGTATTTGGGCGAAAAAAGTACAAGATTGATTGTAATATCGATATCGAAAAACTAATGCACACACAGGGTTGTGACTGTTTGGTGCGCAGCGGTTTGTGGGCTGGCAGCATTATCGGGCCGTATTTTTTCCAAAATGAGGCCGGTTAGGCACTATCCGTGAATGGTGTTCGCTATCGTGAGATGATACATAACGTATTGGAAGACATGTCCTTTCAACAAGACGGTGCCACTTACCACACAGCTAACGAAACAATAGATCTTTTGCGCAACAAATTCAATGGCCGTGTTATATCACGTGTTGGCGATGTCAATGGGCCGCCAAAATCATGTAATTTGTCACCTTTGGACTTCTTTCCTTTGGGTTTTTTGTAAGAAAAGGTGAACGTCGATAAGCCAGCAACAATTCAAGAGCTGAAGGATGAGATGAGATGTCATAATTAACGGAAAGAACCTCAATTATGCCTCAGCGTCATTGAAAATTTGGACCATCGGATGGAGGTGTGCCGCCGAAATCGCAGCTGCCATTTGGCCGATATTTTGTTCCATAAATGATTGAACCATACCAATATTATCATAATAAAAAGAAATGACAAAAATTTCCTGAATAATTCATTGATTTCATTTAAAATCAACATCGCCCCTTAAATTATAACCACCCTTTATATGCGTTTTGAAAAATGGAATTTGCATTACAACTTGATTATTTTTGTTCTCATTGATGGTGCAGATATAATAAATGTATGTATTTTACGAATCTCGATTTTTTGCAAAATCTGGCCATCAATTTGACAAAATTGAGTTTAAACTCCTGTCAATTTAAGAAGGCTTGAATTGACAGATACAAGTCAGCACTATCCTTACCAACTGACTTGACTGCTAGATTTGCCATAATATCTAGTCCAGATTTGAGAATATAGGTAATTTTTAAAAATTGGTGTTTTGACAGATTCGAAGTTTTATAACTCCAACAGCTCCACCTACTGTAAAATAAAGTTAGTTATTAGTCCAGTCCAAATTCATACTCTATTCACTCTGAAAAATGAATCGATTCATTTCTAAGTTTCCCCAAACATCCAAATCCAACACTGAGCTAAATGAGAGTGAGTAAATCTTCTCTTGAACTTGATTTATTATAATATCATACTCGCTCAGACTCACCTAATCTCAGATAATTTGTGCTCCCCTTTTTCGAGTTCATTTTCTTCTTCGAAATTCGAAGTTCGTAGTTTATATGATCCAAAAGTCATAAGAAAAACTTCATATGCACCCATTTGGTGTGTTTTTTTATTGTTATTCTTAGTTGCTCTTGCTCCCCAATAGAACACCACCCACATTCATCGTGACATCAGCATCATCCTAATCTAATCGTAGTAACCGTACGTCACTTCAATTCGCTCTACTTCGAGAATTACGTCCCACAGAGACTGAATCCTATTCCTACCTATAGCTATACCTAATTCCGAATCCGAGAAACAGAAACAACCACGCATGACCCACCAACCTACCGCTGCCACCGCCGGCCGCCGGCGACCATGAGCCAAAACTTTACTGCTTCTGCCTTCTGCTGCTTCTCATCGTCATCAGAGATCAGAGCTCCTCGCTCGTGCTCGTGGTTGTCGTTGTCGTTCTCGATGTATCATGTATGTCGGTAAAAAAGTTTTGTGACGAATTCGCACTCAACTCAGTCAGTCAGTCGGTTCGGTACTCGGTAATCTTGTCATCTCTGTCTTGCTGCAACAGTTAGTAGAGTAAAGTTCTATTATAGACATTGCCTTGACTTGCTGTGCTGCTTGTTTCTGCTCTGCTGCTGCTATTGTTCGGAGTTTGGTGAATTTGTGTTGACTTCGTCTTCGATTTTGAGTTGAGTCTTTACTTTGCCTTCTTCTAGTAAGTAAGTAAAAGTAGTGCCGTGGCCGTCGTCGTCGTGGTGGCTGGTGCTTTGCTTTGTGTGCTTCTGGTTTAAAAGAAAAATCATTGCACAGAAGAACAACAACAGAAGTAAAAGGAAAAAAAAAAACAAAGGGAACTCAGAATCTTCTTTTGCCGCATCCAAAGTACCGTTCCGATATCGAGTGTTTTTTCTTTCTAATTATATTTATTTGTTTAATTTTGAATGAATCTTTATTGACGTTGTCTTTTGTCGCTCTTCAAAAATTTTCTAATCTAAACCATTTATCATTTTATATCCATCTTTTTACGGTTACCTACGTTTTGAGAAAACTCAAAGGAAGAACAGCGGTAAACGCGCGTTTATAAAGTGCAAACTGAACTTCTTCAATCCCTGTTAACCTTAAGTGTTCCTTTTCAACCATTAGCAACCTCTTCCCGAAAAAAAGTGTAATTTCTTGTACAACTCCATTTGCTCCACCTTTTTGGTCTCGTGATTGTGTAATCGGTTTAGATGGGCTGTCGTTTGTTTTTGGCTTTTTTTATTTTTGTTGTTCTGCATTGACGACAAGTGACCTATAATAATTATTTACAGTCGTCATCGTCATCCGAGAGAATCCGGCGAAAACAAAAATTCAACAATTCAGTGCACAGCAGAGTTCTTGGAAAACAGAATCCTATACCTACCCACTTCCAATCCCACTCGTTGAAGGCACGTTAACCTCCATAACACACACCATCATCTACAAACAAACCTACTTCAAGGTAAGTTGAAATTGATATTTTGCTTATTTTTGTTTTGTAAATCTTCTCGATTACGAATTATTAATGTGGGATGGGTAAGAAAAATAATCAAAAATGTTTGACACTTTTTCTTACCACCTCAACGACACCACAACACACCGTTTAAACACCCACAAGAAACCCATCAACCACTTTTTACCATCTTCTCATCATCCATAGATGGGTTGGAGGGATCACCTTCAATAGTGTACCTTCCTAGCTAGGAGGCATACCTGCAAAAAAAAAAACGAGTTGGTATTCCCAATAAAACGACACAAGACACGTTAAATTATTATGATGATAGTGACGTATTGGATGGGATACTCGCTGTCGCTACTCGACTTTACTCTACTCACGGTAAACTGTTATTTTTCCAGCCTGTAGGTAGTTTCTGTTTTTGTATGGTATTTTAACGCCATCGAAGTGGAAATATCGATTTTTCCTTTTTCTCACCCTCTGAGTTCTTCCTCGTCTCCTCCTTCAACCCCACTTCCCCATACTACCTGTCCTGAAATGTAAAAAGAAAAGAAAACAACAACAACAACAACAACACAAAATAAAAATAAACCACCCTTGTCGGTTTGTAGTACCACCACCTCAATCGGGGAGCAGTGTAGCAGGAAGAAAATGTAACCAGCAATATCGAACCACCAACCAAGCGTATACCTATAGTCAGGTTTTATTTTTTGGTAGATATTTTTGACATCCTTCAGCAGAGGGTGGGTTGGTTGGCCATGGTTGAATTCGAATGGCGATGGCATTCGGTGGTGGGTGCACAAACCTGACAAATTTGTGTTGCTTCTAAATTCTAACTTATTTATTTACCTACTTGAATCAGGTGAATGACTAAAAATGAGGGAGAATGAAAGAAAATACGAGTTGGGCACGACGAGCGAGGTGTACGAATTTTAAGGAACCATCGCATCGCATCGGGACGGGATTAAATGTGAGGAATTTAAAATAGAAAAAAAAGTACAAAATTCCAGGAATTTCAATGTTTTTGTTTTGTGTTTTGCGCGAAGAGAAACGGCCTTGACATGTAAAATTTCATAGCAGATCTAATTGGAGTTTGGTGTTCCCATCATAAAAGATGAAATCTATTCCAATCAAATTGGTCTTTAAAAGGGTTGTTTTTAATTGGATTATATCCATCAATGATGCACATCAAAAGCTAGTATTAATATAATTTGATGACTTATTTTAGGTGAATAATTTGTATCTTTTATTCAAAAACGGAAAAAGTCAAAGGAAATTTTGTTATAGAAATTGATATAAAGTTTTTGAGTGAGAATTAACAGGGTTTGCGTTATAATAAAATTCTTTAACTGAGCAACATTCCTTAGTGCGAGTATTGTTGTCAGGAATGGAGGGGACCTACAGTTTTAAGCAGAATTCGAACGGCTGATTTGAAAAAAAGAACTTTTTATGACAAGAATTACTCTTGGAGGATTTGTCAACTTATCGCAAGAGGCAGCACCTACCTGTGGAAAAAACTTTAGGTGGCCCAGGCAGGGATTAAACCCAATACCTCTGGCATGGCAGTCCTACGCACTAACCATCATACGCTACGGGTGAATGTATGTACATACATTTATATTAATGTCAAAAACGCATATCTTTTGAAACTAATGCTTATTTCTACAAAAACATTCTAATAATCATTATAAACTAAATCCAGTTTCAAGTTCTAAAAGATAACTGTCACTTTTTTGTAACGCCATTTTTTTGGAACGAATAGGTATAAATGGGCAGGTTCAGACGACATAATGGACTTTAAATTAAGGCAAGTCTCTAGCATCTGATTGGCTAACTGCCAAAAAATTGCGTTCCAATTAAGGCAACATTATTGGAAAATTGACTGGAAATTTAGACGAGAAAAATCTCCCTAACTATCAGTCAAAATGGAATTGTAGCTTGCCTAAGGAGTGTTTTGTAGAAAATTATGCTTTTGGTAGTTTTTGCACGATCAACTGAAGGTATAGGTTAGTGAAGTAAAGTTTCGAGTTTGAAGTTTATGACACTTGGAAAACTAAGGGGCCGGTTATAGCTATCAGTAAAATCCATCAGTAAAATTTTAGTTTTTAGTTTATGAACATGTTACAAATTTTTTTCTAGCAAAAGATTGATGCAATAAGATGAATCGTACTCGTATATTCAAGTATTTTTTTTCAAAAAGAAACAATGCATTTAAAGTTTTATTTAATTTATAAATCCATTTTTTAATTAATGATGAAATTTTATTTTACTGAACAGCTGACTGCCGAAAGCCAAAAAAAAAACCATTTCCTTTTACTGTTGGTGTTCTAATTTTTTACTGTTCCGATCACATCATTAAAAATTTTACTGATGAAAGCAGCAATACAAAAAAAATTGTCTGAGGCGCGAAGCCTCAAAGTGACATTTAATTTAATGACGTACATTTACTGATTGCTATAAATCTCATCAGTAAAACATTTCAGATTCCTCCTGTTTCAAATTTTACTGATAGCTATAACCGACCCCTAACTAGGTAGTTAACTTGGTCAAAATTTAGGAACACATGCATACTTGCAATTCAAAAGATAATATTTTGTTTCAAAGCCTTCACTGCTCTGCAGCTGAGGGTGTCCGAGCTAAGAAATCTCGTTGGTGTCAAGTTTTTCGTAGAAGTGTAACACGTACATTTGCCTGAGAAAAAAATAGTGTAAGATATCTATGTATGTACAAACAGTGTTGTAAATAATAAAATATTGACAGGTAGTAACTTTCTAAAGTATTGTTAGATTATTTATTATTCTTTTTTGTTCTTAAAATAATAATATTTTGTTCTACATTTTAATAAAAGGAGGGAGCCGACATTAGAAGATATGTTTTAAGAAAAAGTAGCATAATATTTATGAAAAAATCCTTATTAAGAATTTGAATACTGTAGTTAAAATGAATGATTCTAAGTGTGTTTTCTAAACATATTCCAAATAAACCTTTAGTGAAGGTCTTTAGAAATTGGTGAATAAAATGGCATTCAATGAATCATGAACTTGTATGAAACAGAAGAAATTGAATATTTAATTTCATCCAATAACATGAAAGTAGACAAAACCTCGAGTTTCGTACAAGTAAAGTAATTTAAACCAAATTTCTTTAGACCTGAGTACTTGATACCACATCGATTTACCCGGTACTTTACTACCTGGTCGATATCTTTAAACTCCAGGTACTAAGGCATTGGTTCTTTCAGATATTTCCCGGACAAAATTAAATATTCTAAAAGCGATTCCTAAACCTATTGTGTATGGACATTTTGAAAAACTCCAACATGCAATTTTTCATTTCAAGCAATAAAAAGGGAGATTTTAAAGTAGTTTTAGTTTTTGTAATAAGTATGATAGTACAAAAGTGCTACTACATATTTTTTGTTTAATTGTTTATGGCCATTGCCTACTTTGGTGGTCAAAATGTAAAACTTAACATATGGGCCGACTACTAAAGACTCAATTATCGAACCACTAGAGTTGAGGGGGCCGACTAACCAAGATTCACATTTTTCTTTCAATTTTTGCAAATACGTAGAATTGACTTGATTGTAACGGACATTTTTCTTGACTTACTTTTCTGCCAACTTTCAAATAAAATTGCCTTAATTGGAAGACTTTTTTGGTAGCTTATGTCGTCTGAACATGCAAGTTCTTACAAGTGAGGAACTTACTAGCAAAAAATTAAAAATATGCATTGGGCAGGTTCAGATAACATAAAGGGACTTTATTTGCAGTCAACTGCATTCTTTGAACGTACATTTTGACCAAGCCCACTAATTAGTTGTCCAAGTATCATAACTTTCAAGTTCGGAACTTTACTTCACAAACCTCTATCTTCAGTTGTTTGTTCAAAAACTACCGAAAACATTATTGGCTCAAAAACACTAAGTCCATCACGACTTGTAGAAATATAACTTATTCCTTTTCCAATTCGACAAGGAAAGTTTTTACAAAAAAACATTATATGGGACTGCAAACAAAATCAATAAATCACAGAGTTATAAAGATTAGTTTTCAGTTGAATAAAAAAATGATCAGCTGTCATTTTGACATAGGTGGAATTGACTTGATAGTCAGGCAGATTTTTCTTGGCTAACTTTCCATGTAACTTTCCAATAAAGTTGCTTTAATTGGAAGGCAATTTTTGGCAGCTGGCTATTCAGATACTAGAAGCTTGCCTTACCTTCGATTTCCTTATAGTGCCTGAACGTGCCCATTGAGATTTTAATCTAATAAGTGTAATACACTTTCAATAAAACACAATAGGTGATGTTCACTGCTCGAGATCTTTATTACAATTGATTTCTTAAAATACATAAAACGACCGAGAATGATTTAAAAACGGGACTATACTTGTCATGCGATGCGATGCAACAAATAATAATAACAGTTAGTTTTGTTTGAATAGACAGAAGACAGAGAGAGAATATTATATACATAGAATACATTCTTTTCTTATATGCATGCATACATGCAAGAAGTTTTATTTGAACAGGGTGTTAGATTTTGATCTCACATAAGTCACTTTTGGCACAAAAAGTGACAATTTTATTCAATCAAAAAGTGTACGTATATGGGCATATCCACAGTATTTTTAACTTTCATGTTACCACAGTATATTAAGCCTTAGAAATGAAATTGGAACTTTTTAAGTGGATAGATTTTCGTATCATGACTTATTTCAATTATGTAACCTACTTGTGACTTGATTTTATTAAAATTTTTAATTAAAATTAATAAAAAATAGGCTTAAATATTGCAAATTTCAAGCGTACCAGATGCAAATTTATTAAGTTTTATAAACAAAAAACATTTCAACGACCTTTGAAACAACTTAACATCATTAATATATAATTATTTATAGTATACACTGATAGAAAAACCTCGAAAGAAAGATGTGCTACCATTTAAAAAATAGTACAAATCAATTAAATTAGAGTACCTCCGTTTTTACAAATATTAAAATCTGATCTTTTTCTCTATATAACTTTCTCAACGATCGATTCTGGTAGTATTTAATAATCAATTAAAATTCAATTGGATCATGTGCCTCTATTTAAAAATAAATAATGTTATTTTAAAGTTTAAAATTGAAAACGTGATTGGTATAAAATACATATGTGATTTTTTTAGCGGCACACCTATCGATAAGATCTTACAGCTAAATAAATAATATTGTGAATGATAATTTTACGAATAATCAATAGTAAAAAAAAGCTGTTGTTCTAAATTTTGAAATTTCAAAGTTTGTACGACAGTACAAAATCAAAATTTATTATGAAATGAGGGTTTTTCATTGAATGTTATTCATTTATCTAACGTACCGGATATTACGTGACGGATATTAACAATGTTTCGAAATGAATCACGCAAGTATTTTTTTTGTTATTTAGATGATAAACAATCAAGAAAATGTTTGTTTATAGATGTGCCTCAAAATAAAAAAAAATGTTCAATTGTTGAAAATGAAAGATTCTGTGGATATGCCTATATAGTAAAGATTCTTTAGTATACTACTGTTTTATTAATAAAAGAGTTAAAAATGTTTTTCATGTTTTTTATATTAATAAAAGTTTAAAAGTTTTTAAGCGTTAATTTTAAAATAGAAAATAATGTAACAGCAAGTTTTTTCTCGTTAGCTGTGTTTAACCATCTTCACTGGCCAACTTTGGGCTGAAAAGTTCAGATTTTTTGTGTTTATATCTGCACTGATTTACACTGATAAAAATTCCTTGACCTTAACTAGTGAATTCTAGTTCTGAAGATTCTGCACTACCTTTTGAGCTAGTGTTAGTTGGTAAAAATTGTGTTTTTGGGGGAGAGTACGATAACTTTGGCGACAAAGTTTAATGACGGATTTGTATAGAGCAGTTAAAAACAAGCATTTTTTACTATGGGAGGGGGGTCTATCTCCCCCCGTTTAGGCGGTAGGGGCAGTTTAAAAAAATATGTACATTAAATGGAAAAAAATAATTAAAAAATAACGGTAATACTTATAATTAAGTATTATACCTTTTTTTAAAGCCAACACTTTTGTCTATTAGCTTGTTTTTAAATCAAGTCAAAACTATGCATAGTTTTTGAAAAAAATTGTTTTAAAGTCAAAATTTGTGATAAAAAAAGTTAAAAAAAAGGTTTAAAGTGTAATTTTTCAAAACTTTCAGATTATCTACTATTTTTTTTTTATAATTCATTGCTCTTATTTGTTTTTGATCAAAAACTGAAAACTAGATGACTTTATGTCTTCTAGTTCTTGAGAAAATTGTAAATTACCAAAACAAAATATTTTAATTAAATTACTTTTTCCTTGCTTAAGTATTAACGTAGTCTTATTTTGATAGCCCCTGTTTAGTAATAATCGAATATGGATTAAGAGGTAAATTAATTTTTCTTAAATCCAGCTTATTTAAATGCAAAAGAAACTTTGCATGCACCCCATCTTGCACCCACCGCACCTTGCACCCTCCCCACCTTGCACGCACTCCAACTTGCACCCACCCCAAATCCTATAGTGTGCCCAAGCAGGGGGGTTGCAGATGCCACTGTTGCATACACCCAAATTCGCGCACACCTTACTGTTGCATAAACCCAAACACGCATTACGCATACGCAAATACCATTATTATATTACTATCAAAATAAGACCACTCAAGCAAAAAAGAAGAATTAAATTAAAATAGTAGTTGTGGTTATTTTCAATTTTCTCAAAAACCAAAAGACATAAAATCATCTAGTTTTCAGTTTTTGATCAAAAATAAATAAGAGCAATAAATTCTGAAATAAAAGCAATGGTAGATAATCTTGAAGTATTGAAAAAGTTACACTTTAAACCTTTTTTCAACTTTATTTACTCAAATTTTGAGTTTAAAATTAAATTTTTATTTTCAATTTTCTCAAAAACTAAAAGACATAAAATCATCTAGTTTTCAGTTTTTGATCAAAAACAAATAAGAGCAATAAATTCTGAAATAAAAACAATGGTAGATAATCTTGAAGTATTGAAAAAGTTACACTTTAAACCTTTTTTTAACTTTTTTTACTCAAATTTTAAGTTTAAAATTAATTTTTTTTTGATTTAAAAACTGGCTAATAGAACAGAATGTTGGCTAAAAAAAAATGTATACAACTTAATTGTAAGTATCACCGTTATTTTTTAATTATTTTTTTCCATTTTAAATAATAACTTTTTTAAATTTCCCCTCCCGCCTAAACGGGGGGAGATAGACCCCCCCCTCCCATAGTAAAAATGCTTGTACTAAGACCCTCTACCAAAAACCGTTATTATATCTTGGCGCCAAAGTTATCGTACTCGTGCCTGTTTTTGATTTAAATGTTATTATTTAAATGTAAATTTGAGCTAAGTTTTAATGAAAGGGAATTTATGGTCATTTAGAGTTTTCCAAACACCAAAACAAGTAAATAGAAAAGTAAAAAGGAAATATTTATCCAAGAATTTAAGTAACCATAATTTAATGACTCTTCTAAAATTGTATTTTTAATTACAATAAACGAATGACGTTTTTAATTCTTTAATATTTAAATTTCTACACGTATTGAACATTCCAATACAAAATAGAATTGTATCAACATAAGCTGCATAACAGCAATGAAGAAACTTTTGAGTAGGTATGATGTATTACAAAACATGGTTATTATCAAAGAGATTTTCTTTAAGATTTTAAATATTATCTAATAAATATCCTATGAGAAGTAATTGAACTTGAAAAATGTACCGTTCTCAATATTCGTTTCATTTATACTATTTATATGACTTCAGTTCAAATGACATAAGAAAAACCCTTTAATTTTTATTGTTGTTCATTTATGAAACATTACAAATACTTTGTTATTTTAATTAAAAAAAAGAGTAGATATATTTACAAATGTAAAATGAAATAAATTCAAATTAATTTAAAAGAGAATCATTTAATCCCACCAGATCATTACCGTGTATTGTTTCATGTAAAACCATGTCCTGTTGTATATGTCTCCCCTTTTAGCTGCTGCTATACCCATGACTATCAGCAGAATCCTTCGTTTCAATGTCGGTCGTCGAGGGAGCTCTTGGCAAAATTAAAACTACAAATTTGACCTAAACAACATCATCGTCTTTCGTCTCTTCTCACTACGACTGGGTATTGCGCCAAATACACAGATACACAGCCATACATCGGGTAACAAAACCCATTTTCAAAGTCATAAAGCCGTGAACACCATAAATAAGATTCCATGAAAGTTACGTACAAAAAAAAGGAGGAAAACAAAACGAAACAAAAACCAAGTACAATGATATTACTCCTCGTTCTTTTGCACACGTGTTTGTATCTAATATACAGAACAGCTTCCTTCCACAGCCGTCTCAAAGAAGAGGCTTCCTAAACATTATCGATTTCCCTAGAATACCCCAGTAAAAAAATTCTGAATACGCCAATGCTTCAAATCTATTTTCCATCCCAGGAAATGTTTAGGGATCATTGTCCAAGTCCAGGATAGGTTACCATCTTCATTGACGTAAAATAGAACACGTTAAGCTCAAACGACTTAGAGGCGATGCGATGGGTAGATTTTAGTGAAATGAGATTTGCAATGTGAATGTGTAAAACCTGTAAATGGAAGGATTTTGTTAAAGATAAAAAGAAGGATTATTGTACCTATGATATCCACATACGTATGTATATTTAGGTATCTAGAGCTACAATGCACTTCGCTAATGACAACACGTTACAAGTCGTCGTTACGACGCGACGTTTATTTTTAATTCCTTTTCTTTTTTTATGTTTCAAAGTGAAAATGGAAGATCGAGCATTTTATTTTCTAAGGTTAGATGGAGGATGGAGCTTCAAGCTTCAATGATTGATTGTTTCCTTCCTTGAACCTTTAGGTGTAAAGTGAAAAGTGTGTATGCATTGTGTGTGTTCTTTTTCTGTTGATTCACATTCTTTTTCTTTCATTTCAGATTAAAGTGGGTTTTTATATAGAAAACCCTATTTTTTAGAAACAAAATTGTGTCAAACTGAACAAATAAAGAAAAATAACCAAAATCTAATATTTATCTAACACAGAGTTCAAACGTGCAGGTGGTTAGGTATGTAGTTAGGTTGGTTGGCGGCTATACCTACCTTATATGGATATAATGGAGGACTTTTAGATCATTTTCAGTTACACCTTTCTATAATGAGACAATTAAGTGAGTGGAGTTAGAATGTTCGTGCAAGAAACTCCGAATGCTATACAAACCTCAATCCATGCATAGCATACGTCTATTAATTTTAAGTTAAGTATTTATTTGTGTCTTGGATATCAAGGTTGAAGTTGAATATTTGCACGCAATCTTATCTTAATAAATACAAATATATACAGATTTGTAAATGTACGTATTGATATCCCTTGATTTCAAATAAAAATGTACCAAGCACAGCACAAAACGAAAAATCACTTAAAGTGATCATAATTTATGATTGTCAAACAGCACTCTAATTAAAGAGAGAACTTTAAAATGAGTTTGTTTTTAAAATTATTTATGTACAAAAGTACTTATATAGGAGGGAGGGGTGACGGAGACAAAAGAACCACAACAATGCCGAACAAATTAAAATCGTAAAAGACGATGTTTGTATGTATATGAGGCGATATCTTTTAAAGAAATACAAAAAATAAGAGAAAATAAAAAGCAAAGCTGTGTAAACATCAACAAGTGATTTTGACAATCGACTATAATAGTGTTGCTAGATAGACTTTTTTTTTTTTAAAAAACCTTTTTAATTTTTAATTGGGTTTCCAGACCCAACGCAAAACAGGGAGATGCTGGGAGAAGGCAAAACGTCGAACGGCTACAATCGCAAGAGATCGCCAAATCCTTCTCCGACCGAGTTACAAGTAACCTATCTCGAAGTTCTCTGCCGCCAACACAATGTATCGAAAACCAGTGTCAAAATTGCCGAAATGCAATCAGAGAAGCCGCCTCTGACGCACGTGCTGGGTGTCAAGCAACCACCAACAAGGAACTCTGGTTTGATGAGGAATGTCGGCAGGCAAATGCAGCCAAACATCAGGCACGCAAAGCGGCGCTGCATAAAAGGACGAGAGCTACTCATGAGCTCTATTAGCAGAAGAGGCGAGAGGAACACCGACTTCTCAGAAGGAAAAAGAGAGAGCATGAAGCCTGGGGTCGAAGATGTTGAGAGGTTTAAAAGCAGGAATGAAGTTCGAAAGTTTAATGAACAGATGAAACGAAATTCACAAGTACAAAACCTAGAACCGAAGGCTGCAAAGACGAAAGTGGAAACATCATAGTGGAACCGCAGTCAATGCTGAGGATATAAAAGGACCACTTCTGCAGACTGTATAACGGCGACGACGAACCGAATTCCGCTGTCAGGGAGGATGATCCATTCAACATAGACGACGAAAGCCAACAATCCCGTCCTCCCGACTTAGACGAAGTAAAGATTGCCATATCTAAGCTGAAGTCTAATAAAGCCGCTGGAGCGGATGGCTTGAATGCCGAGCTCTTTAAAGCAGCTGAAGATAAGTTGGTTAGGAGCATGCACCAACTTATCTATAAGATATGGTCGGAAGAAAGCATGCCCGATGAATGGAACTTCAGTATTGTTTGCCCGATCCTGAAAAAAGGAGACCCTTTAAACTGAACCAATTATAGAGGAATCAGTCTACTTAACATCGCCTACAAAATCTTCTCTGCCGTAATATGTGAACGTCTAAAGCCCATCGTCAACAACCTGATAGGTCCTTATCAGTGTGGTTATAGACGAGGAAAGTCCACAGTCGATCAAATATTCACATTACGGCAGATCCTGGAAAAAACCCAAGAACACCAAATCGACACCCACCATCATTTCATCGATTTCAAGGCCGCATATGATAGCATCTACAGGGACGAGCTGTATAGAGCCATGTCTAGTTTTGGCATCCCTGCCAAACTCGTCCGTTTGTGCAGGATGACCATGGAGTATTCATGCTGCTCCATAAAGGTTGGAAACAACTTAACAGAACCTTTCGATGTCAAAAAAGGTTTTAGACAAGGTGATGCGCTGTCATATGATTTTTTTAAAATCTTTCAAAAGTCTGTCCAATTATTAGCATATGCTGTTGACATTAACATAATCGGAAGAACTAAGCGTGATGTCAATGGGGCTTTTGTGAGTATTGAGGCAGAGGTGGCAAAAATGGGTTTAACGGTTAATGAGGGCAAAACAATGTACATGCTGTCGTCAAGAAAGGACCTACAACACCGACGTCTTGGTCAAAACGTCACCATCGACAGACGTAACTTTGAGGCAGTCAAGGACTTCGTCTACCTAGGCTTCGCTGTAAACGCAGAAAACAACACCAGCGCTGAGATCAAACGAAGAATAACTCTTGCCAACCGCTGTTTCTTTAGTCTAAGAAAGCAATTGAGTGGAAAAGTCCTCTCTCGAAGGACCAAAGTGTCGCTATATAAGACCCTTATCATCCCCGTCCTGCTATACGGTGCAGAAGCATGGACTATGACAAAGCGGATGAAAGCACCTTGGGTCGTTTCGAGAGAAAAGTTCTTCGCGTGATCTACGGTCCCGTATGCATCGAAGGGGAGTGGAGGAGAAGATGGAACGACGAGCTGTACGGGCTGTACAGCGACGTAGACTTAGCCAGAAGGGTAAAAGTCCAACGACTAAGATGGCTGGGTCACGTAAAGCGCATGTAAACCAATGCTCCGGCCCGGAAAGTCTTCGAATCCACACCCACAGGACAGACCATTAGATGAAGACCGCGAATCAGGTGGCGCGCACAAGTTTAAAGTGACGTCACCTAATTTGGAGCGCGACACTGGAGACATCTAGCTAGGGACCGAGCTAGATGGAGAAGTTTGTTGGGTGAGGTCCTAGTTCACACAGGACTGTAGCGCCACCTTAAGTTAGTAAGATTTAATTGTGTTATACACATATGTTGGTACAAATCGTGTATTTCAAGGTTTTAAATTCTTTTATATTTTCTACCTTTTTTTGAACTGACTGAGTTTTAAGGAGGTACCAGCAGACTCTGCTGAATCCTCATGCATTGTAAAGTTTAAAAATTTTGGACGATAACATTGGAAGCTTTTAAAGCGGCTCATTTTGATGTCATCATTTTGTATAAAGGCCACTAATTATTTTGAACATTTAAACTGATTCACTTCCCTTTCCTTTTTTTCCTTTAACAATCAATTAGGAACGGGATACGAAAAAACGATAAAAAGTCAAAAAGTCGAAAATGATTCTAATGCAAAGAGCGTCTTAAAATATAATTGTTGCTCTATTTCGAAATTTGATATTTTGAAGGGTTTTCTAATTATAATAAATTATAATTATAATAAATAGATTTATAGGCGAATGGAATAAGTTTGAATATCGATTTTTTGTTTCTTATTGTGTTTATGGGTTTACCTCCCAGTCACTTGTGAAACGAAGTTTATAATAAACAAGGCCGTCTGTGTCATACTTTATATCACGAATGTCCAAAACCTAGGATAACCAGTCAAAAAGTGTGTACAATTTTAATAAGTACCTATTTTTTTTTATAATTTACAGGCATTCAAGGGGTTATTAGTACCCTTTATATGTTTATACTTAAACACAGTGCGAGGATTAGGAAAATAGGGAAGGATTTAAGAGGAGATACCGGTGCACATTGGTCTTAAAGTTCTGAACATCAAAATGGGAGGGAAAAAACAGAGTTGTCCAAAGCATTCCACATTCTCGATGTGCGATTTCAGAAAGAGTCTCTATACTTGAAAGTACGCCCGAAATTGAGCTCAAGGGTAAACTGATGAGCATTCCTGGAAGTACAGTTATTACGGCTGAATTGTTTAAAGGGGGTGGAATGCAACTGGCTAATTCGATAGAACATTTTTTGTAAAAATATCGATAAAACAACGAAAGGCATAAAACATTGCGGCGGCGGCGGTGTTCTAGCGATGTAAATGTTTCGATTATAGTTCCACATCCGAAGGACAAGGATGTGAATCTAGAAACGAATATGAAAAGCTGAGGGTACTGTCGTCAGCGAAACAGTTTAATGGATTAAAAGTGGTAGACATAAGATCATTTATGAATATAAGGAAGAAAGTCGGAGACAAAACGGAGCCCTGTGGGACACCAGCATTTATTTTATGAATTTCAGACTTGAAACCATCTAATACAACTTGTATTAAACGGTTAGAAAGGTAATTTATAATCCAACGAAGAAGAGATTCATCAATACCAAAAGCATGCATTTTCAATAAGAGAGCTTGGTGCCAAACTCTATGAAATACTTTTGAAATATCAAGCAATGATCTTACTTTCTCCAAAACGATGTAAAGTTTTGTTCCACTGTTCGGTGAGATAAACCAGTGGACCTATTGCTACGAAGCCATACTGTCGGTCATTAAGAAGCTTCCGTTCTTCAAGATATTTCTTGAGCTGATAATTAATCAGCGTTTTGTGATTCTAAATTACTTTTGGGTCTCTCTTTTTCTTTCCTGGGCGTATACTCTTCAGAAATTTGACCTCCTTAAAGTTTTTGAAGAATTTTTGGTTGAAGTATGTAACATCATACTTTTTCGAGCTTCTCTACAAATTCCTCAATATTCTGCAGGAATATTCACAGTTTTCTCCCTTAGGTGTCTTTCGATTGTTGAATATATATTCTGCTGTAGTCTGCTTCCATTTGAGTGTGTCCAACTTCCAAATACTTTTGTTCAATTATAATTTTGTCTTTAATGGCAGCATTCAACAGAGCGTTAGAAACAGTCACATTTCGGTTTTGTTAATTACATCCGTCGCTATATAAAATAATTTGTGTCGGGTTTGTTTCATTTTTCCGGTCAATGGTAGGAAGCATAAATTCCTCTGAATTGATCCCACCCTCAGTTTCATTCCAGATGTAGCAGAAACCGTCTTTATTTACTTTATTATAAAATCAAAGGTTGTGAAGACATAACTTAGTCTTATAACACTAGCTAGACACTTTTGAGCCATTAGAACTGCTTGTAAATCCATAGTAAAAACAAGACTTTCATTTTCCTTGCCTTTCTGCTTTTCCTCGGGTGTTTCTTCCTTTTTATTTATATGTAAAAACTATTCGCACTCCGATACGTGCCCAACTTTATACGCGGAACAGTTTTTCACACTGATCTTTTTTTGGATGAAAAAAAGATGAAAGTTGTCAAAGAAAGTGCTGCAACATTTGTAGATGCGCATCCATCATCTACATAAAATCTGTAAAGACTTTGTTTAGATTGGCATTCCCGTAAAAGATACTTTTTGTTTGAGGATGCCCTGCAATAATGTGATTCCATAATTGGAAGAGACTTTATAAATTCATTCATTGCCTAATTTTCTTTTTCGAAAGGTTTCACTTTAACAGTTTTATTCTCTGGGTCTTTTTTTTTTTTTTGTCCAGTTTAGCACTGTCATTCTGCCTATAAAAAGGATATTTAGAAACATTTCTTGGCCTTTTTTTAGATGTAACTGTGACAGTACTGTCTATAAGTATTTTTTTCTCTCCCCACGTTATATTCCAAAAATGGTCAAATATAGATTTTCTGTCTGCTTCAAAAAAAAGACCACATTTCAAATTACCTTCGGTCGTGTTTTTGCATGAACATCGTTCTTTCATCGAACGTGGTTGTTTTTTAATGTCGTATTGCCATGTTGTGTTGTCTTTTCTACGTCTACCAAAATACTTTAGCCCTATTTCTCTTAGCTTTAATTTTGTATGGGAAATCCAAGTTTCTTTGTTCACCAGAGATCTTTTCCTTCGAGTCGAAGCTTTTTTAGGGAAATCTGTGGATGTTGTCGAGATCGAATCAGAATGTTGTGAATATGGAACAAGCCCCATACCAAAAGCATTATCACCGCTGATAATATCAGTTTCCTCGTTTTTGTCAATATTATTTAATTCATTTGAAAGGTCAGTTATATCAACGTCTATGTTTTTATTATTACTGATAAGCTCAGCATTTTCATCATCATCTGTATCAATTTGAAGATTTTCTTCGTAACTTGTAGGTACCTGTAATATTATTTTGCAAATTTCGTGAAGTCTCTTCTAAAGAATTTGGAATGTCAGTCAATTCCAATATAATCATATCATCTACAGTTTTGAACATTTCAGAGTCCATTATGTTGCCAAACGCCAATAAATTAGAGTCGTTTTCTTGTTCTACTGGTAAAGGACCACAATTTTGATTTTCAGAAATTCTATTATTTTCAACGAAATCGTTTTGTACAATTTGATTATTAAGTGAATCTGCCGATGCAAGGCTTGCACGAACCAATTGCACTGTGATCTACAAAACGTTTTACGAGTTAACAAACGAAAGAAACAAAAGTGGGAAAAAATTTTACAAATATTAACCTTTATCCGGTTATTGGGAAATATTTCGAAAATCGTTTCATAAACACTTTTTATTTAAACAAAATCACAACACGTGCAGAAGTTCTAGGAAAACTAACTAAACTGGCTTTTTTACTCACAAACTAACGGTGAAACCTGGACTTAGCAGATTTTCGCTTATCAATTATTGAAGGTTTGGATATACGTGCATTGAGATTCTTCAATAACGAAGTTAAATTGGACTTACGTATTTAAATGATTTTCGATCAATTTCGCCCAAAAGTGGACTTAGCAGTTTTACACATTTAGCCGACGATTTTTTTTTCAAACAAATGTTTCGTGAGCGTCCAGATAAAAATAAAAAAAAAACATTTCAGTAACATTCCACAAATGTTTCTCTATTTTTGAAACTTTTCTTAAATGTTTCTGAAATGTTTGAAAAATGTTGGAAGCACCTTAATAAGCTCATTAAATTTCTGTTTCTAGTTGTTTTTCTTGCAATTTATCTTCTTTTTTTTAAACTTTCTTTTTTGATGGTTTGTCAATAAATATTGGGTCAAGTAAGCTTACTATGATTGGCTACGTTCAATCTCGTGAATTATTAATAACCTTATTGAACGAGTTGGATAGCTTAGATGAGATACCTTCTAAAATTTAGTGGCAAACTACAATTTTATTCTGTATAAAATTCCTTCAAATATGATTGGAATTGTAATTTGTCATTATTATTTTTTCTACGAACAAATAAATATTTAACTTTGCAAAAATAATGATACTTTTATCACTACCACTTCAACTAATATTACAAATGAAATATGTTGTACATTTCTAGAGCATATTTTTGCAATTATCTTCACTATATAGATATTTTCAGTCTTCAGTTTTATATCTTCATTGTTCCCAATTCAATAAAAATACAATAGCCTCTGTTGATTTTTCCCCTGCTTTCAACAACTATCGAATTCGCTCCTTTTAACCTAAACTTTATACAATAGCAATGACGATGACGACGACCGATGAAGCCGCCACCGCGCCGCCGCCGGCCGGCTGTACCAATGTATGCCTGATGGTGTGCTGACTTTTGGCTCTAGCCTGACTTGACTTTCCTTGGCCCCAACATTCACTTCTTCATTTTCTTCTTCAATAAGAGAATGTAACAATAAACCATCTTTTTCGTATCTTGATTATAAGAAGAGGATAGTGTAAGTCTAATGGATTGTTGTTTTGTGGAGCTGGCTTCAACATAAACTCGGTATTGTACTCTTATGGTTCTCGAAATGTGGTATAGGTATACTTGTAGATATATTTACCTACATCCATTCCATTGTACATATTATTTGAACTAAAATAACTTAATTGTTTGTGTTTGTGCACTAGATTTGTTGAACTAAAGAAAAATATTACACAAATCAACTTTCGCCTCATCTTTTAACATTTCTCTCAGAAACTTCAATAAACTTCCACAGTCTTTAGAAATATTCGAATATATGTAACTTCAATTTATACTATTTCACCAGTAACGTTATAAGAAATATTTAAGATCATTTTTTTACTAACGTACTATTTTAATATGAACTTCTTGAAAAACATGAACATATTGGTATAACACATAAATTATCAAATTTGGTTTTACAAGTCTTGAGACTTTTTATGTATTGACCCGAATTTAAGATTTGCGTTCGTTTTAAAATCCTGTACAACAAGTTACGAAATTAAAACCAATAATCTTAGTGAAATACAAAAATTACGTTTCGAATTCTTCTAAACATTCTCTATCGAGATAAATGAAGGAGTAAATTTTAAAATGTTGGAGATTGTTATATCGTCTTTGACTTAAATTTTGAAACTCTTACATTTTTATTAAAATCAAGCTATTAGCTGCAAGCAGTGTTACCGCTGGGATTTTTGAAAAGGTCGCAAAAAAAGGGTCAAATGAAAAAAAAAGTCGCATTTAGATTTTTTTTTTAATACATACCTAAATCAAACGAAATCTGTATAAATTGCAAAAAAAATGAGTTGTTTTTTAGTTTTTTAATAGGTATACCTTCTAAAGAAAAATAAATTCTTATACTAGATCTAGATATAAAGAAAAAAATAGTTATTTCAGCTTCCGTTTTTAGGAAAACTACACCATGGAATAAGAATTTTCTGGACTCAAACTTAAGGCAGGTGCTTACTGTTCCATTTGAGTGCGGAATATTCTTATTCCATGGCGTAGTTTTCCTTAACACGTAGTCTTTTCTAAACACACACAATTATTTCCAGGGCTGAGATAACTATTTTTTCTTTATAAATACGAGTGATACATTTTTTAGATATATGTATTTCATAAAAACTTACCTATCCATTTTATAAAAAAGACAAACAATATCGAGAATGAGCTCCCAACAAATGAACGCCTGCCGAAACACAAAAACACAAAAGACAACAAAATAGTAGGTAAATCTTGACAGAGATAATTTTTTTTTTGAATTCATGAATTTATTCAAATTTCACCACAGTCGAACAAACACATAGAAATAAATGGGAAAATTTGTCGAAGAGGAACGGAGTGGTGAAATAATTCTAAAATTACTCATACAAACTTAAAATTGTTAACTATTAACTACATTTATATGCAGAGTCGAAAGGTTGAAATGAATTTTTATGCTAAAATAGCAAGATTTCAATTCTGAGCGAACGTGATCGAGTCGACCCAAACAATTTCAACTTGATTCCATTTTATAGATTGAAATTATGTGTGACAGTTCTTATGTCAATGGAAGCTTGGAAATCTTGTATGAATTAAGAAAATAACTTATCTTTTCAATGTATTTTTCTAGAGATGGGGTCATAAAAGTCGCTTAAGGGTCAAAATAGACAATTTTTAAAAAAGTCGTATCATGGTTTTATGAGGCACAAAAAAGGGTCAAAATGCGACTAAAGTCACAGAGCGGTAACACTGGCTGCAAGCTAAAAAGAAAAAAAAAAAATAGTGGACAAAATTCGTCTATTCGAAAAATATAACATCCCTGGTTGCAACAGATTCCAATCTATTTTCTCCATTTGTATCCATGAATGCAATTTTTTTTATGGAAATACATACATTTGTTGTTGTTTTTTTCTTCAATTTCGAAAATAGAATTTGCAATATTGTTTTAATATTTTTTTATATGGTGAATTTGTGACCCCATACAGAGAGTCATGTATCTTTACTCTACTGGATTGCCTTCAGAAAATGTGTGTATCTTTTTAGTTTAGGCATGTACTGAACACAAATGTTAGTTAACTAGGTTTATGGTTAGTGGTTTTAGGAGGGAGTTTATTTACTTTTATTAACGTTTTCAAAGAAGAGTTAGCTCTTATGCAATATCACAAGTTTTGGGTGCGTATATACATACATATCCCATACCCCTTACCCACAGCAAGTTGTATTGGATAGGCATAGAATTTACAAATTACGCCTAACTACTCGAGTGTGAGATTAGCGTGGTGGTTAGTAGCTAATGAAGGGGAAGTTTATTTATAGCTGCATCACACAAAAAACCTACTACCATACATTGGAATAGCATAATCGTAGGTAACCGACAAACCAACCTCTGCAATTTGTCATCGAAAACATCTTATCCAATATTCATTCATCCATCTATAGCTGTACACCATCTACTCACTTATATTTTGCGGCGCGGCGTGTCGTCGTGCGTTGCGTCGTTGGCGTTCGTCGTCGTCGGTTGGTTGTACATTTTTACAAAATTTTAGAATTGTAAATCCAATTTGTGAGGTTTCGTTCAGTGTGTAATCCAATCAAATGTAAAATAAGAACCTAACTTTTCAACTTTAGAAATGCGTAGGATTTTGTATTTTCCGTTTTGACAGTTTTTTTTTTTTATTTTGAATGGAATAAGGTGGATTGCTTTAACTAGTTTTAGGTGTAAGACTCATGTTGAGGTGGATAATTTTATCAATTATTATTTTGAGAACAAATGGTAGGTGCCTTTACCTTTTGACAGCTCATTCTAAATCTTGATATACAGAATTTGACTAAGGGATGTGTGGGAGCAAAAACTGCTTCTTAATCAGTCAACACTTTACGACCCCTTTAATCTAGGAAATGAAATGATCAATACTTTTCTAAAAACTCAACCACAACTTAATCCTCGATTAAGGCTAAATTCGGCAACATTACCCTTATATGCTCAAACGCCCTAACAGAAGAGAATAATGACAAGACCAAGGAAATGTTTTTTGAGTTCTTGGACAGAGCATATATGTATGAGCATTGCCATAGCTACGGTATTAAAATTGTCTTGAGAGATTTTAACACCAAGCTAAGAAGTGAAGACACCTTTGGTGGAATAATCGGGAAAAACAACCTGCACGACAATACTTCCGATAACTGATTCAGGCTCATCGGTTTTGCTGCGGGGTTAAACATCATGGTAGCGTTTTTCACACCTCAACATCCACAAATGAAGTTGGAGTTCTCCAGACCAATTTACTGGCAACAAGATTGACCATATTGCGATCGACGTTAGACACGTTTTTAGCATCATGGATGTCCGACTCTACCTCGTTGTAGTCAAGGTAGCACTTCGTTTTTCTAGACCTAAGGTAAAATAGGGAGATGCTGAGATACAACGTAAAACGACTACAATCGCAAGATAATGCCATAATGCCAATCAGAGAAGCCACCCCTGACATGACGTTCTGGGTTTTGAACAGTTATCAACAAAAAACTCCTGGTTTGATGAGGAATTTCGGCAGGCAAATGCCAAACAACTGGCACGCAAAGTGGCGTTGTATAGAAGGACGAGAGTTGCTCACGAGCTCTATGAGCAGAAGAGAAAAGAAAACCACTGGTTTCTCAGAAGGAAAAAGAGCAGGTGAAACGAAATTCACAAGTACATAAACCTCCAACCAAAAAGTGGCAAAGACGAAAGTGGAAACATCATAGTGGAACCACAGTCAATGCTGAGGATATGGAAAACAAAAATAAATTTATTTATAGATGGCACAACAGTCCGTTGAGAACCAGGGCCTAGAGACTTACAACTTTCAACCATTCCTGTGTGCGAGTACTGTTGTCAGGGATGGAGGGGACCTACAGTTTTAAGCCGAATCCGAACGGCTAATTTGAGAAAGCACTTTTTATGACAAGAATTACTCATGGAGCATTTGTCAATTCCTCGCAAGAGGCAGTTCCCGTGAAAAAACTTAAGATGGTACAGGCAGGGATTAAACCCAAAACCTCTGGCATGACAGTCCAACACACTAACCATCATGCCACCAAGATATGGAAAAGGAGACCCTCTAAATTTACCAACTAAAGATGAATCAGTCCCCTTAACATAGCTTACAAAATCTTCTCTGCCGTAATATGTGAACGTCTACAGCCCATCGTCAACAACCTGTTGTCTTAGACCAAGAAAATCCACAGTCGATCAAATATTCATATTACGGCAGATCATGAAACAAAAATTAAGAACATCAAATTGACACCTACCATCTCTTCATCAAATCAGCATATGACAACATCTACAGGGACGAACTGTAAAGTTTTGGCTGCTCCATAAAGGTTGGAAACAACTAAACAGAACCTTTCGATGCCAAAAAAGGCTTTAGACAAGGTGATGCGCTGTCATGCAACTTCTTTAACATCGTCCTTAAAAGAATAGTGCAGAGCTCCCAAGTCAACACTAGAAACACTATCTTTCAAAAGTCTGTCCAATTACTGACATATGCTGATGACTGACATAATCGGAAGGGCTCGCAGTGTGATGTCAATGGGGCTTTTGTGAGTATTGAGGCAGAAGAAGTAAAAATGGGTTATGGGTACATGCTGTTATTAAAAAAGGACCTACAACACCGACGTCCTGGTCAAAACATAACCATCGACAGACGTAACTTTGAGATAGTTAAGGACTTCGTCTACCTAGGCTCCGCTGTGAACCAGCGCTGAGATCAAACGAAGATAAGTACAGCTAAGAAGACTTAGCCAAAATGATAAAGTCCAACTCCTGAGATGGCTGGGTCACATAGGGAGCATAGAAACCAATGCTCCGGCGCGGATCAGGTGGCTCGCACATGTGGAAAGTGAACTCACCCAACTTGGAGTGCGTAACTGGAGACATCTAGCTAAGGACCCAACTATAGGTGGTGAAGTTTGTTGAGTGAAGCCCTAGTTCACAGAAAACTGTAGCGCCACCTTAAGTAAGTAAGTAAAGTTCAAAGAGAAAAGTAACATAATATAAAAACTGCAGTTTACATGTAAATAATTCCCTGTGTTCATGCAACTCATTATGTAATTTTTATTTCCCTAATTACCAGTTTTTTATCACTTCGCTTTTACCTGATGTTGATGGTGATAATAGTGACATAACAAAGGTTCATTAAACTTTTACCATTACACTAATGGAAGTCCTTGAGACAGTTTATTCACTTTCTCTCTATAGGTATGCACGAGTATATCTTTCTTTTACTCACTCTTTCTTTTAAATTGATTTCAATGTACAATATGAATAGTGAAACAATAAAAAAAGAAACATAAGAGAAAATTCAATAGATTTTTGTTCTTGTTGTCCTTAGATTTCTAATAATACTGAACCGACAAAAGAATAAAAACCAAACTCACAGTCTGTGGCAGGATACTTCAACTGCAGGAGGCAAATGCAAGTTTGAAAATGAAATGGCAGCAAAAACAGCATGAGAACTATGTATTTAAATTGAAAATTTATAAAAAGAAGAAAGGATGAACAAAAAAACAACAGGATTCACTTGCAAATCCGACATGATGCAATTTTGTTGTTACATAGTAAAAGCTTTAAAAATATATGCGCTTAGAGGCATATGCTGCAGAAAATAAATCCCAATAGAGGCTTCAAAGAAAGAGGAAGACTTTAAGAGGAAAATTATATCATCTTTAAAAGTCAGTAAATGGCCATGAAAGTTCAATTTATTTAAGTAATTTTTCGGTCATAGCTTCATGTCATTGATTTTCCAAAAAAAAGGGGAAGGTCACAAAATCCTTGTAAAGCAGGTCACCTAACTATCCAGTACCCCTGTTAATGTAATTTAATTAAATGAATTATCATCGATAGATTTTGTTGTATGAATGTTTTCTTTTCGAGATTTTTGATTTTTAACTATAATTTTGATAGCTTAAGCAATTATTCAATATTTTGACAGCTATTGTGGACAAGGGCGGACCAGAGGGGAGAGAGAGTCGTAGGCACAAATTGATCAACTTTTAACCAATGAGGATCAAGAGGGGACAAACAAGCAACACAGTTTAATTGTATAAACAAAGAATGTATCTACAGATTTATAAGTAATTTAACAATTTTCACCAACAAAACGTCAACAACTACTACAATATTTGAAACAATCTTAAAAATATTTATAAAATTGACTTTTATAATACAAATTCTATATATATACATATTGGGGTTTTCAATAAGAGCGCTACAAAAGTTTTTTTTTTAAATAAAACAAAAACGGTTTTGGATATCAATGAAATTCTTTATTCCTGTGAAAGTTCGATGCCATAACATATGGAACTCGATTTCTTTTGTATGGTCACCACGAGCACGCTTGCAGAAGTCCAGACGCTGAACCCAATTTTCAACGGTTTTCAAGCACAAATTGGCCGATACTGCTGCAATTTCACGTTCGGTATTCGTACGAAGTTCATCAATCGTCGCTGGCTTGTTAGCATAGACCATATACTTGTCTTAACCTCAAAATAAATAGTCTAACGGCTTCAAATCGCAAGTCTCTGGACCATTTCGTGAGATAACACGTTCTCCAAACTTGGTTTC
This sequence comes from Eupeodes latifasciatus, assembly GCA_920104205.1. Classification (NCBI taxonomy): domain Eukaryota; kingdom Metazoa; phylum Arthropoda; class Insecta; order Diptera; family Syrphidae; genus Eupeodes; species Eupeodes latifasciatus. Next base: position 131,086,516 of record OV049924.1, on the reverse strand, counting down.
CATTAAATTCATTGTGACATTCGCTGTGTGGCTTGTGGCGCGATCCTGTTGGAACCACATGTGCTCCAAGTCCATATCATCCAATTGGGGCCAAAAATATTCGGTCATCATTGAACGGTAGCGATACCCATTCACAGTAACGTGCCGGTCTTGATCATCACTGAGGAAGTACCGACCAATAACGCCGCCGGCCCATAAACACCTAACCGTAATTTTTTCGGGATACAATGATGACTCATGGAGTACGTGTGGTTCGCTGCTTGATCAATACCGCATATTTTGTTTATTGACGAAGCCATTCAGCCAGAAATGAGCCTCATCGCTGAAGATGATTTTTCGATGAAAATCCGAATCATTTTCAAGTTGTTGCTCAGCCCAATTCACGACCATAGGACGCTTCTGGTGGTCAAGAGGCTTCAATTCTTGCGTTAATTTAATTTTGTAAGGATGTAGGCCTAGATTTTTTCGCAAAATTCGCCACAACGACGTCACAGAGATGCCCAACGCTTGAGAATTACGTGTGAGAGACACATTTGGGCTTTCTGCAACTGAAGCCTCATCGGCAGCAATATTCTCGACACTACAGGCACTTCTTTGTCTCACTGGCACGGGAATTCAAATGGATTCAAATTTTTCCACTAGACGCTCAATTGTTGATCTGCTAGAACGATTATGACGACCATAAATTGGACGTAGCGCTCTTAACGTTGAGGCCACTGACTCCGAATTTCGGTAGTAAATTTTAATAATTTCGACTCGTTGGCTCGTATATCTTTCCATCATGAAATGGCAAACCTTACTGAAGAGAAATGTCAAAAGAGCGGCAAAAAAATATGGCGTCGTTTGCTGTCCCTGTTGCTCTACTTTTGTAGCGTCCCTGTTGAAAAACCCTGTACAAGTAAAAGACAAGGCACAAGTTATTGGACTGTTGAATTTTAAATTCGAAATAACTTTACGGCTTTTAGTCCATCAAAAATTAGTATATTGGCGTTTCTTCCCGGTATTTGCACTCGGGCTTATCAGTTAACGAGTGAGAAAACCTTATTGATACGCAACTTTTGTTTTTGTTTGGTTCAACTTATATAAGTTTTTTGGCAAAAACCATATCCAACTAGATTTAAATTTTTAATTATTAAAGTTGGAAAAAGGTTTGCCCAAACCAGGCTGATTTATAAATGGCTGATATATGGTTCACATTAAGTTTTTGCCAAAAAAACTCATATAATAAGTTGAGCCGAACAAAACTTAAAGCTTTAAATCTCACAAGAACTGACGTGGAAAGAGATTCTGCAACATGTGATTTGTGAGTGGTACAATATAGTTTCTTCCTAACTTATTTGTTTACCTTAATATGTTTTTATTTAATTTTTATAGAAATGATTTACCTAAATGCACCTTATTTTTTTTTTTTTTGGTTCAAGAACTAAACAAATTTCTCTCTACAATTTAAAACTTCAAAAAGGTCTTAGCACTCCTTTCAAAGCTATGAAAGGTTTGATTGATATTCATACTTGATTCCAATGGTTTTTAGATTCCTGTTGAAACAATCTGTTATACTGTCAAATAAATTTTAATGAAAAATATTTGTGTTGAATTAAAAACAACCGAAAAAAATGAAGAACATTTAAAAATGCCATATTGGTCTTATTTTTAGTACAATCTATCAACAATTTCGATGGAAATAATTGATACAAAATTTTGATAAAATGAAGTATAATTCCACTCCATTAAGCTGAAAATTTTTACAGGTGATAAAAAAATCCGTAGAATCGGAATGAATTTTAAATAAACCCTTAATATATAACTTTGAAAGGAGACAATAGTTCCATTATAATTTGTAAGGAAAATAGAAAAATGCGATAAGTGACCTCTAAACATCAATATAAAAAGCTGAAATTTGAACAGTAGTATTAAACAACATTACATGTAGTAAACAACATGCGTGTCCAGCTAGCTCGGTCCCTAGCTAGATATCTCCAGCTTTGCACACAAAATTGGTTGAGGTCTTCTTCCATATACGTGCGCCACCAGAGTGCCGTCTTCCTTTACTGCGCCGCCGTTTCTCGGGATTGGATTCGCAGACCTTCCGGGCTAGAGCGTTGATATCCATTCGCTCTACATGACCCAGCCATCTAAGTGGTTGAACTTTTATTCTTTTAACCAGGTCAGTGTCGCTGTACAGCTCGTACAGTTCGTCGTTGTATCTTCTCCTCCACTCTCCATCTATACAGACTCGACCAAAAATCACCCGAATAATTGGACGGGTCTTTGGAAGGTTGTGCCTCTAGTGTTGACGGTTGAGGTTTGCACAATTCTTTCCAGAACGATGTTGAAAAAGTAGCATGACAGTGTATTGCCTTGTCTAAAATCTTTATTGACATAAAATGCATCGGTGAGATCACATTGAGCAGAAACGCATAAGTTTAAGGGGGATGCCAATACTAGACCTTGCTCTGTAAAGCCCTTCCTTATAGATGGTGGCATTCGCGGCTTTAAAATCGAAAAAGAGATGGTGGTTATCGATTTGAAGTTCCTGAGCTTTTTCCAACATCTGCCGTAATGTGAATATTTGGTCAATGGTGTTCGGTGAACTGTCCTCGTCAGAAGCCACACTGATAAGGACATATCAGGTTGTTGACGACAGGCTTCAGACGTTTATTTTAACAAGCTCTATCCAAAAAGCTATTTCGATCATTAACTGCTGGAAAATTGGGCTTTAAAAAAATCTAATAACAAGAATTGTCACTTTAGTCCTTGAAATAGTTAATCATACTAATATTATAAATGCGAATGTAAGTTTGTTTGTTACGCTTTCACGCAAAAACTACTTAACCGATCATCATGAAACTTTGCACATAAACTCTTGAAGGTATTAGAAGTAACATAGGATACTTTTTATTAAAAAAAAATAAAAAAAATTTACGAAAAATAAAAAAATTGTTTTGACGCTGAAGGCTACATATCACTGTCAAGAGAATTTTGTAATTTAGTAGAAAGTGATGTGAATCTCATTGCTAATGTTTTTCCGGAATTGAAACAAAATGTGTGCAAGAGCAATATTAGCACCAAGAAATGAAATTGTAAATAGGATCAACACTGACATTTTAAACGAGGTTCAAGGAGAAATGAAGGAATATTTGTCAATGGATACAGTTATGGATACGGAACTAAGTACTTCATATCCTGTGGAGTTTTTAAATTCACTTGAACTATCGGGTGTACCGTCACATAAAATTCAATTGAAACTAAATGTACCAGTAATGCTTATGCGAAATCTAGATGCTCCTCGGCTATGTAATGGAACAAAGCTTCGGATAACAAAATTGGGACAGAACATACTTGGTGCTACTATTTTAACAGGTGTCGGTAAGGGAAATAGTGTTATAATACCTCGGATACCAATTATTCCCACTGGCCTTCCATTCCAATTTAAAAGGGTTCAGTTTCCCGTCAAGCTTAGCTTTGCTGTTACTATAAACAAGGCACAAGGACAAACATTACAGGTAGCAGGAGTGCATTTAGAAAACCCATGCTTCTCTCATGGTCAACTTTATGTAGCCTGTTCACGTGTATCTAATGCCCGGAATTTACACATATTTGCACCCGACGGGAAAACTTATAACATTGTTTATAAAAATATCTTAAATTAACACTTTGTATTTTATTTTTTTAAATTGTTAGAATTCAGAATTATTTATTTTTGTTACGGTGAAATATATTTTAACATTTGTTGTTGCATTTCAATAAGCATATATTAAGGTGTTGAAACTTCATTGTCTGTAGTAATTTTTAAACATTTTTGATCTCAGCCAAGCAATAAAATTTAGTTATTATATTGACTCATTTCTATTATTATACCCTTACCCTTTATCTCTCATACTTATTTAATTTCTCCACTGCGGGCGAAGCCGCGGGTAAAAAGCTAGTATAAGATAAAGATGTGCACACATTACCTATGTTATTGTGTAATTTTGTCAGTCTCCTTTACAGAACTTTAAAAAAAAAAATTTTAAAGCGGTGACCAAAAACTCATTTTTATTTCCAGTGTGTGAACATCAATACCCCCCCCCCTCCTCAAATTCAAAGTGTTAGCATTGCATTCACTCGGTTAACTTTAATTATTGTTGTCAACAATCGAAGATGTTGAGGCGACTTATTTTGACGTCACATGTTGAATCTACGAGTACTTTCCAATTGATCACTATAGACAGAAAAGTGAGTCATAAGTATACAATAAATTAAAAACAAGCAAGAGCGAGACAAAATGATGAAATTTCAAAATAAGTCTTCTCAAATGAGTTTAATGTGAACACAGTCTAAAGAAACCTCAAACTTAAAGTTTCTAAAAACTCGGTTTACTCGTGTGAAAGGAAACTAAATCTTTTTACAGATGATTCTTAGATCTGCTCTGACAATACTTTTCAATGACAAATTGTCTTGTCCTTGAGTCGTACAATTTACCTGTCGATTTTGCGTCCATGTAGAAAATTTATTAATTGTATTGGATCTCTCAACACTTGTCAGATGTGACAATTTCGTATGTCGCGTGGGTGTTTCACTGACTGACACAAACGTTTTTGGCAATATTGTGACGCAACATTGTAAGTCCACACGATTGTTTCAATGGAAAAAAAATATTAAACTGACAGATCTGACAATCATCTGTACTTGATTAACAATCTTTTTGATGTGGAGGAATTGTGTTTTTGACTTAAGGCCGACTGGAAGCATAAGTTGCCAATGCTGTCATTTATATACATACATACATATATGGATATAACAATTTACTCATTTGTATGTTACGTACATATATCATAGCCATCAATTCGTTTGTCATACTTATGTATACGACACGTATAATGTGTCAGAGATTGAATATGTTTTTGGAAAATGTGCCATATCCATTATCCATATACGATAGTGTTTTATCGCCTTTAGGAAATATATTATTTCAAAAGTAGGACTAAATATTATAACAAATAGAAAGAAGGAATTCATTCAAAGTACTTCTAGATATCATCAGAAGAGTTGTATATGAACATTTGTATGTAGGTAGATATAACCTAAAGCACTTTTTATTGCTTTGAGAATCCGGCCCTGAAAGCTTTATTATGTATGTTTGTAGTATATTATGAAGTATGATGGAAAAACCATTTCTTATAAATGTCACGTCTATACAAAGGGATTCCCCATTGTCGTCGTTGTTCTCAAAAAAGAATAAAACAAAAAGTGGGGGATTCCTACATAAATAACTACATACATACATACTATATAGATGGTTTATTATTTGAATCCCCCTCAACTCCAGAAAGTGTTCACTTACAAACACACATAAAAATACACCTACACTCAGAAAAGATTCAAACAATATATACATTAGACTGATTAAAAAAACCAAAAAAAGAGGCTGGGATGCGACCCACACTGATAACTTTCCATCCCGTCTGTCGATTTGTATTGCATAAAAGTTAGTAGACTTTCGTGTTTTGTTAAAAAATTTTAATTATTCTTAAAAATTTTAAAATTACCAACAATATTTTGCATATAATGAAATAGTTTTATTTCAGAATCTATTTTTGTGAACGAGATTTTTAATCGAAAACCAATTTTTACCACATTTAATAGCATTTCTTAAAAATTTGTATTTGTTATACATACATATAAACAAATACAAATTGGATGAATAAAATGAATTTGAAGACAATACCTCGTATTGTTCACAAGATATCGAGAACCGAGCATCAATTTTTACCAAATTTGCGTACTATTTTTTGTAGATTTTATTTTTTTATGAAAAAACAGACTGTTGGATTTTTATAAAAAATTTACTGAATGTCGAAAGCAATATTTTCTGTGAGATAAAATAAGTTTGAAGAGATATTTGAGTCGAAAGTAAATTTTTACTAAGTTTTAGTATTGTTTTTTTTTTGTATTCGATTTTTCTCAAAATTTTACCGAATTGAAAAAAAAAATTCTTATAAGACAAAATTAGTTTGAAGCTATAATCTCAAATTTTTGAAAAGTTATTTGAGTCGAAAATCAAATGTTACAAACTTTTAGTAATGTTTTTTCAGGTTTTTATTTTTTTATATAAAAAGTGTCAATTCGATTTTTCTCAAAATTTTACCAGATGCTAAAAACGTTATTCTTCGTTGCACAAAATTATTTTGGAGATAAAATCATTTTTTGATCATACAATTTTCGAGGTGACAAATATTTTGTTTTCAGTTTTTTTGATTTATTGTTTGGTATCATGTTACAATATAGATATAATATAAAATTTAATTCAAGTCTCTAGCGTTATGAATTCGTGAGATACTCGTATTTAGGGTTAACCAAAATTTTCACCTTTTTCTTAAATTGCTATGGTAAAAAAACCACTCACGCAATTTTGTTGAGAGTCCTTTATGCATTTTTCTGCATTATTATCTGTATAACTAAATTTATTAGGAGTCGATATCTCTACTGGTTCTTGAGCTATGGACGACGAAAAAAAAGTCGCGAACGTACGGACGTACAAACGTTTGCACACACGCACGCACGCACAGACATCTCTCTAAAAATCTTTTATTTCGACTCTAGGGACCTTGAAACGTCGAGAAATGTCAAAATTTTCAATTCGACAAATCGTACCGATTACAATAACTTCCTTTGGGAAGTTAACAAGTCTTGGATTTTCAATGCAACTAGTTTTTTTATTAGAGCTTGATGAAATAATACTCCTGTGCAAATTTCAGTTTCTTAGATTAATTTTCAAAGGTTACTCAATGTATTTTCTATTTTGCATAAAAATTGTATGGAAGCGTTTGGCATTTTTGGTTCTTCATTGTATAAGATCTTTTTATATTTAAATAATAAATGTAAGGTCTTACTACTCCTTTCACTCTATTCACAGTTGATTTCACTCGTTCTTGCATTACCTGTTAAAATTATCAGTTATAGTTTACAACTTGATTAGGATTAGACCAAAGATAAGACATGTTTATCAAATCAGTTTTTAAGAAACAAATTTTGCGTCAAAAAAGTCGAAAATTTGAATTATTATTACAAAAGCAATATGTCAGCAATTTGGATGAAAATAACTGACATTTTTGAGACAATCAAGTATTTATTATTTTTAATTAATTATTTTCATCCCATTAAGCTGATAATTTTTATAGATGGTAGGAAAAACAATAGCATTAGAATTTATTTCAAATAAACCTCAACTTTGAAAGGAAACAATAGTTCCAATGTAATTTCCAAACATTTTGTAGAAAAACACGATGGGCTTTGAATGTTAATACAGACCATTTTATGGTCGTCATAATCGTCCTAGCAGATCAACAATTGAGCGTCTAGTGGAAAAATTTTAATCCACAGGAACAGTACAAAATGTTCCCGTATCAGTGAGACAAAGAAGTGCCCGTAGTGTCGAGAATATTGCTGCCGCTGAGGCTTCAGTTGCAGAAAGCCCAAATGTATCTCTCACACGTCATTCTCAAGCGTTGGGCATTTCTGTGATGTCGTTGTGGCGAATTTTGCGAAAAGATCTAGGGCTACATCCTTACAAAATTAAATTGACGCAAGAACTGAAGCCGCTTGACCACCAAAAGCGTCGAATGTTCGTGAATTGGACTGAGCAACAACTTGAAAATGATTCGGATTTTCATCGAAAAATCATCATCAGCGATGAGGCTCATTTCTGGCTGAATGGCTTCGTCAATAAACAAAATATGGGGTATTGATCAGCCAGCAATTCACAGGTCGTCCATCCCGAAAAAATTACGGTTTGGTGATGATCAAGACCAGCACGTTACTGTGAACGGGGATCGCTGGGATAACCGAAAATGTTTGGCCCCTATTGGATGATATGGACTTGGAGGTCATGTGGTTCCAACAGGACGGGCGGCGCGGCGGCGGCGGCGCCACAAGCCACACAGCGAATGTCACAATCAATTTATTGGAAACCAAGTTTGGAGAACGTGTTATCTCACGAAATGGTCCAGAGGCTTGGCCGCCTCGGTCTAGCGATTTGACGCCATTAGACTATTTCCTGTGGGGCTAAGACAAGTCTTTGGTCTATGCCAACAAGCCAGCAACGATTGATGAACTTCGTACGAATATCGAACGTAAAATCGCCGATTTATGCTTGAAAACCGTCGAAAATTGGGTTCAGCATCTGGACTTCTGCAAGCGTGGCCGTGGTGGCCATGCAAATGAAATCGAGTTCCATACATAATGGCATCAAACGTACTTTCATAGGAATAAAGAATTTCATTGATATCCAAAACCGTTTTTGTTTTATTTAAAAGAACTTTTTTAGTGCTCTTATTGAAAACCCCGATATAAGAAGTTAAAATTTGATAAGGAGTATTATTTCAACAAGCTCTATTCAAAAAGCTTTTTCCATTATTAAAAATCGAAGAAATTCTTGATTTTTTGAATCAGTCTTATATAATATACAATATGTACTCGTATTTACATGAATGAAATAAATATTTTAGAATCCTCCATTTATTATGGGAGAGACGTGTTAAGAGTATGCCATCATCTTGCAGTGCATTTATGAAGATGTCGACCTTATACATACATACATGTATGTATATGTAATGGGTAAATGGCCTCTAAGTAGATTTTATTGTTTTCCATTTTACATTGTATTAGGTCATAATAGATACAAATACATACAAACATAGCTACAGAACAATGGAGATTTTGGGAGTTTATGCAGAATTCTTCTTATATGCAATTCTTTATCCTTGACGTTCCTTATATAAATACGCTTATATACACTTATCTAGCTTGATAAAATTACTTACGCAAAACAATTTAGTTAGGTATGTTAATCTATTATTACCAAAGGGATTATAAACCAAGGAACATGATAATAATAATTATTACTATAAATGGACTAATTTCATTCATGCGTATATGAATTAGGAGCTTAGTTCAACCAGGATACAGATAATAATAATACGTAGTGCAAAAAAAAACACAAATGACTTAAAGGCCTCATTGGACTATTTATGGAATTACCATCAGCTAAATGAGGATATATGGTACTCGTACTCGTTGGTATGTAGAGTAGATAAATAGGAATTATGACAAAGAAAAAAAACTAGGGTGAGAACATGGAAAACGCCAACGTTTCACACTCTCCTTCTCACCCTTAAAGGACCTTGCTAGTCCGAGTGGGTTAGATTTATTCTTGTATGCTATATATAGGGTGACAAGCTAAACTGTTTGTTTACCTTAACAATAGTTAACGGTTCTCATACACAATTTTCTATAATCCGCATTAAAATACAAACCAACGACGGTACGACAACGAAACCAACGTCGACCAATTTGTCCTGCGGAGAACTCTTTTTTTTTAAAGTGTTGTGCAATAGATATTTACACTCTAGTTCGACCGATTATTGTCGACTTTCTACGGAAGGATTTTATTCTCTGCAAATAGAAAAGACATTATTCTATTTTTTCTTTCATCATCTACAAAAAGTCTGTCAACATCCGGTTTAATTCTTTAAAATGACCCATTTTGACGTCTCATAATTTTAAAATGGAAGCGATATACTTACGGATGATACAAAAGAGACAAATATATGAAGCAGAAGTGTTGAAATTCTTTTAATAATTGGTGGCAGTGTGATAAAATGATGAAACGTTCAAATTAGTTATCTGAAAAGAAAAAAGTCCAATACATGTCAACGTAAAGTGACAGGTAACGGTTTTTAAAATAAATAGATAAAAAAAGGGAGCTGAAAATTTTCCAAACTGACGATTTCCACTTTGATAAACGAAAAATAAGTTATTTTTTTAAAGTCATTTTGTAATGAAGTAACAAAACTATGGACATTCATTCTTAGTTTAATTGATGAAATGATTATGCGTATTATATATATGGTTTCAGGACTAATCCACAAGCTTATAAATATTTTAGTGAATTCAGGGTATTTTTTTTTGCAGTGGTGTGGTTTTTAATCTGGTTATACTTTTTTCAAAGATGATCTTTTTGACAGCTGTCACTTAATTTTTGCTTAGTTTTGTTCTGTTATGAGGCAGGTTCAGACGACATAAGGGACTTCAAAGTAAGGCAAGTTTCTTGTATATGATTGGCCAGCTGCCAAAAAATTACCTTCCAATTAAGGAAACTTTCATGGAAAGTTGACTGGAAAGTCAAGTCTACTTCTGTCAAAATGACAGTTGATTATGTCTTTTCATTTAATTGAAAGCTAAACTTTATTACTCTATGATTTATTTATTTTCTGCACAACTTCATTTAATGCTTTCTGTAATAGGGTTCTTTGTCAATTTGGAAAAGAAATAATTAATATTTCTTTACAGTACAAAATACAAATCGTGATAGACTTGTAGCTTACGTGAGAGGTAGTTTTTGTACTATCAACTTAAAGTAGAGGTTTGTGAAGTAAAGGTCTGAATTTGAAATTCATGACACTTGAAGAATTAACTAGTTGCCTTGGTCAAAATTTACGTTTAAAGAATGAAGTTGACTGCAAATGAAGTCCCTTATGTTGTCTGAACCATGATGACCATGGTCTTTTCGTCCAAAACCATATTACCCAAATTAAAAATGACATGCCTCCCAAAATAATTGTATTAACATTTTGTTGTTGCACGATTTGGGCAATATTACCGAACCCTTGGGCCCTAAAATTCTTTTGAGTTTTATGATATTTTAAATAAAAAGAAGCGTTCGGTCTTACTGCACAATAAAATAACGACAAGATATTAAAAATGTCATATCGCCCAAAGCCCAAAAAATTACTCTATCTACTACGACATTTTGTGTTTTAAATTTCATCGCCCAAACCCAAACATTAAACAAAAAAAGAGGCTGGGATGCGACCCATACTGATAACTTCCCATCCCGTCTGTCGATTTGTCTTGCTTAAAAGTTTGTCTATATGTATCAATTTTTACCAAATTTGCGTACTATTTTTTGTAGATTTTATTTTTTTATGAAAAAAGAATATCGAAAACAATATTTTCTGTGAAATAAAATAAGTTTGAAGCCAATATTTTTAATTTTTGAAAGCCTATTTAAGTCGAAAGTAAATTTTTACCAAGTTTTACTATTGTTTTTTTTTAAGGTTTTTATTTTTTTGTAAAAAAAAACTGTCAATTCGATTTTTCTCAAAATTGTATCAGATGTCAAAAACATTATTCTTCGTTGCACAAAATTGTTTTGGATATGAAACCATATTTTAGTCGTAAAATTTTCGAGGTGACACATTTTTTTTCAGTTTTTTTGATTTATAAAAAAAACTGTTAATTAGATTTTTTTCCAAAAATATACTTGTTTGGTATCACGTTACAATATATAATATAGAATTTAATTCAAGTCTCTAGCGTTATTGGTTCATGAGATATTTAGGGTTAACCAAAATTGTTACCTTTTTTTAAAACTGATATGGTAAAAAACCACCTATGCAATTTTCTTGAGAGCCCTTTCTGCATCTTTCTACCTTATTATCTGTATAACAAAACTTATTTGAAGTCGATATCTCTTCTGGTTCTTGAGCTAATGACGACGAAAAAACGTCGCGAACGTACGTACACACGCACGCACAGACATCTTTCTAAAAATCTTTTATTTCGACTCTAGGGACCTTGAAACGTCGAGAAATGTCAAAATTTGACAAATCGGACCCATTACAATAACGTTAAAAATGATTGCCCAAAAACTCAGAAAGTCAAGAAGGCGTAACAAATACGTTCGGCTTTATTTCTCACTGTGTTTTTTTGGCAATTTTTTTTGTTAACTTATTAGACTTTGTGACTAATTTTGAGCTCTATGACATTTTAGGCTTTGGCGTTATGGTTTTGGGCGAAAAGACCTAACACCGTTTTGTTTGCCATTTAATAGTGAATAGACTTTTACTCGTGAATTATTGAACAATTATCGGCACGTTATTGCTCGTATGCGGCCTCAAAGTGACAGCATACGGCCAAAAGTGGTCGAAAATTGAACCGGAATTTATTTGAGCCGGTCCACTGTGGTCCAGAATCGATATCCAAAACGAATTTATTCAAATTTCTGACATATAATAATTTGACCCAAACCCCTTATAAATCGAATGCTGGATACCGAAACTATGTAATAACGCATTAAGTTAATTACTGTTGTAAATATTTCAGTAGTATGGCAACACCAAAGATAACAAATTCTTAACGATTTACTTATTATCAAAACAAAGAGTTACACGCGTTTGCAGATTTCGTTACGTCATTGAATGTTTATCGGTGCATTTTTTTTTGTGATTTCTTAATGCTTTAAATATTATATCTACCATAAAAAACAGTAAGTATATATGTTATATATTTTTAGTTATTCCGTTGTTTAGTTGTTATAGTATTTTTGATCAAAAGTAAAAATGTATCGAGTTTTATAAAAAATTGCAGATCATTGCAGACATTACTTACTTGTGTATTAGTTAGTACATGTATTAAGAAATATAACGGGAAAAAAATTTGAGTCCCCGCGTTGCCCCAGTATTTTATTAAATTTTTTTTCAGAAATGGCTCCTGAAATTACGTACTTCGAATTATTTGAGAAATGGTTAAAATTCAGAAATTTAACTAGGGCTAAATGTGTAAAATCATTAGAATTGCATGTTTACAACACTAAGCACCTGGAAAACGAAGGTATTCAAAGTAAGTTGGAAAATTTTGTGAAAAATGTTGAATCTCGTTGGAAAAAACCAAATAACTACCGACTTAGATTTTTGAAACTCAATAAAACATGGCTTGAAACCAGAATGAAATTGTCTGTTAATGAGGGTGTGGATAGTCAACCTGGACCCTCAAAAGCTGGAAGGCCATCAAAAAATTTCCTTGATGCTGGTATTAGAAGTCAACAAAAAAAGTACAAAATATGGTTGCCAATAATTCTTTGGAAGAACTTTCACGTGCAACTCAATCTGCGTTATGGAAGAGTGGTAAGCGAGATGCCGCTCATGTTGTTAAAGAAGCTGTTGAAGAATCAATGGCATCTGTAAAAAAAAGTAAGACCAGAAAAGAGTCAGAAAAAAATATATCTGTACCCATGTCTCCAGACGAAGCAATAGCGCTTATAATAAATACAAAATCAAGTAAATCTACCTACTTATCTTATAGATTTGCTGCAAAAAACTGCAACGCAAATATTTATCCACCATGGTACAAAATATTATCAGCTAAAAAAAAATGTTATCCTGCAGAAAACAGCATAGTTGTGACGAACATGAGCGTGGAGATTAAATTACAAGATTTGCTAAATTTGACAATAAATAGGATATGTGAACTTCAAAAAGAAGTACTTCTGACATCAACTAGCAATTTATTCACTCTGGTTTGTAAATGGGGTATAGACGGTAGCTCTGGTCAAAGTAATTATAGACAACTTAATAGCTCATCAGCAGAAGACTCATCTGTTTTGATAATATCACTAGTGCCCTTACAACTACGCGATAGCCAATATGATACGAATATCATATGGCAAAATAAAGTACCATCTTCCACACGGTTTTGCAGAGCTATTCAATTTATTTTTGCCAAAGAAACGCCAGAAATTACTAAATCAGAGGTCAATAACATTAAAGAACAAATTGCAAATTTGCAGAGATATCAATATCAGGATAAGAATATCGACTTTAATCTTGTGCTTACAATGGTGGATGGGAAAATTTGTCACACATTGACCGATACGAAGTCTACACAAAGCTGTTACATATGTTTAGCTAAGCCATCGGAAATGAATAATCTACAAAATGTGACCCACAAAAATCCCAAGGTTGAAAATCAAGACTTTGGACTGTCAACCTTACATTCCTGGATAAGGTTCTTTGAATGTTGCTTGCATATATCATATAGATTGCACATCAAATCTTGGCAGGTCAGAGGTGAGAATAAAAGTTTAGTAGAGTCAAGGAAAAAGGAAATCGTTTATAAATTGAGGCAAGCATTGGGCATCATTGTTGACCAGCCGAAACCTGGATATGAATCTACAAATACGGGTAATACGGCAAGAACTTTTTTTGAAAATTATAAAAAGACGGCTGAAGTGACGGGGTTGGATGAGAATTTAATTTATCGCTTCTATATTATTCTGCAATCCATTTCATCTGGATACGAAATAGATGTTACTAAATTTAATGAGTATTCCCTGGAAACTGCAAAACAGTACGTGTCCTTGTATCCGTGGTATAATATGCCGACAAGTGTTCACAAAGTGCTAATTCATGGATCTGAAGTTATTAAGCAAGCAATTTTGCCTATTGGAGAGGAAGCACAAGAGGCCAAAAATAAAGATTTTAAGTTCATAAGAGAACATAGAAGCAGAAAAGATACAGCAGAGCATACTAACATTGATCTTTTTAATTATTTTTTGTTGTCATCAGATCCTATCATATCTGAATTAAGTTTACAGGGAAAATGTTGTAAAAAGAAAAAAATGGAACTAGAAGCAATGGATCTGCTCAAAGCACCACATGTAGAATTAAATATAAGCGCCTAATACTCAAATTCCTTACCTTTTATTAAATAAAGTATTTAGCATTATTATTTTAACTTTTAATAAGAAAAAAACAACAGATTTGTTTTGGTAAAATGCAACTTCTATTATCCAAAAAAACTACTATAACTAATGATTTTTTGTCATTTTGTGTGGTTTTTACAAAGCCAGGAATTAATTCGCGTTAAATTTGCATTCTGGACCACTGTGGTCGTGCGGCGACCACTTGCCCGAAATTATTTTTAAAACATATGGAGAAACCCCTATCTATGTATATAATAAAGCTTAATTCTTTGCCATAACATTAAGTTATATGCATTTAATTTCTTCTTGAAAACCACTCATCTAAAAAACCACCCTTTATATAACTACGGGTTAAAGGTCACCAGCCAACAAATTCAATTGCTTTTTTTTTGGAAATTTTAGTTTAGTTTTCTAAAATTATTCTCTTTACGTTTTACCTGAAAAATTCCTACATAGAAAAATAAGCATAATCAAATGATACAGAATGTGATTTATTTTAAATCCTTGCCGCAAATAATAAGTGCAATGTGTGTGATGATGATGAACATAAAAATTCCTCGTGACGCGTGTGTATCTCTGTCTGTATTCTCGGTTTGAATTTGTTATGTGATATCAGTGTGGCATAATTATCAGAACCCAGATTATTATAGAAACGTCACAAACATTTCCTTTACTTAATGTTTAGAAGGAAGGTTGTTCGTATACATTGTACATTCACATGTAGCTACTATTGATTTCTTTTATTTAAATAATTTCTTATGGTGAAATCCTTAAAGGATTTCATGAATCCTGAAATGGCACGTTTTTTTTTGTTGGTTCCTCAAACTGACTACTGCCTTGTGATTCCGGTCACACTTTTTGGCGGTTGGTTTGTACTTAAGCATTTTTACTTGGTTGGGTGTGGGACTGTGTCGGGCGGTGGGTGTTTTGTGGGTCGAATATTGTACATTGTATGTATATCATGTGATTAGCTATTCCAACGATACGAGAAAAATGTTCATGTCGAAGTCGTGGGAATTTGTATGGATTATGTATTTGGCCTTGTACCAGAGAGACCAACAAAAAAAAGGGATTAAAGTTAATGAAATAAGATAAAAAATGGCTTTCGAAAGAAGGTCCAGTCCAAAATATGTTTATAAGTATGTGCAAAGTAGGGATTTGACGGGATATAGGCTACTTCTTTTATTGCAAAAACAATAAAACTTTTTATGTTTATTAAATTCTACTCAAGGACTAAGAAGGTTTTTATATGTTTTTTTTTTACCCTCGAAGGATTTTTATTTCAATATAAATACAGATAAGTGTAAGAAGCAAAGCAAAGGAAATTGAAGGACTATATACAAATGGAAGGTACCTTACCTACTTCATCAATATTAAGGCAAACATTAAGGATGGAAAATATTCTTTGGAAGAATAAAAATTCTAGTCAAATATCATGAAAATGACTTAAGTACTGTGAAGAAGTTATTTTTAATAATTGAATTCAGGGGAGGATAAAATATTAAAGCGTAGTAGAATATTGTATTTTTTATTTTTGGCAAGGAACACCGAGGAGGGCAAAAGGTAAAGGAAATTTCAAAATGAAATACTAAATTTTTAAATTTAATCTTATTTGTAGAACTTTTCTATTAGATAGATATTTTTTTTAACACTATCGCAGCGATGTATTTTGTCATTAAAAATATAAAAACTTTTTCAATTAAACTATCAAAAAATCGGTTTGAAATTAAAATTAATATATAATTGTATTTCTGTGTGAATTATTTACGATAGATATAGTATCCGGATACCTTTTTGTTAGGGTTTTACGTGTAAAAGCACAGCTGATCCAAACCAGCTGGGCTTTAAAAAAAAAAGAAATTCAATAATCTCTGAGGTCTGTTTTTTTCTAACTATTGCTAACAATTTAAACTGGTATTATTTTATTTGAAACAATATGACGTCATCTTATCGTTCCAAAATTCATTGTTGAAATAGTTCCAAATAGTTACGATTTTTGAGGGTTTGAGTTTTACCTTGGTGAGAGAGTGTGCTGTAGAAGTAGAAGCGCGAAAAATATTTAGCTCTCTGTAAATTTCATAAATAAATAGTTTTTTTTATTTTTCTTTATTTCTTCTTAATTTTATTACTTTCAACTTTTTTTTCTTAACTGAGTTTACAAACTATCGGAAAAAGTAAATAAATCAAAAATTAACACCATTTATTCGACGAACGGGACTCTTCTTTATGAACAACAAGCGAAAAGCATCTACAATTTCTCCGGAATCAGTCCACTGCAATAAAAAATACTCGAGATCACAAAAATCAGTAATGGAGGTTGGTAAATTGACTGTGACAGAGTTAAAAATTATGCTCAACGAGGTCTTATCCGAAAAACTAAAAGATCTTGCGACGAAATCGGAAGTTAACTTACTTTTACATGAAATATCATCTCTGAAGACAACTAATTTGAGCCTCAACGAGAAATTATGCAAAATGACTGACAGATGCGAGCTTTTGGAGTCTCAAATAGAACTATTGTCACGAAAAGTTAACGAGAATATTATTGTCGTGCACCTCCCTTTAGATGACAAGGCAGATTTAGTCAACTCTGCCAAACAGACATGCAAGGGTGGTGATATTCTGGTCAAATCTGCACGGGAAATACTTAACACAAAAACAAAAAGAGCGACAGTACTTTTGGAACTGGAATCATCCGATTCTGTTCAAAAAATTATTTCGGCGTCAAAACAACTTAAAGGTTCTGAGAAAAGTGTACACCGCGAACAATCACTGCTGTACCGAAAAAAAAGGCAGACCTTGTTCGAAATAAGATCAAAACTTCTCGCACTAAATCCAGCAGCTAAAGTCTATGTAAGAGGTGATAAATTACAAATCGACGACAAACTATTTGATAAAAAATTTACTCGTGGGTTGACTTTTAAAACATCAAGTGAGATGAAGTTTATACAACAACAATTTGGAAACCAGGCATTTGTTTATTTTGACAGCGGCGATGGAGCAAATACTACTGACCCTTTACCATCATCGGCGCCTCCACCTGCAGTTCATATGAACCTGTCATAGGAAGCCAGTGCCGTCTGCCATATATAAAGTAAATGTACTAATTCCACTAAACTAAACATTTTAAGTTATAATATAGCTGGCATTAAAAATAAACTTTTATTAGTTGATTTTTTTTAATCTAATCCAAAAATATGATATAATTGTTTTGATTGAAACCTTCTTGGAAGAAGGGCAACAAAACGAAACTTTTAAATATTTTAAAAATTTTAATACCAGCTATATTCCTGCAGTTAGAAATAATATTCATGGTACAGCTAGTGAAGGTATTATATGTGGTATTAAAAAAAGTATAATCAATAACTTTGTTAATTTTAGGCAAATAAATAGTAAAGTAATTATTCAAATAGATGGTAGTAGTACCAGGAAAAGTCACTATATTGTGCCACTCTATTTAAACTGTAATAACTGGTTGAATGATTTTAACGAGCTGAACGATTTTTTAAATGTTTTTAACTCATCTAATGTAATGTTAATCGGTGATTTGAATTCGAGAATTGGACTTTTTCAAAATTCATACGTTGAGCAACTGAATACTCAGTCGAATTTATTAACACGAAGAAATTCTAAAGATGAAATTTTGAATAGGAATGGTAGGCTTTTAACTGATCTCTTTGAAAGTTTTGGTTATTGTGTATTGAATGGTTCGTTAAACTCAGACGTCAATGGTGAACTGACTTTTTTAAGTGGCCAAGGAAGTTCAGTTATTGACATTTGCGCAGTCTCTGGTGATTGGATTCAGGTAGTTGAAGAGTTTGAAGTAGTGGAAGCAAATTTTTCGACCCATTTTCCAATCGTCGCTAGTGCAAGTTTTGTTTAAGAGGCCCCTATCCCGGGGACTAGTAATCTGAATAAACTTAGATGGCTACCTCATAAGGCAGATTTATATCAGCTTCGGTTAAACAGAAATATAGGTTCACTTCTTTCGCCAGGTTCAGCTCCCCTTGAACTTGTTGTAGATAACTTTTTGAAGGCTATTAAGTCTTCCACTTCTCAAAATCGCTGCAATAAGCAATTAGTTTCCCACTGCAAATGGTTTGACTACGAGTGTAACATGCTCCGTAAAAAAGTATTTTCTTACCTTAACTTGTTTAGGAAGTCAAATAGCTAATAAGACATATAAGCAAGTTTGTCAGAATAAGCAGTTAAATTACAAGAGAAACCTAGCCAGAAACTTGGAAAAATGTAAAGACTCAAAAACCTTCTGGAGTAGCGTGAGAGAACCACTCACTTTCAATCCTTATTGACAGCTAGTTGCGAACGGCAATCGTTCCACTACGCCTTGCCCAACCCAATTGTCGAGGAGCTTGATTTGCCAATAGTTGTAGATGAATTAAATTTTGCTTTATCTTCAATGAAAAACAATAAGTCACCTGGTAACGATGGTATCCCTCTAGAGTTTTTTAAGTATTCAACGTCAGAATTTAAGCATCATCTACTATTGTTTTACAACCATTTGTTTCAAAATGCATGCGTTCCGCAAAGCTTTAATCGAGCTCTTATCATTTCAATTTTTAAAAAGGGGGATGTAAACTCCCCAGAAAACTATAGGGGTATTTCAATACTTAACTCCATTCGAAAAGTATTTGCTACGATTTTGTGGAGACTCTCTAACTGGATAGAATCAAACCAACGTTTGAGTATATTTCAAGCCGGTTTTCGCGCTGGATTCTCAACGTTTGACCACATCTTTGCTTTGTCTAGCATAGCTAATAAATTTACCCAAGGAAAAAAAAAGTTATATGCCTGCTTCGTTGACTTTAAAGCAGCCTTTGACACTGTCAATCGTCAAGCTCTCATCTACAAAATGTATGAATCTTTATTGATTGGAACTAGTGCGGCAGTGTGGGATGGCTTTGAGACATCGAATTGGTTCGAAACTTCTGCTGGTGTTCCTCAGGGATGTATTCTGAGCCCAATTTTCTTTGCTCTTTTTATCGACGACATTAGTGAGTGCTTGCCTGGGGGAGTCAGCATTTCCAACACTCATATAAAAGTGCTTCTCTACGCAGATGATCTGGTTATGTTGGCTGATAACCCTTCCTCTCTTCAACTCCAAATAAATAAGCTTCAGAAGTACTGCAACACCTGGGATTTGAAAATTAACGCTATGAAAACAAAAATTATGGTGTTTGAAGCTCGGAAATGTAAGAGGTCAAGAGTTGAAAACTGGCTTTTGAATGGTGAACGCATAGAGGTAGTACATGAATTCAAGTATTTGGGTGTGCTGATCTCTTCAAACATTAGCTTTGCAAAACATGTACAGGAAAAGTGTAAGGGAGCCAAAATTGCACTTAACGTGATGTGGCCAAACCTCTTTGCAAACCAAAATATAGAGTTAGGGTCCAAATACCGTGTGTTCGAAGCTTCTACCAATTCTTGTTTGTGTTATGGAGTCCAAGTTTTCGGTTATAAGTATTTCGAGGATTTCGAATTGATTCAAAGGTTCTTCTTCAAACGTTTATTTCGTTTACCGAACTCTACCCCAACACATACTATCCACGTCGAGTCAGGTATTACCCCAA
Source organism: Eupeodes latifasciatus (assembly GCA_920104205.1). Lineage (NCBI taxonomy): Eukaryota > Metazoa > Arthropoda > Insecta > Diptera > Syrphidae > Eupeodes > Eupeodes latifasciatus. Next base: position 131,066,407 of record OV049924.1, on the reverse strand, counting down.
TTTACATTCGAAACCTCAAAGTAACTTCCGATTTCTTGATAAAGACCATGCAAAAGCCTGGTTTAAGTCTTCACAAATCGATTATGGCTTACCTACTGCGTACAAATTCAACACCATTCAAAGAATGGAGTGATCTAGCAACCTCTCATGGCCTCGAGTTTGATCTTACTGAATCCAATTTAGATAACTGGAGTGAGATATTTGCTAATGTAATAGCAAAGGTTGATGAACAAATATACGTTCAACATCTAAGTCGCGCGGCGGCTTCATCAACAAGGCTTATATACAATGAATTAAATCATCGACTTCGAGCTAACAATTATTTTAAAATGGAACTCCCTGTGAAAGTCATAAGCACCATTTTTCGAGCAAGAGTGGAAATTCTTAGCTTAAATTATGTCCCTCATCGTTCAGACTTACCAATCTTGTGTAATTTTTGTAATAGATTCGAGCGCGATTATGTTTTTCACTTCATAGCTGTGTGCCCAATTTTGCAGGAAATCAGAAGACTTTACTTCCATCAAAGCGTCCTCTCCAGAATACAATTGATAGGAATTTTGAACGGATTGGCAGGGTGGACAAGCCTGTATGGGTTTTGTGAACAAGCTCTTAATTATCGAAACTGTTTCTTGTAACTTCTAATTATGTGAAGCTTTATTATTCAACCTTTTAACTATTCAAAAACTGTTTATTATTTTTGTGTTTCAAATCACTTTAAAATTGGAAAATGTTTATATGCATATCTAAATGGAATCTTTTTTTCTTTATTGATCTTTTTTTTTTTTTGTTTAAAAATCACTTTAAAATTGTTTAAAAATGTTAACTTTCAAAAATTTGAAAATTGTTTAAGATTTATTGTTTAAAATTGATATACAGCTTATTATTTTAAATGTTATTTTGTATACTTATTTTGTTATTATTTCATTAACCTATTTATTAATTTCTACATTGATCTTTTTATATATTTTTCTTTTCATTTTTTATTATGTAATGTACTCTCAGGCAGACGGCAGTATTGCCATGTCCTTATTCTTAAGTTATATTGTAAAACCCTAATATGAAATAAAGAATCTATCTATCTATCTAGTTACGATTTGTAACAATCCGCAAGACAGCTTGGGGCCTGAGTTAAAACTGTTGAAATTTTAAAGTAAATGATTTGTTTTCAAACAAGTTATTATTTGGATCCACTATTAATTTTAGCACGTTAAATAATTATATTATATTAATTATTTAAGTGTCCTAAAATGTTCCAAATTATTAATTTTAGCCGTTGTATTGTGAATAAGATTTTAGAAAGGCGTCCCGTCCCATCTTTTCGGAATGCAATGTTTTATAACTTCAATATAATTATTACATTAATTGAATTCATCAAGAGATTGAGTCTTGCAATCAATTGATTGCAATCTTCAAGCACTCTTTACATTCTTTTCAAGTCGTTGCATTTAGTTCAACCGATTGGTAAGTCACTTACCGTAAGTGCAAAATTATAAGTTCCAATCTTTAGTTGAATTTATTGAAATTTTCGTTTAGTATACCTAAATGCAGAGACCTTTGACAAAGACAAAATTATAGTCGTGAAAATGCTGGATTAGGTGGTTTGGAATTGTTTCTCTGATTGTACGGTAGGTATATTAAAGTCTTGTTGAAACCACATGTTGGTCACATACATACCTTGTAATTTAGGCACTTAATTGTGGAATATGGCATCATTCAAATGCCCGCCTTGGGTAACACAGCCATTCATCCAAAAATGCGCCTCGTCTCTAAAGATGATTTTTCGGCCAAAATTGTGGTCCTCTTCCAAACGATTCGAAGCCCAATCAGCGAACAAACTGCGTTGTCTATATGGTCATGAACTTTGAGCTCCTGGGTCAGTTAGATCTTGTACGGGTGTAGGCCAAACTCGCCAAGTTGAAGCCTGCGAAAAACCCATTATCGAGAGAAATACGAACCCAACTCGAACTGAACGTAAGCCCGAGAACAATTCGGAGACAAGCTGTTGATGGTGGACTAAAATCTTTCAAAGCTGTAAAAAATCCTTTTATTTCCATCAAAAAGAAGCTGGCGAGATTAAAATTTTCTCATGACCACATCAACTGGCCCGTCAGAACATGGATGAACGTACTCTTTTAGGACGAGTCTGAATTCAATTTCAAGGGTTCCGATGGTTTATGTTACACCAAAGCTACTGTGAAACACGGAGGAGATAGTGTTAGTGTAATGGTGTGGGGATGTTTTTCAGGGTACGGACTGGTACCGATTCAACAAATAGATGGTACGATTGATCGTTTTATGTACCATGACATTTTGAAAAATATAATACTACCCCATGCTGAGGATCAGTTGCCTCTGAAATGGATGTTTCAGCAGGACAATGACCCAAAGCACACGTCCAATACAGTTAAGACGTGGTTTCAAGAAAACCGGATTGACGTGTTACAATGGCCAGCACAGTCTCCAGATCTCAACCCCATATTAAATCTACGGCAAAATGTAGTTCGACGAATTGTAAGGACTAATTGCAAAAATAAAAAGAGGCTGGGATGCGACCCACACTGATCCCGTCTGTCGATTTGTTTTGCTTAAAAGTTTGTCTATATGTATCAATTTTTACCAAATTTGCGTACTATTTTTTGTAGATTTTATTTTTTTATGAAAAAAAACGGACTGTTGGATTTTTATAAAAAAAATTACTAAATATCGAAAACAATATTTTCTGTGAAATAAAATAAGCTTGAAGCCAATATTTGTAATTTTTGAAAAGCTATTTGAGTCGAAAGTAAATTTTTACAAGTTTTAGTATTGTTTTTTTTTTAGGTTTTTATTTTTTGTAAAAAAAACTGTCTATTCGATTTTTCTTAAAATTTTATCGAATGTTGAAAACAATATTTCTTATAAGTTAAAATTAGTTAGAAGCCATTATCTCAAATTTTTGAAAAGATATTTGAGGCGAAAATCAATTTTTACCAACTTTGGTTAATTTTTTTTCGGTTTTTAATTTTTTGTAAAAAAAATGTCACTTTATTTTTTTTCAAAATTTTACTGAATGTTGACAACAATATTTTTTGAAAGATAAAAGTAGTTTAAAGCCAATATCTCAAAGTTTTGAAAAGATATTTGGTTCGAAAATCAATTTTTACCAACTTTTATTAATTTTTTTTGAAAAGATATTTGAGTCAAAAATCAACTTTTAACAATTTTTGTTAATTTTTTTGTTGGTTTTTAATTTTTTGTAAAAAAACTGTCAATTCGATTTTTTTTCCAAAATTTTACTGAATGTTAACAACAATATTTTTTGAAAGATAAAAGTAGTTTAAAGCCAATATCTCAAAGTTTTGAAAAGATATTTAAGTCAAATATCAATTTTTACCAACTTTTAAAATTTTTTTTTTTGGGTTTTTATTTTTTGTAAAAAAACTGTCAATTCGATTTTTCTCAACATTTTTCAGAATGTTGAAAACCATATTTCTTATAAGATAAAATAAGTTTGACGCCTTAATCTCAAGTTTTTAAAAAGATATTTGAGTCGAAATTCAATTTTTACCAACTTTGAGTAATGTTTTTTTTAGGTTTTTATTTTTTATAAAAAAAAACTGTCAATTAGATTTTTCTCAAAATTTTATTAGATGTCAAAAACATTATTCTTCGTTGCACAAAATTGTTTTGGAGATGAAATCATATTTTAGTCGTAAAATTTTTGAGGTAACAAATTTTTTTTTCAGTTTTTTTTGATTTATAAAAAAACCGTTAATTGGATTTTTTTTTTTCAAAAAATATACCCCTTTTGTATCACGTTACAATATATAATATAAAATTTAATTCAAGTCTCTAGCGTCATTGGTTCATGAGATATTAAGGGTTAACCAAAATTTTCACCTTTTTTTTAAACTGCTATGGTAAAAAAAAACACCCACGCAATTTTCTTGAGAGCCCTTTCTGCATCTTTCTGCCTTATTATCTGTATAACAAAATTTATTTGAAGTCGATATCTCTTCTGGTTCTTGAGCTATGGACGACGAAAAAAACGTCGCGAACTTACGGACGTACGGACGTACGGACATACGGACATACGGACATACGGACATACGGACATACGGACATACGGACATACGGACATACGGACATACGGACATACGGACATACGGACATACGGACATACGGACGTACGAACGTACGTACACACGCACGCACAGACATCTTTCTAAAAATCTTTTATTTCGACTAGGGACCTTGAAACGTCGAGAAATGTCAAAATTTGACAAATCGGACCCGTTACAATAACTTCCTATGGGAAGTTAAAAATGATCTGTTTGATCAAATCAAATTGGCTTGGGAAAGTATCCCAAACAGCATTATAAGCAATTTAATTGACTCCATGCCTCGAAGATGTGCTGAAGTGATTAAAAACAAAGGGTTTGCTACCAAATATTAGCAATATTTTGGTAAGACTAAAAAAATATGTATTTTTTTAAAGTTTCTTTTGTTTTGGCCAACACTGTATATCGAAATTTCAAAAATAAACTTTATGAAAATAAATAGGCATCCATTTTTCAAAACAATTGTCATATATTATGATGTATCTATATTTTTTTAAGCTTAACATTTCAACAAACTGTCCAACGAGCATACAAAACTATGATTTAGTTTGTTGCATTTTATTTTTGATGATTTATCCCGACCCATTTGTCATACTTTATCTTGTTTCGAATTTTTGTTTCATTTTTTATAAAAAAAACCCTTCTCTCTGTTATCTTGAAAATATATCAAAAACACTGGTTGATGATAAAAAAATATATACACTGTGGGAATAAGGGACTTCATGTTTTATTTTATTGATTTTTACTTCCTCCTCCTGCCATTGATATTTTTTTATTTCATTTTGCTCTGGTAAAAATTGTGACAAAATAAATATTTCACGAGAGTTCAACACCATCGTCAGAAGAAGACCAATTAGGGGTGAAAACATGTCATACAAAGCAAACGAATTTCAGACATAGGGGCATCCAATTTGACCGACCAACCCAACAGACCAATCGACCACGTAAAATTGTATGTACAGAAGAGTGATGTACTTGTTCAAACAAGGGTGACGCAGCAAGGGTGTATTGCACTCATTTAAAATATTGGTTACAATCAATCCGAATACGAATCCGAATGCATTACATTTGATATTGATAAAAAAGTTGTATTTTTTAATATTTTTGTATTTACTCAATTTTCTTTCCTTCAAAAATATAGTCTGTTATTACAATTTATCCACAATTAAATAGTTGCTATAGGTAGGTTTACATTGGTGGTGTGAAATTATTGTGTATTTTGTTAGGCAATAAACAAGGGGGTGTGGTTGTGGCATACATTTCAGCTTAATTTTTCTTTTTTCATTTCCAAATAAACACCTAGAAAATTATTCAAAATTATTCTAAACAAACCAAAATACCAAAGCATAACATTTAACCTCAGTTAAGTCATAAATAAAACCAGTTGGCACGTAAAGTAGGTATGTAGATTGTAGATTTAAATTTAAAAAAAAAATATCAAAGTTCACATCATGCTCTTGCGTTTTGGTAGCTTAAAGAGGCTTTAGAACAGAAGTTTTATTATATGATTCGCTTTGTTGGACATAAACTACATCTAAACTTAATACTAACTGAATGACATTAACATTACTGTTGCTGTGTGGTTAGTGCATAGAAGTTTAAAATGGGGATAAAATGTTAAGGTGTCATGGTGCTGTATGGTCATATGTGAGCAGTCAAGAGAAACCAAGAATTTTCCCTTGAAAAATTAGCCACTCCAGAAGGTGTAGCACATATGTATGTATGCTCGTAGTAGGTACTTCTATAATTATAATATACGGAAGATGGAATATTTTCATAGTGTTGCTTTATTGTGGGAAATAAAATTCTTTGATAAAGATGAAGCCTTATGTGAATATGGCGACTTGTTTAAAATAAAGAAAGAGAAACATTAATTCGCGACAAGGTTAAGTAGGGACTAATTATATTTTCATTAACTTTAATTTTAAAAAATAAGTAGTTAGGTACGAATTGCAATACGAGAAATAGAGTCTTTGAAGCAAAATAGGATTTTATGAATGCAGAAGAAGCTCATATAAACATATTCTAAGAGTAGTCCTAAAACAAGAAAAAGCTGAATGTCATGGCAACTATACAACACACCGCTTTTTAGTTTTGAAGCAATTATGTTCAATTTATGAAGTTCTAACAAAATTTATATTTTGATATTAACATATAAAAGTAGACTTTGATCCCATTCGTGCCTGTCTGTGTATATTTTTAAGTTTTACAAAATATTAACAACGTTTTGTGTAAATTTGATGTCAATACCTTTCTTAGTGCTCAAGATACTTGAGTCGAAAACTATTTTTATCAGTTTTTAGTTGTCTTTTGTAGGTTTACTTTTTTTCGTTAAAAAGTTGTCAATATTTGCTAAAAAATAACTACAGACATTGGCGCAAAATTTTAAACGATTTAGTAAAATGTTAAAGCCATTTTTAGATATTTACTAAGCTTAAAAGGTATTGTACCTAATTTTAAACAATTTTAACATCTTACTATCACTTTATTATTTGCTTTGTTTATTTTAACGAACTGTCACTTTTAGAAATGTTTCGATGCTCGTTTTCAATAAAAGGCAATGAGAAATTTACTAGTTAGCAAAACAAAAAGAAAGATTTAAAATTTTGGAGTCCCTTAGTAAATTGCTAAATATTTAGAAAAGTACTAACTAGTAAACTTTGAATCCTTAACACAATAGGTTAAAATTTTGGAGTAACAAGTAAGTAATAGGTTGTTTAAAATTTTGCGCCAATAACTTCGAAAATAGCTTTGTGTCATTTCGTCCCGGTATTCTCACTTGGACGCTTCAGTTAACGAGTGAGAAAACCTTGTTAATACACATACTTTTGTTTGTGTTTAGTTCATATTATATAATACATTAACATACCAATAATTAGTGCATTTCTACTTGTACGAGTATATATAGAATTTGTATCAAAAAACATTCCATATTAGTAAAAACATTAACAACAATATTTTATATTTATTGAAATAAGTTTGATTGCAATATCTGTATCTGTTTCCGAGATATTTTAGTCGAAAAACTATGCTTATTAAAATTTTTATAAAGTTTTGATTTTTTATAATAATTTGTTTTACTCAATTTTTTTTAAGTCATCTTTGCATCTTTTGATACTATTTATCATTTGTAAAACAAAATTTAGCTGAAGTCAATACCTATCTCTTCCGTTTCTTTAGATAAGGCCGACAAGAAAAGGTATCTAGAACGTACGGACGTAGATACGAACGATAACACGCACAAACGGATGGTCTCTAAAAACCTTTGATTTTGATTCGAGGGAACTTAAAATATCGAAAAATGCCAAAATTTTCAATTCTACAAATTACAATAATTTCCTTTCGAAAATTAGAAACACACCTTAAAACAATACAACTTTGTTTGCCAAAAACTCTCCTAATTTGTGACGAAATTTTAAACACAATTTTATTCAACGAACATTACATTTTTTTTAAGAACTATACTTTAATTGAAATTTGTAAAGTGTCGCAAACATTTAAAATATTTGATTTAAGAGGTAATTTCAGAAAAAGATGACATATTTTTGACTGATAATTATTGAATTCCATCCTTCTATTTAAACAAATTTGGTTAATTTAATTTTAGACCCGTGGCATGATGGTTAGTGTGTTGGACTGTTATGCTAGAGGTCTTGGGTTCAACCCTTGCCTGTGCCATCTAAAGTTTTGCGAGGAATTAACAAACTCTCCAAGAGTAGCCGTTCGAATTCGGCATATAAACTGTAGGTCCCCTTCATCGCTGCAATTACTCGCACACAGGAATGGTTGAGAGTTATAAGTCACTAGGCCCTAGTTCTCAACGGACTATTTCGCCACCCAATTTTTTTTTTTTAACTTTAGACTTAAAAAGTTTGTCCAAAAATGGCATAATTGTTTTAAATACATTTTGCAAGAACTGGGCTCTGTTCCCCCAAACACTTTTCACTTTGCAACTTTGCACTTTTACTTTGCAAATAACGTTACACCAAACGCAAATTTGCAATATTTAATTTTAATGATACCTAGTCACAAAATAGTTTTTCTTATATTATTTTTCTAGTTCACTAAAGATACTTTAAGGAAATGTATCCCAATGAGTCACGGTTAGACTGCGCCCTTACCACAAAGAATATTAAGAAAAATAATAAGTTGTCTTTGGACCTTAAATAGGTAAATAAAGCATTAAAAATAAATTAAATTGGAATCTGCTTCATAGATAAGCTTTGTCCCAAAGTGTCCCAAAGAGACTATAAAACCCTCACTATTTTGCAAAGATACTCGTAGGTACCACGGTGGTCATGAAAATATCAAATTAAAATGTTTACATAAATAAAATCACAACATCACGAAACTTCAATCTGCTTAATGTAAGGCCAAATAAAGCTCACGACAAGTACCACAAGGTCTGCAAAATTCCTTCACCTCTTTAGCAAATCATTATCAGAAAACACTATGAGATAACCATTTAATACGTAGTGGGTATGTGGTTTCTTCGTACATATGTATAGACATAATAAATGACTAATTATATAATTATCGTCTAATCAACCGAGAAAAGATAACACAATGCAAAAATAAAAAGAAAACTGAACTTCTAAGCTGAGTCACCCTATTTTGTATCCACAAATAATGAACCTGCTTCGATTCATTGCATTTCAACTCTTTTTCCCAATACAAAACTTAAACCCAGGTACCTACTAAATGCCCAATCTCAAGCTCAACCCAATACAATCATCTCTGAATCCATAAAACACGAACACGTACAATATGTTTGTATATTCGTTCGTGGTTAAAAAGCTAATTAAAGGTTACGAAGTAGAGGGAGACGGTGTTTTCTCATAATTTTGTATTTGTAAATGGAGTGCGAAGGACAGGCTTGCCAGATTTTTTTAAAATCGGAATTTTTTCTTTTTTTTTTACAGACAAATTTAATGGAAAAGTTAATAAGTTAATGAAAACAAGTTTTATTAAATTTGGGAAAAGTTTTATTAATTAATGCATTTTTAGCAAATTTTTTATTTTAAGGGGCTACTTCCTCTTTATCCTTAATCGGGGTTTGCTCGTACATATTAGAATTGAAGGCTTCGAGCATATTTTAAATTGGCTTAAAGGTATTTCAGTTTACAAAATATTTCCTTGTCAAAAAATTCTAACCCGAATAAAAGGATCTAAAAATTGAGCTTTCAGCTTTTAGGGTCTCTTAGTTTTTAGGGCCCTTTCACACCAAACGAATCCGAATCAATCAGAATCACTCCGAATCAAGTTGAATCTGATTGACCAAGATTCGGCTTCGAGCGCTCCGTTTAAATGTGAAGGGATTCTTTCCCCGCCTTCAGACCGGACGAATCTGGTTCAATCAGGTTTGATTCGAGGTCGCACTTGATTCAACCTGTCGGATTCCTTGATTCTTGATTCTTGAATCAACAACCATACGAGATGGACGTGGAGTTTTTAATTTTAAAAGTTAAAGAAAATAGTGCGATTTATGATTCAGGTTGATTCAGCTGGTGTGAAAGAGTGGAGATGACGAATCAGATTCAACTTGATTCAGAGTGATTCTGATTCGTTTGGTGTGAAAGGGCCCTTAGGGTTCGCAAATTGAATTTGATTTTTTTTAATCATTCTCGTCTGGTATTGTCCTAGGATAAGACTCTTCAACCCTCTTGACAATTATATGTTTATTGTGATATTTGATGTATATTGCGCAATATGGCAAGCCTGCCAAGGGATTCTCAATTCTCATATGAGGAGAATTTTTTATATCAAATTATGTGAAAGCAGTTGTTGTATGTGAATTGTGTAAGTGTATTCGTCCATTCAATTGAAAGCCGAATACCGTGAAAAGAGTTCACATCATGCAATAAAAGTGTGGGAATTACGGTTTTGTTAAAAAGATACACGATATACAGTATATAGATTTACCTATACTTACCTAACCTACCTACAACTACCTTTTTCACATTTTGTTTTTGTCCGTGTTTTATCAGAGGTTTTGTCATCATACTCATTTGTGATACTTCGAATTTTGAGGTTTTGTATAGTGAGTAGTAAAGTAGAGGTATGAAAATGAATATAATATTGTGAGTGAGTTATTTTTGTTTGCATTGTTACCAGAATCAAATTTAATTAGAGATTTATTTTAAACGTGACTTTTATACCAATTGGTACTAAAGAGAAAACTTAAAAAAATGGAAAAGTTTGTTTGACACATTTCAAGTTTTTATGTTAAAAAAGGTTGTACATAATAATATGCTGAGATTTTCCTGACAAAATAACATTAATTTAGACTTTAATTCGGTAGGTATGTCGAACAAGGATTCATCCTTGCTTAATCATTTTCAACTTTCTACGCTTACTTTTATTTTGAACTTGAATTTGATAAAAAATTCTTGGATAAAAATTGATTTTTGACTCAAAACTGTTGACTGCAAAACTTTCTTCATCTTATACAAAGTTTTGTTGGTGTCGTTCCATATACGGCAATTTTGCGTGTTAACACAGCCAAGCATTTAAGAGCGCCCCTCGTCACTAAAGATGATTTTTCGGCCAAATTGGGGTACTCTTCCAAACGATTCGAAGCCCAGTCAGCGAACAAACGGTGTTGTCATGAACTTTGAGCTCCTGGGTCAGTTGGATGTTGTACGGGTATAGTCCCAACGCAAAATTCGCCAAGTCTGCGAAAGGCCGAGTTTTTGTGCACGGCGAGGAATAGACTGCCTCGGGTTCTGCTGTTGACCAAGGCGATGTTCTCGGCCAATCTTGCGTTCCTTGAACGTACGGTGTTGGCTGATTGTTTACTGAACCGGTCGTCTCAAATTTGGCCACCAAACGTTGAAGAGTCGACTGTGTAGGGCCACCACGTCTACCGTAAAAGGGGCGCGATGCGCGCAAAGTTTGCGTTAAAGAACACTCATTTTGATAATAAAGTTTTACCATTTGAAAGTGCTGTTCAATCGTGTAACTTGCCGTGATGATTTGGCATAAACAACTGAATAATAAACAAAAGATTTGACAGATGTCCCCAAAACAAAATGGCCGCCACGGGGCGCCAAAATCTACCCGCGCCAATTTTAAAACCTTATATTATAATTAATGTTTTGTAATATTTAAAGGCATTGGCGCAAAACTTTAAAGAACTTATTGTTGAGGTTTATCAATTCGCTAAATATTTAGCAATTTACTAAGAGAGTCCAAAATTTTAAACCTTTGCTAACTAGTAAATTGCTAATTATTTTTTTCTAAAAAAAAACGACCATCCAAACATGTCTCAAAAGTGACAGTTCGTTAAAATAAACAAAGTAGATAACTACGCTTAAACGGACCTATTAATTTGAATTCCCAACTGTTGACTGGATCGTTCCATCCATTGCTCTTATAAGAATAATTGAACAGATGTCATACGGATTTAGCAAATTGCAATTCCGTGATTTTAACTTTAGCAAATTTTTAACAGATTTTAAGATGTTAAAATCGTTTACAATTATCTGAATCACATTTTTAACATAGTAAATTGCTAAAAATGGATTTAATAATTTACTAAATCGTTTAAAATTTTGCACCAGTGTTTTCCTATGAAAATATATTGATTTAACTCCTCGAATGCAACTTGACAAGTGGGCTTAAACTTAAGTTTCGGATTGCATATCTATCTACTCTTTCAATAATATTTCTTAATACTTCTTTCTTCTTTCTTGACTTGTTACAAAAAATACCATTTGAAAAATTTAAGCTGCTATTGGTAAAATGTATTGCTGTAATTATTGAGCTATTGTGTGAAAAGACGAAGTTATGAGTTAACGATAGCTTTTTTGGATTTGTCTAAATTAAAACACCTGTTTATTATTATACATCCTATTTCCTTAATTTCTTTTATGATATTTTCTTCTAATTCTTCATTTTATGTCCGTCCCAAACAGTTTAAACTACTTCATTTTCCATTCATAAAATGTTGAAAGTGTCCCAAACTTGGACATCTTTTTTTAAAATAAAAGTCAAATACCATTTATCATAATTTTTCGTGTCTAATTTTAATAATGTTTAACCTAATTGTATCCTATTGTCATTTAATTTTAAACAAATTTTCTTTTCTATTTCAGATTGTTTTTGAGGATTAAAATGCTACAAAAGCACATTTAAAAATATGTAAGTTCAAACTACTTTAATTTTTGTTTTATTATTTTAAGATTGAAAATATAATAAGGGAAAGTTATCAAGTGACATTGTAAATCAAGAAAAAACCAATATTTACCAAAAAGTAGCTATATGTTTGTATTTAAACAACAAACTGTTGATCAGATGATATCAACTAAATAGTGTGTCAACTTCCACGTTATGGTGATATTTGTTTATTTTAAAACTTTTTATTGATCAAAGAGTGATATATATACAATTCGTCATCAGTGTTAATAATATTATCGTGATTGATTTTACAATAATTGTATTTCAATAAAAATATTATATTAAATAATTTAGGTACATACATACATTTTGTATATACGAGTACATCAACATCTATAGCTTATGTGAACAACACGTGATGAACTCTAATATAGAAATTTTCAACTGCAGATAATATCATTATTAAATATTTATCAGAACTAGTTTAATTGAATGTTACATACATATGTAGGTTTACAGGGACGGATTATCAAATCACTGAGGGCCAAAGCAGTGATAGATAATTATTAAGTCCCATTATTATTATTATTAAGATTTATTAAGCTAAACACTAACAGTCTTATTTAATAGCATTTGTTAAACAGATGAATAGTTATACAGTGCATAAGGATTTATGTAGGATCTATGTAACGTTGCGAAAATTTCCATTTGTAAAAAATTCTGCTATAAATTTTAGTTATACAATGCCAAAAAAGTACCAAAATGGAACAATCTAAGTTATTTATCTGTCTATCAAATTTGCTGTTTGTCATTCATAAAATATAAAAATTTGTGTTGTGGGTGGAAGAACATCCTGGAAATCAATTGCCAAGTTATGAAGATCTGCTAAGGCTATAATAGATGTTTTGACATTTTCTAAGGAGCACCTCATACCTGATAACAAAATGCGGAATCTTTGCTTCCAGACACCAAAGCATCTTTCCACCGTGTAACGAGTAGCGTAGTAGTAGAGTAGTATGAGATATATTGTATCTTATTTCAGCATCCGTTTGAGGATTCAAAACGCCCTTAGAGAGGATATTAGTACAAGGGTACCCACCATCTAGTGAGTCATGAGTGCTGCCTCTCCAGTGGCAAACAACGTCATTAGTTTTTAGGGATTCGTCCCATACTACTTGGGTATTCAGCGAGTAGTACCCTTTTCTGTTTATATTGTACTGCCCTGATGGGCCACCTACTTTTGGGATCCGTATTTGGGTACAGTCAATAGCCCCAATAAATAGCATTTTTGCGTTTAGAGGCATTATAGATGCTAGCCGTACGTACATATTTTCCTATCTCTGTTATGGAAAGAGTGAAATTTGAACCTTGGGGTTTCTTGAACATAAAAAAGTACAAAGAATGAATGAGGTGTTGAAATTTCTTATTAAATTTATCGCCACTGAATGCCGTGCTACGACTTTTATTTCTTCTACAATCGATTTTTTTGAGAGTAAGCAGATATACAAAATTTCCCTCCGTTCTTGTTTTGACAAACAGCAAAGATTAGATCGAGCTACCAACTAATGGGAGATATCATTCCAAATCCAATCCGTTGAACTGTTGTTAATTAAACTATTGTAAGAATAAAATTACATTTTCAGTTATATTCAATCTCTAATCATACACCATTTTCAGATTGAAAAAGCTGTAGGTTAAGCTTTTACGTATAGTATTTACTAGAGACGTTAGCCTTATGTACCTACAATACTCAAGAATTCAATCCGTGGTTAAACTTGCCGTTTCAGCAAAAGCATATAACTTTGCTTAGAGTTGATTGATTTGGAAATAAAAGACTTACGACCAATTCCTTGACAAAGTTCTAGTCTCTAAAACTAGGTTTATTGAAAATTTGGAACTCGGTTGAGTTCTTGCTCATTTTTTCATCAAGCTCTCGAGCGTTAGAACTCTGATTTAGATGTCAGTCTGAGATTAAACTTCGATTTATTAGACCCTCAAACTTTAGGGTCTTGTATATTAGAACTCGGTTTGGAAACGTTTTTAATTTTTTGAACGATTGATATTGTTTTATTTTGAAATTTAAAGTCACTGAATTTTTTTTAATGTGCAATAATAATAAATTGTTAGAAAATACAATTTTGGATGCAGACAATTCTAGCTCCCAACAACTTTCAGATTTACTCTCGCCACTGTATCTTCAATTTTATGAACGTTCAAAGGAAGGCATAAGGTCCATATAACCTGTTTCAATTTCTATAACCTTAAAGTCCATGGATATTTTAACCGCAAATATAATATTATATAAATCAATAATGCCATAGGTGTGCATAGAGGTCACAGGGAGCACATCGAAAATATATTATAACCAAATAGGCCAAATAATTTAAAAGTTAACAAAATAATATTGAAATGCATAAAAAACTTCTAAAAGATGTTGTTCACAAAAAAATAAAAGTGAAATTTAACCCTTTCGACACTGTTGGGCCACATATGCATGTCCCATCGAAATTTTAAACTGCTCTGAAATTTAAAATACACTTCTGATTTGGGTGAAATATGTCCTAGTTCGTAGATTTACTATTTCTAACGGTTTTTTTCATATTTGAGGAGCAGTTCTGGAAATGTTTGAAAGTTTAGTTACGTTTTTTTGGTTACAGTTTTTGTATGTTAAAACAATTTTCGCGAAAAAAAAATAAAATTGAGTATTTCTAAGTGTTATTTGTAAAAAAGTGAAAAATAGGTAATTTTATTTGTTGTAACTATAGTAAAAATTATGTTTGTATAGATTTGTGTTATATTACGAGTTTTTTCATCATTATTGTGAAATGGGTTATATATGTCCCGCTCGTATTTTTCCATCCTACATACATATGTGGGACAAATATATCCTGTTAGTTATTTTGTAGCTATTTTTCTAATAAATGTGTTTTCCGAAAAAATGATTTACAGCAAATGAAATGGCCAGAAGAGCTGCGTCAAATCAAGCTGTGTCTAACATAACGTTTTCCGCCATTTATAAACAAAATTAACTAATAAAAAAGATTACTAAGAAAATAATTTTTCTAAATCTGGGTTTATAATAACCTAATGGGACAAATATGTCTCACTCAAAAAGCCCCCTATAGATATTTTTGGAACTTTTTTGTTTGAAATATACTAAGATTAAATCTTTTGATCGGTTCAACAAAAAAAATGTTAGTTTAATAACAGCATTCCAGATTGAAAGGGTTAATTTAAATCGACAATTTATTTAGTAAACTGAATTCAATGACAAAATTGTTTACCACTTGATCAAAACTGAAAAAACATTCAATATTAACACTCGATGAAGTATAAGTAATGTATGTCAAATAATCCTATGTTATAAAAGTAGTTTAATTCCTTAGAACTTTGTTTTCTTAAACCGTAATCTAAGTCCTTAAAACTCAATAATAAATGTACACATATTTCAAAGCAAATTAACGAAAGTAAAGAAATGCTCGAGTTCTAAATATTAAAGAGTTATTAGATCGAGTTTTAAATTAATTTTAGAATTCTGTCAAGTTATTGCCTGTTATTAATTGTATGTTAATAATGAACAATTTCGTCTAAAACTTACATTTTAATGGTGTTTTCGAACTCTTCATCTCCAAAGCCCACACGCCCATTTTTCGTATATTTTCTGATTCCTTTTAAAGCAATTAATTTTATGTGAAAATTATAAGTTTTTTCCTGTTCAAAAAAATCAATTTGTGTTGCCTCGAAAATAACCTCAATACTGGTTTACTTTAATAACTCCTATTCAGACCTTTGTATTGTGTATAACATTAAAAAGTCAGAGGTCCTCTTTACTCAGAGCCTTAAATACTCCTATGTTCCGTGTATTACTCGATCCGCCCCTGCTCTTTTTTTCAATGACGATAATATACCTTCAAAAGAATCCAAAACCCATTAACAATTTGCAACCTGACAAAACTCGATACTCTCGACCTTCGTTAAGCTTTTAGCGTGTTCTGCTTCTGATGTGCATATAATATTGCATAATTTATATATTTGTTTTATTTTATATCTATTTATTTCTGATGTTTATGTGAAATGTGATGCCGCACCATACATAGCCGCCGTACCGTGCCATCAACCATCACGCTCTTTTCAATATTTTGCTGCATTAAAATCTAATCTTATCTTAACATTTTTATGTCAAAACAATTTATGGGACAGACAGAAAGGTATATTTCACTGCCATACTTTATCTGTACCAGATTTAATTTTTATTTTTAATTTCTTTATATTTGCATTAAAGTATCTTTTACTCTTTCTCTTTAAACAAGAATTCCTTATGAAAAAGAAGAATAGGTGTATGGGTACTCGTAACTCGTAAGGTAGGTAAAATGGAATATAAATTTATACCAATCAGACAGAATGTTTAATCCATGAGTTGGAGTTATTTTGTTGCCTTTGTGTGTTTTGCTTTATCTGTTTTCTGTTCGCTCTTTTTTCTTGCATCCGACTCCGCTCCGATTAGTATTGTGTGCCTTTTGTCGTGTGTTTCAGGTAAATTTATTGTAAATTGAATGTGGTGAGGTGATGGATGAATTTTTGATATTGGTTAAATTCTTAAAGTTAATTTATTAGTGTGACCAACACAGAGATAAACAAAATTTCCCCCATGAGATTTCAAAAACAACAATTTCAACCAACTGTTCCCAAATTTTGTATGTAAATGCAACCTTGACTTCCTTGTAATGTTTATTTATAAATAATAATTAGACTCTGTTTGTTAAAATATGTCTTAATATTTGTATTTTTGCTTAAATAAAGGGTGTCCCAAAATTAACGCAAGATTTGAATTAAATAGAAAACGCCGTTTTTAGTCTTTTGATAGTTATATTTTTATTGACTCGTAAAGTACATAGGATAGGGTTATGTATGGAATAACACATCGGACAAATGGCCTCCACGGCTTTCCATGCACATGCGTACTCTTTTGTTGAAATTTTCCATGACCATTCTGCATAAATGTGGCTGAATTTCGTTGATGCAGCGTTGAATCTCCTCCTTTAAAGCACGGGTGGTTGTGGGCTTGTTGACATAGACTTGTGATTTCAAATAACCCCATAAAAAGAAGTCTAATGGTGTTAAATCACACGATCTAGGAGGCCAATTTTGATCACCGAAACGAGAGATTACACGACCTGGAAATGTCTCATGCAGTAATTGAATTGTTTCACGGGCTGTATGACATGTGGCACCGTCTTGTTGAAACCACATATTGGACACATCAATATCATCCAATTTTGGCAGAAAGAACTGTGTAATCACGTCGCGATATCGAGCACCAGTAACAGTCACTGCTTGACCAGCATCATTTTCAAAAAAATATGGCCCAATTATGCCTCCAGCCCAAAATCCACACCATACAGTCACGCGTTGTGGATGCATTTGAATTTCAACAATCACATGTGGGTTCTCCGAACCCCAAATGCGGCAATTTTGGCGATTGACAAAGCCATCAAGATGAAAATGTGCTTCATCGCTTAGGATGATTTTGCTCGAAAAATCAGGGTCCATTTGTTGATGTTCAATAATCCATTCAACGAACTCTCCTCTCTGTCCATGGTCATTAGGCTTCAATTGTTGTGTTAATTGAATTTTGTAAGCATGAAGACACAGATCTTTGGTGAGTATACGCTGTAGAGAGGTTCTTGAAATTTGCAATTCTTGTCCACGACGTCGAATTGAGGTTCCTGGATTGTCAGCAACACTCTCATGCACTGCTTCGACATTCACATTTGAACGGCTTGTTTTTGGACGACCAGTGTGTTTGGCGTCTCCAACGGATCCAGTCTCCATGAATTTTTCAATTAATCTCTTCACAGTTGACGGAGTTAAAACACTATTCCGACCATATTTTGTATGAAATTTTCGAACTGCAGCCGCCAAGCTTTCACTATTTTTGAAATATTCTTTAATAATGAAGACACGTTGTTCTATCGTGTAATGCTCCATTTTTAATAGCCCTATACTGTTAGCTGTCAAATTGCTTTTTTTCAGGGTTGCCAACACTTCACTGCACAAAAGGCGGCAAATTCAAATCTTGCGTTAATTTTGGGACACCCTTTAGTAAGTTTTGTTTTTAGGTCAATATAATTCTATAGTGTATTGCACTTTTTACAATAAATATTTAATATTAGTATTATGAGGGTATATTGATTAAAATATGCTCTCAGATGTAAAAGTGTCAGTCGTCTTTAAGAAAATATTGTTGAGGCTATTTGTCAAGCCAGCATTTAATTTGGTGCAAAGATTAATCGATGGAATTTTTTAATGGATTAACCTGTTTTTAGTTTTTGTCAGATGGTATTTGGTAAAAAATATGTATTTCTATGGAAGTACAAAATGACAGATACTGATCAGAATAAGGCCAACAACGTGCGTACATATAACGTGCGGAGGAAGTCAAATGTCCATCCATCAGCAGCTCATTTTTCAGATTCTGTAATCGGGTAAATAAATAAATTGGGTGGTGCAACAGTCCATTGAGAACTAGGGCCTAGTGACTTACAACTCTCAACCATTCCTGTGTGCGAGTATTGTTGTTAGGGATGGACCTACAGTTTTAAGCCGAATGCGAACGGCTAATTTGAGAAAGCACTTTTCATGACAAGAATTACTCTTAGAGAATTTGTCAATTCCTCGCAAGAGGCAGTACCCGTGAAAAAACTTTAGATGGCACAGGCAGGGATTGAACCCAAGACCTCTGGCATGACAGTCCAATGTACTAACCTTCATGCCACGGGTAATCGGTATGATTATTAATTTAGAGCCCAAGATTTATTTATAAAACCTGAGATGATGGTGCATTTATTTTGTATGTAAAGGGTGGCTAAATTTAAAGTTGCAATGTTGATTTTGAATAAAACAAAAATTATTTAGAAAATTATCGTAATTTTTTTTTATTTTGATAATATCAGTACGGTTCCATTATGTATGGACAAAAATATCGGCCAATTGGCAGCCATGCCTTTGAAGACACACCTCCATCCGAAGGCCCAAATTTTCGATGCCACTGAGGCATAATTGAGGTTCTACGCCTTTAATGTGCAGAATTATCACAGCCTAATCTTTGCTGGCTTATCTTTCAAAAAAATTTCGAAGAAAGAATTCCAACGGTGTCAAATCACATGATCTTGGCAGCCAATTGACATCAAACCTGCGTGAGATAACACGGCTATTGAATTTGTCAGCAAAAGAACCATTGTTTCGTTAGCAGTGTGCCAAGTGGCACCGTCCTGTTGAAAACACATATCGTCCACATCGATATCTTCCAATTCGTTCGTTATATAAAGTTCGTTACGATAGAGAACCTTTCGCATTAAAAGCCCGACCAGCCACATTTTGGAAAAAATACGGCCCGATGATGCCACCAGCCTATAAACCGCACCAAACATTTTCTCTTTGAGGGTGCATTGGTTTTTCGATTATCACTGACTCCAATGTTGCCATTTCTTACCACCATTCTGACTATTGACGACCGCGACGGTTGAAATGGTCAAGAGGCTTTAGTTCTTGAGTCAATTACACCTCGTAAGCGCGTAAATGAACGTCCTACAGACCCGATTTGCTCAAATTTTTTCACGACTTTTCCAATTGTACGCACATTTGGACGATTAAATTAACAGAAAAAATCACGAAGTACACGATATGCATTTTGGTTTGAACGCCCATTTTCATAATAAGCCTGAATAACTGAAACGCGTTGCTTGATTGTGTGTCTTTCCAAATTAATCTTTCAAATTGAGTTAGTCTGAAATTGAGGAATGTCCAATGAAATGCAAACAAAAAACTTGACGCTAAGGTGTGGTTCACATTCATCATCGACACTTTAAATTTAACCACCTTTGCATTCAAAGTCTAAGGGCACCTATGCAATAGCGTTGTCAAAAATGTATTTCTCAAACATTGTTATATTTTGTCACTATTTCAAGGAAACACATTTTTTAAAAAAAAATCTTGAAAATGTAAACAAATTTTTACTTTAACTGTTAAACTATTGGGAAATTACAAAGATAGCAGAATAAAACAATAAAAAGCATGACTGATATTAAATTATAAAAAAACCTACCTATTTTATCTTAAAGGACACATACCTACTTAAACTGAGAATGACATGTTTCATTTTTCTGGAGCTGTCAAAATTATATTTTTTAGAAAACTCCAACATAAGATACAAAAATTTCGTTTTAAAAAAAATCCCTTTAAAACAAAATAAATTTCCCTCCTCACTTAGCACTGCTATAAAAATCAATCCTTTCACCTCTCACAATTACCCTAATAAAATACCAAACAGATTAACCTACACACAAGCTAGATCTAACTATCTATAGTTTTATACCTTTTAACTACCTACCTACCTACCTATAACCTATCTGTGGCTCATTTGCTTTCAGTCTTTATCTTTTTTTACACTTTGTTTATTAGGAACTCGTATCTAAGGGAAAAAAATATATCTGCACTGCAGGCTTTACTTTAGCTGAGCAAAAAGATATCAAAGGTACACAACTTACGTATGTTGTATAAGCAAAGGGGCAGGGGCAGGGGCAGACAACAAAGCAAAAATCGAGAAAAACAAACGTCACTCAAACAAACTCAAAACTCAAAACTTATAGCTCAACTTAACCCCGATGTGATTGTGATGTGATGACGGTTATAAATTTTCAAATATCAAAATTCAACCGTATTGGTATAAATGAATCGCAATGATTTTTGTTTTCTGTTTAAATGAAACAACTGCATTTGGCTTGTGCATGCAACAGACAGAGAGGTAAACTATTGGTGGTTGGTTACGTTTACGTTGTCGTCTGCGTCTCGTCGGAATCGTCGTCATTCTTTAAAAATTCAAATGTTTGCTGCTCGTGTGAGGCTCACCGAAGCCACCACCAGCTGGCCATTAGCTAGAGTAAGTTCAACTGTTGGAACGTAGAGTTGTAAAAGAGTTTTGTGTAGTCGTCGTCTTCGTCGTCGTTCTCCGTCATCGTCGTCGTCGCGTGAATCTGCGCTACTGCTGCTGTCCGTCTTCGTCTGCTATTTCGCGTTTTTTTTTTACAACATTTTTAATTTTGAAATTATAAGCTTACAAAATTTTGCAACCGACCGGAAAATCTCGTCTTGTTTCGTAGAGATTTTATCAATATCCGGGCACTCGGGATATCGTATTTCTGGCGTTTCAATTTCAATCTGAAATCGAGATTTTGTAACTCGATCGGATGGGAAAGTGATGAATGTTTAAAGTTTTTTTAAAAAAAAATATTTATTTATACAAATTGTGGATAAAAATTATCAATTTTGGAAAAAAAATTCAGTCCCACGACCAAAAAAAAAACTCCTTTTGCTATTGATCCTAAAAAATAAGCCAAATCCACAACACAGCAAAATTGAATCTTTTTATTCTTTTTTAAATGGAATTTATCTACACACATCAAACTTATACTTAAATGACACTGGAAACGGTAAAACATACAAAATAAACCACATTGCAATAAATAAATTTAAAATAAAAAGAAATAATTTATTACATTGCTCTAAGATATCAAAATCATTTACATTCCACCAAGGTTGTTGTTGCTCTTTTTGAATAAGAAATCGAAAAACAAAAGAAAAAAGCAGTTGCATTCTGTTTTTGTTGTTTGTGTTTTTGAAAAAAAAATACTATTCACGGTATTGGGAGTGTTTTCGTTCGTTTTTGTTTTTGTTTTTTGAATTTGATTTGTATTGGATTAGCGAATGCAGAATTGTTGTGCAACACACACAGTACATGGTTATGTGACATATCTAACAGGCAATGCGTATCAAGAATCGTTAAATGCAACTCACCGTAGATAGTTACTCCTCTAAAGCGGCTTTCGCCAAGGCCGTAGTTAGCAAAATGTCATATTGGATAAGAAGTGGAAAGGGGAATAGTGATAGTGAGAAATGTCATCAATTGCAAGAGTGTTTTTAATGGAGAGGGATCAATTTTCGATTGACAACATTTTTCACACAGTCAAATATCCCAAATTTAATTGCAACTTTTTTTTAATACTTTATCAATGATTCATGTGCATTTCAATTTTTGAAAAACTACACCAAATCTGAATTTTGTATCAAAAAATATAAAAAGCAGTGAAAAACTTGATACCAAATATTCCTTTATAAACATAAAGTGCAAATATCTACGTTCCACAACATTTTTCACGCACAATTCTACAAAATGTAATTTTTTTTTATCAAATGGATGTACAAAGTGAAATATTTAAATTAAAGTGAAAACAAAACATTATTATTTTTCATAAATTTTTAAAGCATTTTCACGTAAAATGTTAATGCAAAACATAAATTTGAAATATAACACCAATGGATTCCACAACCTTTTTTTTAAAAATTTTGTTCATTACAAATGCAATATTATTTTGAAGGGAACTTACAAAAATATATTCTCAGTGAACAAAAAATACATCTTATTTCATTTCCACGCAAACATCAGTGTTTGTTTAAATTTTTTAAAAATTCTCGCGAGCTTTACTTTCTTAGCATTTAATTTTACTATATCAAATATCAGTTTGTAAGAAACAGTAGAAAAGTTTAAAGGACGTTTTGCTTACTATAGCCATTTATAGAATGGAAGGAATAATTAATTTAAAGTAATCTTTTTGGATTGAAAGGTTGAATTGTAGTCCTTTCGAAATACACATAATTCGCATATCTATGAAAATTGGTACAGAAGTTGACGAAGAGTCCCCAAAAACCCCATGTCAGCATTTACTAAAGGTTTTTGATGAAAATATTTATTTTTTGGTTATAACGGTTTTTAAAGGTAAATGCTTAAAGTTTAGTTTGCTTTAAAAGACTATTCACATGAAAGCGCCCACCGAACGAATGACTGAATGTGATTTTAAACAATTTATAAACCAAAACTTTGTGCAAATTGTAAACAAAAAAGTAGAAATATACATAGCTTAAGTTAATCTTAAGGTAATAAAATTAGCCTTATCATTGTCAAAATAAGATAAATTAATGAAAACAAACTGTTCGTCGCAAAATGCAATCTGATCGTATAGAACCGTCAAACTCAATTCGCGTAACACATACGATCTACACTTCAACGATTAAAATGTTTGAGCGCGTCTTAACCTAAAGCTTTATACTAGTCTTTGTTATATATCTGTTATGACGTATAAAAATGTGCCTTGTAAAGGAAATGTCATAATGAACGAATAATATTGTTAAATCGTTGACTGTTTGTCGCTCTCATGTAAAAAGTCCTTTACAGGAGTTTCAAAAACTTAAAATGTCGAAAATATGGGATTTTGGTATCCTAATGCCTTTTGTTCAATTCACGTTTCATTTGTCGTAAAAAAACTACATTGCAAAATTACAAATATTCCAAAGTAGTTAAAATGCAAAGAAAATATTTAAGTTCGATAATAATTTCATAACACTTGAATTTTTTATCAATATTGACTTCCTATCTTTTTACAGACGAATTTGATTATGTTCGCTGTTTTCACGTGAAAACTTGATTGATTTGAATTGTAAATCTGACAACGTATTAAATTTACAATATTATACTCATTAAGTTTGTATTTTAGTATGTTCCCATTCTTTAAAGAATCTGTGGAAACTTTTACATTTCACGTTGTAATTTTTTTCACGTGAATTTTTGTATGTTTTCTTAAATAAAGCATAGAGGTATTTTGTATTTTGTCAATTGATTTTATATTCTCTGCGATAGAAGCTAAAGATGGTGAAGTTACTGTTTTCATGTGAAAACTTATCCTAACCTATCTTTTTACAGACGAATATGATTATGTTTGCTGTTTTCACGTGAAAAAATAGTTGATTTGAATTGGAAATCTGACAACGTATTAAATTTACAATATTATATTCATTAAGTTTGTGCATATTCTAAACTAATGCACAAAAAATGGGAACATACTAGTTCCCATTCTTTGAAGAATCTGTGAAAATATTTACATTTCACGTTATAATTTTTTTCACGTGAATTTTTGTATGTTTTCTTAAATAAAGCATAGATTTATTTTGTATTTTGTCAATTGATTTTATATTTTCTGCGATAGAAGCTAAAGATGGTAAAGTTACTGTTTTCATGTGAAAAGTTAATTTTCACTCGAACAAGTTTCAAATTTAACTAGACTTCAAAATTGACCCCTTTGCCTTTTAACTAGGTACGTCCTTGAATATAACGATTGACGACATTCAGTTATTTAACTCTCAAGCAAAAAAAAAAAACACTAGCAACCTACTCTAGCTACTTACTCCATCTATATCTATGTATATAAACCTACATACCTGTTTAATGCTTTTTCACGCGAAATACCGCCTGAATGCATCATGTTCATCCATACTAATGACTTTACTGATTTGCCTTTAATTACTGCATAATACATTGCAGAAAAATAAAGTCGTATAATGCACTCAAAGTCGTCATACCTATACCTAGATATACAAATATGTATGTATGGTATTTTGAAGACCGCCAGTTGAACATTGTCGCCGCCGACAATGCAGTGATTATTACCTATGACTATAGAAGCGTATAGTTTCTATGAGTTAAGTAGGTAGGTAAGGTAGTCGTATAGGTATTTCAAAAATTGTAATTTTTGTACAATAATAATTATTGCTGTCCTTTGTCTTTTCTTGCTGCTATTTTTATTTTGTTTTGATTATTTTTTGTTTGTTGTTGTTATTTTATTTTTACAACTTTTGTTTTTTTTTTTTTATTTATTATTACATTGTTATGGATGATTGAAGTTGACTATTTTGTTTTTTATTATTCGATCATGATGATGCAGAATATAGAAAGCTTAATTTGATTGATGTGAATGAATGATAGATAGATAAGTGAGTGAGTGAAGAGAAGCATCAATTCAAAGTCATAATTTTGTATACCTACTTAAAGATACGTAGAGGTTTGTCTCTATAGGAAAAAAGTCGGCTTAATTCAAGGTGCGGCAGTTGAACCTACTCTCGTGTAACTCTACCTTTACCCATATAATAGAAAAGTTGATGAGTTTTGAAAGATTTCTTTCTTTGTTTCTAATATTTTTTTTAGTTTTTTTTTTTTCACTGTTCACGATGAAAAGTCAATGTAATGTTTATTACTTTTAAAATTATAATCTCATGCTTAAGTATAAAGGTTAACCAACCGAAACGTCATTCGAAAGTTTTGTTTTCTGTTTGCTGGTTTTGTTTTTTATGACGGAAATAATTTTATTACAAATCTATGCATTCGTGTACACACAGGGCTGTATAAATCAATCAAATCAAACAATTTAAATTGAAATGAGTCATAAATATTAAATAATCAGAAATGCAGTAATCTTGTATCGTCCCTTCCCAACTGAAAGCATATAGAGAAAGTATCAGTGCAGAAAAATGTGAATTTTTATTTCACCAAGTTTTCAGCTCGATATTTGAACGCATCGTTAAATGGTAAAATAATAATTCTTTTAAATATGAATTTTGAAAATACCGTCTTGAAATTGAAAAAAAGTAAAATCTCCAAGTATTTTTGGAGTATACTTGGAGACCGTTGATCATAAGTTGGAGCATTTCTGGAGATTAAGCAAAAAGAACAGCATGAAACTCCAGCAAACTCTATTCCTTCCGATAAATCATCAATGTGATCATCAATAAACAAAGAAAGCAAATGAGGACTCAAGCGGTATCCCTGTTTTACACCTATTGATTGTTTTTTAAACCAGTCAGATCTTTCATCAACATTCCACACCGTTCGTCGCTCTATTCCCATTATACAAATTTTCTATCACCCGTCCATACTTTTTTGACAATCTTTTGCTGTAGAGCTTATAAAACAAAGCTTTTTATCGATTGTATTAAATGCAGCCTTGAAATCAACAAAAATGACATAAAGTTTCATTTTGTGCTGGAAAGGAGTACCCGAATTGCTTGTCAAAATGAAAATATTGTCGCTTGTAGAGTAACAGTTACGAAGCCTGTCTGTCATTCTTTTAGCGTTTTGTTATTGTTCATCCAAACAGCTAAGCAATCCTTTAGAATTGTCACAAAAATGTTATAAAAGGTATTTAAAAAGGATATTCCTCTTGAATTGCTGATTCGGTATTATTCTGGTTTGTAGTATAATATTGTATATCACGGTAAGTTTTTGAATGATTTAAATAGTTCCACATACAAGAAACTTATAAACGTGATCTTAACGACTTCTGGAGCTTTTCAATTTCTTCAAAAATATCAGCATTCAGGATATCGTGTCGGGCTCAAAAGTTTTGGAAAGTAATCTTTTAACAGATTGAAAAATAGTTTAACGCTGATTCGTAAGTTTTTGCCATTGAGATTAAGGTATTCCAGAATTCCTTTGAGTCTCTAGAATAAGTCAGTTGTAAGGCAAACAGGCAAATCAATAATCGTGGAATAGTAAGCGTTAGACCTTATTCTGTGGACTAAGTGCAAGATGTACATACAAAACTTCTCGTAAGTGATGTTTATTGTTTACTAAGCTAAAGTTTACTAAACTAAAGGAATAAAGGGGAAATGAAGTTTTCTTCATCAATATCGAAAAAATCATCTTTTGGTGCTAACATAGCTTCTTGCTTAACAGCTGTTTGTTAGTTGACACATTAATAAAGAAATTGCAACCATCGTTAGTGTGGTACCCGTGGTATGATGGTTAGTGCGTTGTCATGCGAGAGGTCTTGGGTTCGATTCTTGCCTGTGCCACCTAAAGTTTTTTTTCACGGGTACTGCCTCTTGCGAGGAATTGACAAATTTCTGTCATGAAAAAGTGCTTTCTCAAATTAGCCGTTCGAATTCGGCATATAAATTGTAGGTCCCCTCCATCCCTGCAATTAATCGCACACACGAATGGTTGAGAGTTCTAAGTCACTAGGGCCTGGTTCTCTACGGACTGTTGAGCCACCTAATTTTTTAACCATCGATCGTTGGTTTTTATTAATTTTTCCAAACATAACAAAATGCAAAAATAACAAATAAGTTAAATGTTAATTTTTTTAGAATACTTTCAAAATCAAAATAAACAAAATCAAAATATCAAATTTCAATTTCTAATGAAAAATATAAATTTGTCTGTGATATGCATGAAATATTGTAATTTTGAAATTAACAAAAATATGAAAATGCAAATATTTTTAACCCAAAACGGCAGCGAACGTGAGTTTCTACAAATTTTTGTTTTTTTTTTTCTCAAAATTCCAATTTATCCTTCTGCATGCGCATGAAATTTATATCAATATACATATGTATGTATATATATACATATTTAAAAGTATATCTATATACATAAGTAAGCTTGTTTTAGATACTTTTTTCTTCATTATGCTTATACCTAAAATGCGAATAAAAAGAAACCTTTATTAGCAAGCATATTGTGCGGTTGATTAAATCTGAAAAGCTAGCAATTTTGTTTTTGTTTATATATTATTTTCGTATAAAGCTAAATTAAGGAAGGCGGTGTACCACCTACAACCTACCCCACCTCACCTCACTCTCACTTCCTCTATATGGGTAAAAAATAGGAAAATGGTATATTTTTGTTCTAATTAGTTGGTAATTTAATTCCTCTCAAAGAAAGCACAAATATAAATTATAGAAAAAACATTTTTGAAAAGCACACACATGAATGAGTACCTACAAGTACTTATAGAATATAGAGTATCTATATAGCGCCCCATATTAAAATATGGAAATTTGTACAAGGAGTGGATTTGAGAGTGAAATATAACGATGGAAAGGTTTAGACCGAAATTATAAAAAATTATGTAACAATCAAAAGACTCGTCTAATAATTTAAACACTCGTCTAACTATTCAGGGGCCAGTTACATTATAACTATCGGTGCTTTTCATCATTGAAAGTTTTGTTCAGAGACTTAAGAGCGAGTTAGAGAGTCAAATTTGTGTACATTTGGTGTCGATTTGAGGTGATAAGTTGTAGACTTTTTCACTAAAAAAAATGCATTACTTAACTCAAAACTTTTCTTTTAATTTTTCTGTTGATTGCTGATCTCATATTTCCTACCTGTCAGTTTTACTTTTAATAATCAACTCTAACCTTAAAACCTTGATTCCAATCAGGAAATGCTTGATTCCAGTAAGAAAATTTTATTTCAATAAATTGAATTTCCAATTAAAGCTGTAACCAACCTGTCAAGCAATTTCCAATAATTGGTTTCAATGATGAAAACCAATGATAGCTACTAATGGCCCTTAAGACTGCTCTATTTATTATGGCACTCATCTTATTATTTAGATATTCGCTTAAGTATTTATTACAGCTATGGACTGTTAAACTAGTTAACTTTCAGGACTGCACCGAGTTCTATAGAGGCTAAATGGGCCCTAGAAGCTACACTAGTGAGGGCTTTCAGAGCCCAGTTAATAACTTGATTGTTTTTCAATGCGACTAGAGTCTTTTATATGCTTAATGCACTACTGTTCAAACACTTGGTATGAAGTTATTTGTTGCAGAACTGAAAGTGCTTAGTTAATGTAACTCAAAGTCAAATAATAGAAACATGTCATCGATTTTTAACATATGCCACGTTTTAAGCTAATACCAATGCGGTAATGTATACTTCTGGCCAGGCTATTTAAAGTCTGCCTTCACCATCACCATACCACCTACCATCAAAATTGTCCGCAGGAGTAAATTACAAATTCTACCTTTTATATCACGTGTAGGTATATTTTCTACTATACCTTTTTGTCATTATTTATAGACCATACAATGGTGCGGTTGTCTAAACAACATCATCATCACAAACTTAGCGCACAAAAGCCGCTTGCACAAATAACAGCAAAATTACCTTTTGCATTATTATTATTATGTCGAATATACATACTTAGCTAGATGCCTAGATCTATGTATGTATATGTGGAAGAGGATATCTTCTTTTGTGTGTGTGTTTAGTATAGCTTGCGGTATATTTGACACGCAAAGGGACATTATAGAGTAGTATCAAATGATTACATAACATTGTTGGTTGTTAATTCGTCTTTTTGTTTTATTTTGGGTTTTTGACAATAGCAACAAAATTAAACGACAAAAAAGGACAAGACATCTTGTTACATATGTTATATGGTTTTTGTCAAAAATTTCCTATATCATCCTGTTTTGAGAATTAAAAAGGCCTTGGGGTTATTCTTTTTTAAACTAATTAGAAAATAAGGTATACGTACCTTGGGTAATTTTATGTTTGTTTTTGGGTGACTATGCGTATCCAGTCAGCTGAATGTTGAACATCAAAGCTGGATAAGATTATGTTGTTTATAAATTTAGCACAAAGTGTCATTTAAAAACAAAAATACTTAATGTCCATGTTGAAAGTCTTTCTAAAGACGATTTGCGTGTTCTGTGAAACCTTTCGAAAAATGTTAACAACCTTATTTATTCAATAAAGATGCATTTGAAA